>BGPR01000026.1:1726811-1866636 GCA_013235015.1 Araneus ventricosus | reverse complement strand
AAATTCGTCTCTTCCTTGATGAAAATGGACTGCCTTTCACTTTTTTAAAGCCAGATCTTACATATATATATATATATATTAAACATAGAAATATTGTGAAGAAATAAATATTTTATTAAGAACCTTATTTATAGACGCAAAAAATTTGATTAAAATATTCATATTATTTTTATAATACCGTTTGAATATCAATATTCCCGTAAAAAATAATTCTACTCCTATAGTTGTTGGGGAAACTGTAAAGTTATGTCCCGCCTATCCTCGTTTACCTACAAAATTTTGCCTAGAAGGATAGATGAATTATTGCGTTTAAAAATTACAATTTGGTCCAGGAAATATTGTAAAGAATGTTAGCTTCCTTGTGCATTAGAAGGTCAACCCTATGCTTATAAATTCGCAACTTTTTATTTCCAGAAAAATTTCCTCCACTCCTTATTCGTTTAAATTTCATCAAGTACTGTGTAAACATCAATTGATGAGAATGTGCATTCAATGCACTGAATCCTTCTTCTGTAAGTTGATATGCATTGTAATGATGTCTTGTCGTCATGAAAGCAAAAATAACCGTGCGTCTTTTTAACTCATTTAATTGAACACACTAGACACACATGGACGTAGAAGACACTAATTACAATCGTAAAAAATTTTACATCACGCGTAAAACATCCAAGTGAAACATTAGTAGGGGATATATTCCGTAATGGCATGACACCATCTAATATCTCACGCCGACCTTCCGTCGGTTGTGACCACACCCAGCATCCGCTCTTTCGACACCTAAACGTCTCTGAAGTTCTTAGGCTCTTTCGTTCGCCATATGGCGCATGCGTTACAGCACTCAACGCAGAAAGGTAGAATTTTTACTCCTTGGTACGACTGATGCTGCCATTTTTGCACGCTTTTATTTACCATGACTTGCTTCATGTTTGAAAAGTTAGAATTTTGTAATTTAATTTTCACTTATTTCTCGATACGCTAATGCCCTTGAATTTTTTACAGTTATGTGTTTCCGATGAGAATATACTTTTATAATATTTTCTGCCTTTAATTATCAGTCACTTGATTAATTTTAATTAAATTTAGGTTCCATATGCGTGGCACCATTTGGTGGTGTACCAGACTGAAAAGTTGAAAACAAAAGAAACAGTTTTTAAAGATATAATTTTAATACCGTAATAAAATGTAAAATTAATTCATTTTAAGAAAATTAAAGGCGTGAAAGCAAAATCGTTAAAGCATGAGGCTCTGAATTCAATACCTTAAGGAAATTCATCCGAGATGAATATCGTAAAAAACAGGGCAAGACGCTCATAAAAAATTAAAATATATTATAAATCTGTAAAAATTATTATTTTAATAGAGCATTTTCATTTGCACATCACGCTTTCACGAATTTGTTGCGATGTCCATATTTCATATAAAAAGAATTTTGTACAAAAATTAAAACGCATTTTTAAACAAATTTTGGTTTTTAATATTAACTTTCGAAATGGTGTTCTCGGACACATCTTCAAATGTTATAAATAATGCGCCAGATATCTGCATCTCATAATATGGAAAAGTTTCAACTATCTCACAGAGAGCAGAAGGCTTTGGTCCTCGATATTTTGGTTTCATATCTTGTATTAAAATAATTATAAAAATATCCATACAATTGCGCAGTACATTTTTAGCGATACACCTTTAAAATTTCAAGAGCTGTCTTCCATCCAAGGAAAGTTAAAGATTTTACAGGCTTTATAAAAAGATTAGAAATCTATTCGTATTGTATAAGAATTTATAAAATTAAAATATGAAACAGGCAAAAATTACAAAGGCCTGCAAAAAAATAGAAAATTGTTTCAGTTTTGATAATTGTTTTTTATATTATTCTCAATGCTGATTTCAAAAATGTAATGCAGTTTTTTCTATCACGTACGGTTCTTTCACAAAACGATTTCATATTTTTGGAGGAACGGTTGAAATCAAAATATTGAGAGTTTTTTATTTTACCACTCATAAATATATTTTTTACATTTAAATCCTAGTTCTGTTATGATTTAAATGATAAATGAGTTCATAAAAAAGTTACAAATCTTTATAATAGAGTTTTCTCTTCTTCTCAACACTTCTTTTCCGATTTTCTTCTGGCGAATTTGCAGGACATTGTGTCTTTACAATTGTTAGATTGCAACTACATCATTTTTTGGCTTTACCAGCACTTTTAAATAATTTAAATTTTTGCCACCAAAGTTTCTTTCCTCTCTTGTAGCAACTTTTAAATTTTCAACGGTAATTTTGACAGTTTTATTAAATATCTTAATTTTTCATGTTTATTTTTCTTGTAATCAACTTAATTATTAATTGCTTTAACTTTTTATGTAATTTCTTTTAATATTTCAATGTTTATTAAATTAAAAATTACTTTATTTAAAGGAACTATTTTCTCGCCATTTTGAACGGCGGAAGCTTTTGTGAGTGAACTGGTTTTTAGCGTCACCTGGCTGGAAGTTTCCTTTTGTCTATTTTATTGCTGTGAAAAATACTGAACGTATCGCTCGCACCCTGACGGTTCTCGAGACCGTTGGATTTTTTCCTTCGGTTCTCGGCCTCTCAGTTGTGCAAACGAGCTCAAAAATTCTGCTAATGTGTTAACGAAATCTGCAAAGTTTGAAAAACAGATTTGTTTGTTAAAAAAGAATAGAAGGAAGGAAGAATGATGGTTTGTTCTCCGGTGTGTGCTCCAGAACGGGGTTCCTAGCCTGTGTCTTTGAAATGCTGAGAAAACAGTTCACTTTTGTTTTGGGCCTCATCAGAACATTACGGCAATCAACGAATATAAATCTCCTCTGGAAACGTAGATAACCAGTGCATGAACTTTTATGCAGTAAATAATTCTACTACTTCGCCAATCCTTCGAGAGTTTTGCTTCTTGTCACGCCAAATACTGCATTTGCATCAACAATTTTTCAAAGAGTGTCACAGGACTGATGGTGAATTTAGCGGCAGTAAAATACTGCAATTACGACAAGAAAATCTCAGAATGGTGTCTGGTTGAGCCGAAGCTCAATAATGCAGCTGCAAAAATAAGTATTTGTTCGTCAAAATATGAATTAATATGAGAGATCTCTATTTTATTTAAAACTTTTATTTTTCTTTGCATATTAGCAATTACAGAATTTTGCAGTTTTCTGGTTTAATAAGATGCATACTTTTGTTTTTTTATATCTAGGTTGTGTGCATCAGTTTAATTTGTTATTTCAATATTCTCAACTTAAAATATGGCAGTAATCTTAATTTAAGCAATTGCTAAATAAAAAATATTTAAATAAAAAAACTTGTTTGTTTTAATCTTCAAATGTATAGAAAACGTAATGTACTACTTTTGTTTCAGCTATACTTTCATTTTCGGCTAATACTTTTTAGGTGGTATAGAAAGGTATGTGATTAATTAAATTAAGTGAAAATTGTATTTTATTTGTAATTCATCCTTTAGCACCATATTTATATTAAAAATTTTAACAACAACGTCCAGCAATTATCACCTATCATGCTGATATTCCACCTTCCTTTTTATATCGGATTTCCATTTCTTCTATGCCTTGGTGAAAGTTTTCCTTACTATATCTAAATTTCTAGAGAAAGTGTCCAGGTGAGAATTTCGAAAATGGACTTTTAAGCTCATATTTCATCCTAATATCTTGGAATTTGAAACATTTCTTCTAAAATAGACTTCTAATTTGGGTCTCATTGGTTTCCAAGAAAGTTAGCAATTACTAGTTTCAAGGATTTCCAGGCTTTTCTCTCGCTTGTTTTCACTTTGAACTCAAAATTTTCATTCTTCATCAGTTTTCTGATGTCAGGTTCTACAAATATCCCTTCCTTCAACTTAGATTCTCAAAAACCTGGGAACTGTTTACAAAGGTATTTGAAACAGTCTCGTTCATTTGGTAAGGCCTTAATAAATTGTTTTATTAGGTTCAATTTTATATGAAGCAGTATTTTCCATTATATCTAGAGGGAACGGAGCAGTATACCGGGTGCATGAGGGACAGGGGGTCCGGCAGATGAGATATTACGATAAAATATCTTTTTTTCCTTTAGATTGAAACTTCCCACATTGCATGCACAAAAATAGAAATCATCAGTATGATTTTAAAACTCTCTCCAAACCACTGGTGTACCAAACCGAAAACATTGCTTTTTACCTCCAAACTATTGCCTGAATTCTTTAACATAGACGGAACAAACATTGTGCGGTACCCAAGGCTCGTCTTTATCCCCAATTTTCCTCTTAAAATGAACAAAGTACACTTTCCCCATAAAATATTTGTTTTTTACTGTATAGTTATCACAGATATTGTAGAAAAAATTTGGTGAATTAACACACCCTTCGGAATCCATTTCTCTCAACTGCAATACAAACTAAAATGTAAAAAGCTCTTCTACTCAAAGCTCGAATTACATACAAGTGTAGTGAGGTGATCTAAGAAAGATACTGATGGGGGGGGGGGTCGGAAAAATGGCAGGAAGCAGAATGATAAAGGGAGGTCAGATACACACCAACAGGCTAGTTCCGGTTTGAACTTGTTTTCTCTGGCTTTACTGTTGAGTTTAATAGACAGTTTAGAAGAAACTCTTAAAGAAATAATAGTTTCTTTCGCCAATAGTATTTATACAGAGCAAATTATAACTGAAAATCTCAAAATATGTTTAATAAATTCATACAAATAATATTACGTTGCTCTGAAATATGCAAAATTCGTACACATTAGACCTGCGATTTGTGGTAATATTGTACGAGTTGGAATTTTTTTAGCATTTTTCCACTAATTGGCATCCCGAAATATATAAAAACGCTAATTATTTTTAAGACAATTTTTTCATTGGAGAGCTATGTTATTAACAATTTTTCCTATTTTATTATTGACAGACGTTGCAAATATTAACTTTTGTAGAAAAAATAAATAATAAGAAAGGATGTAGGACTTATAAAACATACAGATAATTATGTGTTTCATTTGTATTTTTTACTTAATATGAACAGTTTTCTGATGAAGAGTTAATAAAATCTCTTCAATTAAAAGATTTTTTAATTCTTTAAGAGAAACGAAACTGTCAAAGGGAACTAAAGAAATAGCCTCTTTTAACATTTAAGAGATCTAATTCGATTACATGCTTCACATTTTAGTCAGTTTGGACGAAATTCATGAGAATAAACTGCCAAGTATGAAAGCTCTTCAAACAGCGCAAAGAGGTAAGAATGGTTTGATTTTGCAGTTTTAAATTAAACATTTAACTTAATTTTGTGTCTTAAAATGGCAGTCCGAAACAAGTTAAAAGTTACTTCGTCACATTCGAGCCATTGTTACTTAGAAATTATTCCAGCGTTTTAATGCGGGGATCTGAAGTTTAAAGTTTTAAGCAAAGAGTACACTTGCAGACGTTCCGAAAACACTCTTAACTTTTATGTTTACAGGAATTATTCCACTGAATTTACCTAAGAAACTTCGTTATCTCGCAGCATTGTGTTATTCTTAGAAGTTAATTGTTTAACATAATAGTTCGAAAATGGTTTGTAGTTATAATTAAATATTACCGTCTGGACTATGATACTTTAACTTGCTTTTTGTACGTCGTACAACTAGCGAGAGATAACAGTGTACGTAATTTATTTTGACAAAGTCTATTTAATAAGGTTTTATCACAAATTCATGCTAATGTTAAATTTTTTAATGCTTTAGTAAAATTCTCATTTCATAAGAATAAATCATCTCATCTATGCATGAGTTAATTAACAGATCAATATTTCTTTGTCAAACAAGACAAATTTCGGAATTTAACCCTCTGTTGGATGCAACCGGCCTGACAGCATGTTTACAAACCCTACCCTGATAGAACTGAGGCAAGAAATCGGGCAATATGATTGGCTCGCTTCTCCCAGAGTCGATGATGTCGTTCTTTGCTCTCGTACGGAAATTATAACAAAACAAGCCATTGGATGCGGACTTTGAATTAGTTTATGTTTCTGTTGCTTGGATTTCGAGAATTTGGATCTACAGTAAGCACTTACGTCGCAATTTTATTTAGTCGACTCTTGTTTTGTAATGATTGCCGTACGCTACGTGCGAGAGCTGAAAATGACGTCACTGCCCCTCGTAGCCAATGATATTGGCTGATTTCCTGCCTCAGTTCTATAAGGGTAGGGTTTGTAAATATGCGGCCTGACAGGCTCAGCTCGGACGTTTTCTTTCCCTCTCCTCCACTTCCAGGGAGGGTAGAAGTCTGTGCATTCTAGTAGTTTCCTTTCTTTATGAGGTTCGGGACCCCCGTCTTCAATAGATTTGCTTGCCACCTGGAGTGCTGTTATCGCCTCACAGGCACATTCTGCTCGAAATCGTCGTGCGCATGTTTATTCGTAATATTCCCGATTTTTTTTTAATAATCGCGCTTGTTTATTTTACTCATTTCGAAACTTTATCATATAAAATTTATTGCTGCAAAAAAAAGCCATTGCCCCCAAAATTGTTTTCGATGAAATGAAAGAAACCATATACCAGCATGTTTAGTTTAAGTGATGGGAAGACGTTGTGACTGTCCTACGTTCCGAAAGTGAAGAAGTACTTGCTTCTCCTACCTTCGCGTCAGGATGACTTTTTTTCAACGATATCCCCACTTTTTTTCTTTTAAGCCTCCCCACGAAGGTCAGTGATTAATTTAAGAACGTTAAAATTAGTGTGTATTAGCAATATTAAAATTACAAAATTGTTTACCCGGCACACGGTACAGGCCGGTGCGAATATTGCACCCGATAGAGTGTAAAGGATGTATCGTATAACTTTCGTTTATATTCTCCTGAAAGGGACAAAACTCATTCATTAAAAATTTAGTTTAATTAAAAATTCAAATTAGAAAAGAAACGCATAAGGTTTTAGGCTAGATTTTTTTGTCTCGACTTATTCTGGCTTGATAGCATCATCCAGAATGTATTTTGTGCGTAGCGGTTCTCACATCACGTAATTCACAGAAAGACTGCTAGCTTAAAAACATTATCGTGTTAATAAAAGCGAAAGTGAAAATTCTGCTTTGATGCCCAGAGAAAGCAGTTTTTTTTAACATAACGTTAACCTTCCAGCAGCCGCGCCATCTATACCAACACGAAAGGTCGTGTGTGTTTCATAGATACACTGTCGCGATATATGAATTTTTGAAAGAGTAATTTTTTAAATTAGCTTGTAATTGGGTTAAGGTTTAATAAGTGCAATTATTTTAAACAATTTTTATTGAAAAATTCATAGAAACAATGGGGACATAAAACTCAAAAACATTATCTGAATGACGTGTAAATAAAGTAAATGAAATTGCCAATATTTCAAATGTAACATTTGATGAATGTGTGTAATTTGTGATTTGTGTAATGTAAATTTAGATATAAAAAGCAAGAAGTGTTCCATTGCAACGGTCGCACGTATCTCTGAAATACAAATAGAAGATTCTCAGAGTCCTATTAACGCCTCGCATTCCAAATGACGACTATCAGTTCGCCGAAAGGAGCTGGAAGAACATCCAACGTCGTGCTTTCGTAGCGCCTTCTAGTAAAAAGATCTAAAACGAAATTCTTTCTAGTGTATCTCATTCGCGCCTACTGGAAAGTTAAATATTGACACAGTGAGTGACAGATCGGATGAAACAATAAAATTCGTTTAAAATTCATTACAACAATAAAATTGTATTTAAAATTAATTTCGAAATATTTATTAAAGTAAAAAATTACAGAGAAATAAAATTGGTATAAACGAAAATCTAATTTTTTAAATGGGTAAGAGTGCGATTATATGCTCAATTTTGGACATTACGTATCTAGACCTAACATACCACCGGGACGAACTCCAAGCTGCAAAGGTGGTACACATTAAAATATATTAAGGCAATCAATCTTTTTTTCAAGCCGCATGACATTGTTTCCAATTTGTAAATATACGTCTAAGTATAATAGTTTTTACTGAAATATAGTTTAAATGTTAAATTCAAGGAAGGACTTTCAGATGACCTTATATTTTATTATATTGCTTATCAAACTAAATCTACGAAAAGAAAGGCTTAATGGGGAATTATACTTTCAGCCCACTTTTCTGCGTTAAAAATGTTTCGCAAGGATTTTGTCTTTGTACAAGCTGGAATTACTTACTTCCCGCTCTCGTGCTTCCGTTCAAGGACTTGTTTCAAAGTTAGAAGATATCTTATTAAATGTCCTTTCTCCAATTCAAGCGTCATCCTTTAATTAAAATTCTTCCGTTTAAGCTTCATGCAACTCGAATTGCATCAAAATGCAGGAACAATTAGCATCAGGCAAGTTTTTCAAGGTACTTGCAATTGAAGGATATTAGAGGTCTTAAATGTGAATAGGGTTTAATCTGTGTAAAATGTGATTAGGGTTCAATGTGTGTAACACGTGTTGCATATTTGCATTTCATTATCCCTTGGTGTCCTTAAATAATGCCAAAGAACTGCGACCAGAAACCTGCGGATAATCGCTGCTCAATCTGCAGGACTTTGGAGCGATCCCACATCTTTCGTCAGAATCGCGTCCGCTGACGATTTTCCCAAATTCAGATTGCCAGCAGTTATCCGGGCATTGATTCGGAAATCAGAAAGCGCTCTCGTTCGGCATTTTCATCAACATTCCTACACTCTTCACTGAAATGCTTGATCCACTTGAATTCCTTCAATCAGAAAATCTGCATGAACAACCCTCAAAAATTCATACATTCTTTGGGAATTTTTTTTCCTAAAGTTTTACCAAAAATTTGATGTAAAATTTTGTTTTATCAATTCACAAATCTCCATCGTCGACAAGAGCGTAAAACAGGGTGCCTTCTTTCAGCTGTAGGTTTGCGTCCACTATTTGACGATTACTGAGAGTCCAATGAGCATTACGCAGATAGAGCGGATAATGCAAATGTTCCATCATCATCTCAGGAACACCTTCAATTTACGTATTTATTGAACACACTACGCGTAAGTGCAAAAGGCTCTTGGAAGGATGAGCCTTGACGCACTCCGTCCCGGTGATGCCACTTGACATCACCAGAGATATCCGCTTTCCAGGTGTTATCACTTGCACTTAGAAAATGCCAGAATGATATGGCGATAAAAAATAATTTTTTTAATTAATCTGTTCAAATTAATTAGTTTAAATGAAATGAATAATTTTAAACTATTTTAAGACATTTTTTAATAAATAAAAAGTTGGGCTAGAGAGGGATAAATCTTTATAGAAGTGCATGTAAAATTTAAAGAAAGATATATTAATTTTTTTTTGTTTAGTATTGCCGTAATAGAATTACACCTAACTCAATTTTGAAACAATTCATGCGAAAACCTGATAAGTAAGGAAGTACTTCGCACGACACATTAAGAAAGGAATGATTTTATTTCACAGACATAACTAAGCAGTAACTTAATTTCTCGTCTGAATATGGCAATTCCGAAGCAAGTAAAAAGTCACTCCTTAACAGTACAGCCATTATTTCGTGAACTTTATTCCTGTGTTTTATATATATATATATATATATATATAACAGAAGATTCTAAAGTATGAGTTTAAGCAAACGGTTTCAATTGAGATGTTTCGAAAATTGCTCTTAACTTCCTGTTCAAAGGAAGAATTCGGCAGTATTGAGCTAAGAAATTCTATTATCTCGCTGCCTTCCGTTTTCCTAGAAGTGAATCGTTAGACATAATAACTTGAAGATGTTTTGCTTTGCTTATCAAATATTACCACCTGCTTTCTCAATGAAACTATTGTTTACATTTGCGAGTGTTACAAAAGTAATGCACCTTAAGAGTTGACATATTTTACGTTGACAAAACATAATTGTACATTGTTAAGTACAAAAACTTGAAAATGATTTGTTTTTCTTATCAATTACTACCATCCATTCGATGTGTTTCGTCTATTGCATTTGTGAATTATATGTAATTGGTACAAAGTAACAGTTGACTTATTTTATGTTGACGAAATTTAGTTGCTCATTGCTAAGCGTAATAACTTGAAAAGGATATTTTTTTATCATTTATTACCTGTTGTACTATGATGGTATGGTTTACACTTGTGCAATTTGTGTAAGATAACTTTCAAAATTTTATTTAATAAGGATATAGATTTGATGCTAGCATCTTAAACAGATTCTTCTTTATCAAGTTTGTTAGCTTTTATTAAAAGTTCCATTTCATAACAGGTAGGGAAAAGCTAATGTGGAAAATCAAGATCTATAATTCAACAATCGTTCTACGTAAATAATTTTTACTATTTTAATTTTGTCAGTTTAAGATGCTTTTGGTACAGTTACAATTAAACTTTCCATAATAGAAATATGAGAAGCTTGAAATTATATAAAATTAGAGCGAAAGAGCAAATCAAAGATAAAACGCAAATCATTAATTCTCAAACTCTTCATTAGCTTCGATAATCTTGTTTGCCCAGTGAGAGTTTCGCTTTAGAATTCGTTTCATGTTCGATAGGTGAAGAAAGGATGTGACGTCTCAATGCAGCGTAGTTTTATTTAGTTGTAATGACGTCCCATTTTGAAACCTTAAAAGAACCATTTTGTCCGAGAGTTATTTTAAGGTGGATCTTGCAATCCATCGTAATACAACATGCAGTTAAATTTTAGAAGAAGAGCTGAATTACGTTTTTCTTATAACTTTGACACCACATATTTTGCAACTATTACATAACATCCAATTCAAAGTTTTACTCTTTATATATTGTGTTACATTCTTAGATATTTCCAGCTATCATTCATTGTTACAGATGAGAGCATTATCAATTTATCTTAACTTCATGTACCTGATTGACTATACTTTATAACTTTAACTATGAAGATGAATCTGCATGTAGAGAAGTTTATTAGGTAATTTTATTTTCACCATTCATTCCCTTAAAATGTAAATATGTAACATGGAGCTTGTCGTAACAGCAAAACAGATGCTTTCTTATCGCTTTTGTCCCGAAGATCAACAACACATAAAAAATTGTCTCTCAAAATAAGACGCCATTCTTTAATTAAGGTTCTTCTTGTTTTAAGCTCTTGGTAATTCGACCTAATTAACAAAATAACAGAGAAATGCAGGGAACAATCAACATCAGGCGAGATTTTCGAAAGAACTTCTGATTAAAAGATATTAAAGGAATTAAATGTGATTAGGTTTTAATCTGTTGCATGCGTTTCTTATTTGCCTTTCGGCACCTCCAGTAGTTCTTGAATAAGGCTTAACGAGAGATGTAAAATGAAGTCAAATAAATTTTAATACCTGATATAATATTGTACCACAGGCAAGAAAAGGCATTTTGTTTGTGTAGATATTAGAATTGAAATATAAAATCCAATTAATCGTTCTATGTGACCAGTATTGGAGATAAATTTCAAAACTAATTTAGAATAGTATTTCTTTTAGATATTTATAACTAATTTGTATAATCATTTTGAATTTATCATTTCGAGATAATAAAAACTACCAGAATTTTGTCCAAAATAACCATGCAGAAATAGGAAAGCTGGCCTAGAAAGTTCGTCTATAAAAAATAGGGAAACGCTACATCCATGTTTAAATTCCTTACATTAGAACGAGATTGTATTCATTAATTTTTTGTGCAACAATTTTAGATTAGAGAAGTGGGTCAAATCTACCTTAAACTACCAAGAAACCGCCTGAGATAGAAGTTAGACATCAGGTTGCCTTCCTGGAGCATTTTCAGAGGAAATTGGTCCACATTTCTTTTCCCCTTGAAGTAAAGTCAGGAAAGTTCAAGAAGTCAAACCGTTTGAAGTCATCAATTTATTGCTAAAGCGTACACTAATGAACCAGTTTTTAAAAAAAATAATGCTGGCTAAAAGCACATCCAGAGGAGAGAACTTTAACCTTTTGCCCATAAGCCATGCCATGTCTTGATCCATTAGGCCATTGGTAACTATAAAATAAACGTAAATGTGCATCCATTCTTTAAATGTATTAGCACAATAAAAATAAACAAGTCTCACATCATGGGATATAGTAAAATATTCAGAACGTAAGCGCCCATGTCCAAAAGCTTACAGTAACGACAGCGCTCTATTCCAAACAAACTAAAACTTTGAAACAGTTAGCGGTTCTGACTTCTCAAGCAAAAATCTCGACTAAGATAAATTTATGCAATTTTTTCAATATATGTAGTTCCGCCTTTATTGTACCTTAATGCATAAAAATATTCCGCCACTCTTTCAGCCCGATGTTTTACTTTCATATTGCTGTGAGTTGGCTTTGCTGTATTATTTGAAAGCAAAAATCTTCCAAGATACCGAATAAATGATACACGTGCATAAAAATTTGATACTGAATAATTATATTTACTACTTATTTTACAGCCACACTTCATTTTCTTATCTTATCGTTGAATTATTTGAGCATTACATTAATTAAGGAATAGACGAACCATTGCAATGATATTCATTGCATTTTCTTTAAAATCTTGTTCCACTCAAGTCATTCGCATTACATTCTTTTATTTGTATTTACAATGGAGAAAAACAGTTAAAATTGGAATTAAAAGGATATATAAACAGTAGCAATTAATGGATTAGATAATCGGGAGAAGTTATTGGAAATATTTAGGTGCAGCATCTACCAAATTGCATTAAATATTCGGGATACTTTAAATTTCTTGATAAAATGAACAATATCTGATAAGACAAGGAACAACAGGTCACAGAGCATAACGCCGCCGTCTCTTACCCCAGTACCCGTGACCAGTTCGGACTATAGCAGGCCACAGACTAAGTTTCCTTTGCTTTATTTTGAAGCAATTAAACATTCATCAGATGATTCCATTATTATTGGTACCATTTAATTATGTATTTTAATACTTCTTTCATGCAGCAACTGAACAAGAGAATTCAAATATTTCTCGGAAAATGAAATGGTATTTGGAACATAATCACTTTTATTTATATTTCCCCTTTACTTGCATGGCATGTTCCATTTCATTTAACACTGGTTAAGATTGGTTACGTTTTCTATTATTTCACTCTTAGCTATAAAATTATTCATGTTTAAGAAGGTGCCTGTAACCTGTGTACAAGACGCTAAAATCCTAAAAGAGTACGTGTTAAGTTGGCACAGTTGGAAGTGTTGAAATACGTTGCTCGGGGAAACGTGGGAAACAAGCTACATTATGAGGTTTAATCAAAATGAGATACGACTACCTCTTCTATTTAAGTAAAAATGTGGCAAACAAAGTTGACCGCCAAAATAAACTAGTTCTAAATAAAGTTCGAAATTATTTGCCAATTTTAGCAAAGAGCCTTCGCTACTTTGTATAATCTAAAAATATCTAATAAAGCAATTCTTAAATTTAGCCTGCAATCTCTCCATAGTTATTCTGGGTACAATTAAGCGCGAAGGCTGCGTGTCAAAAATCTACAAATTTCTGAGTTTATTTTAAGAGGGAAGAACATCCGCGTTGTTGGTTCAGTAAACAGACTCTTATCTCGAGCCATTCGAACTTTGTTAAGTCAAAGATTTATTTGACATTAATGTTTTGGTTGGTTGTTAGAAATGATCGTTATGCTCGGTAAATTTCTGCGTGTGGTACTGCGTTAACTGAGATCATGTTGATCCCACTAGTTTTAGTAATATTTACTTAACCACCAACGACGTCTCCAGTGGTGCCAGGAAGAAGCTGAAGCAAGCTCTGAATTAAATGCAGTTGTGTTCATGGATGAGAATCCTTTCGGTTTATGCTGGCAGTGGTCAGTTATTGGTGAGAAAGAAACCCCATAAAAGAAATTGGTTCATTCTGAGTAATCCTGTGTATAAGGTCCTCGGTTGCTTAGTGGGAACTGTTCACCTCCATAGCCAACGAGACCCGATTCCATTGAAGATCCACGAGTACGTGGGTCTGGGGCAAGTTAAATTTGTTTTCAACCTGCTCGTGTGGGAACATGAAGAGGGTGCCTGCTCAGGTATCGTCCCAGCAATCTAAACGCTGCCCAAAATTACGTGATCTCAAAAAAGGCCCGAATAGTTTCATAACGGGATGACAATCGAAGTGAAACCGCAATAAGCATACCATGGCAAATTAATGTGTTAGTGTTGTGCAGGCTACAGGAGGAACAAAACTGCAGATAAAACCAACGTAAAGTTGCTGGTTTATTTTCATTTTGCAATGCATATTTTGGCGTATACTGTATTATATATTTTTGAATTGATTCACATTGTCTGGGAAAGAACATATATTAAGATTGAAACTAGATGTATAATGATGCTGGGCTTTTTTTCGGAACTTCCTAAAATCGGATATATGTTAAAAACTTAATATGTAAAAATGTTTGGCCGCTGAAAGAAATTTCTATCCAATTGTATTTTTAATGGACATTTTTTTTAAGCGCCGGTAGTGTTTATCGGTAATTTTCTACACTCTTTAAGGGAAAGTTTACAAAAATATAAATTTAATTAAAAGAAGATCATTATATCTAATTGCCAATTGCTTAGTAATTATAAAATTAACGCCTCTTTTAAACTCTCGCTTTTTTTAAGAATTGTCTTTCGGCAGATTTTATAACATTCATTCTTAAACGTAATAAGCAAGAAATTACTTCAGATAGTAAAGACAGGGTAAATGATTTGATTTTGCAGTCTGCTAACTTAATTTCGAACCGTCAAATGTCACTCCGAAACAAGTTAAAAGTCACTTCTTTATGGTACAGCCATCGTTTTCAGAGCGTTATTCCAGGGTTTTAATGCGAGGCACTAGGTTTCAAGTTTAAGTCGAAGAGTTTGCCTGCAGTCGTTTTGAAAATACTCTTATCTTTGTGCTTACAGAAAACATTAGAAGGAATTCAACTAACAAATTACATTAAATAGCTACCTTGTGTTATTCCACGACGTTAATTGTTAAACATAATAACTCGACAATGGCATGCTTTCTTTATAAAATTCAATCGACTTGCCTAAGACGCTATAATTAGTGAAATATATCAGCCCTTCATTCTGTGTAAAAGTTTGATCCTACATTTCGAAAAAAAAATATTTTGCGTATTTTATGTTTGCCAAGTTTTATAGAAAAACCGTTTACAATATGCTTCGGCGCTTAAAAACTTTATTTTCTTTCATTTGATAATAGTAATTCATTTTGATTCATAGATAATTCTTAATACATTGATAATTACGTTTATTGAATAAACATTTACATTATGTTTTATCGCTCAAAAACTTGATTTTTATCATTTGATAATAGAGAGTTATTTCGATTCCTAGATGAGGCTTAAATTCAATGATAATTAAGTATCTGAGTTAGCCTAGTATATGTAATCCTGTTTGGTGTAGAAAGAATCTTTTCTAATTAGAACTGTTATTACGTCTGTATAAAAAATAAATTGTATCCCCTTAACTTATTGTTATTTTTAAAAACAATCTGGAAAATAGCTACAAAATCTTTTTTTACGGGTTACTTCAGAAACGCTAATAAATCGCTTTTGACAATATTTTAAAATTCAAACTTTTATTCTATTCAATAATGCCAGTTGGATTGTATTGATTTATATTCTCATATTTCTTCAATATATTTTTAAAAATATTTAATTAAAGCCAATATAACTTGTATTTAATATTTTCTCTGGCCGGAGGTACAATGTGCAAGTAAATGCATGAATTAATCATTATATTATATATATATATATATATATATATATATATATATATATATATATATATATATATATATGGTTTTTCCCGTGGACGTGATTGGCGAAACGCATGAACATAAATGCAGTTATTATATTTATGCAGTATTAATAATATTTTAATTCAAAATTAATGACAATATTCTGACTATAAAGCATTTTTGTTGTAAATATGGAATGAAAATATTCGAACATATTTTTGGAAATAAAATCTATTCTTTTGGATGAATATATTCTAAGATTTATCACAGATCTGTGATTTTTCAAGGACCACATGCAGAATTTAAAACATATTCGTTTTTCTAGATATCGTGTTTAGAAATGCATAAATAAATACACAGGTATAATTCTAAAAATAAATAAATGAATAAATAAATATTTAACGCGGTAAGTCTAATGCATGAAGAAGTCAAATACTTGATGTCGATATTTCTTTAACTAATAGTCTCCTTCCCTTCCCACTTAGTTTCAGAAAATTAAAAAATTGCAAAAACTAAAATAACAGTCTTTTAATATGGAAAAACAGTTGTTTCAAATTTAACATCGTAAATAAAAGAATAATGAAAACGTTAACTTTTCTGTCTCTATTATTTCCAAAATCATTATCTTTCCTCAAATGCATCCATTCTTTATCTTAGTTCAGTTAAATTATGATACAAGATGCGGTTGGATAATCATTTGTCTTGAAAACAAAACTGTGAAAGAAAAATACGCAAAGATAAAATATGTCGGACATTTTTCAAAACGGAAATGAAAATTCAAGATTATTTTGCTATGATAATCATGTTCCTTGTTTATCTAACAGAGCAAAACGAAATCCAGTCTAAATAATATATTTTTGTAATAGTTAATAAATTTAACTATCACAAGCGATAAACTGAATAAGATAAGCAATGGCATCATTAACTAAAAAGATATGTATAAGCATTTCCCATTAGTCGAAATGCTTAAATGTGTAAAAATTTATAAAAGATCTTTCTGCAGTCCTTTATTACTCATTTAGCCAGTTTCGAAAAAATCTTAACATCCGAGTTATTTTACAATTACCGTTCCTGTCTTTAGATGTCATTTGGTAAGATATCTAAAGAACTCTGCTATTCAATGCAGTCGCGGAGAACAAAGTAGCCACCCCACATTATTTTGCTGTCGTTCATCGTGTATTAAAACAAAATGTACCAATTTTCAGGAAATAAGGTCTAGTAAAAGGTTTCAAGTTTAACATTTCCCTAAGGGGTCATATACATATTTATAATAGCACTAATTTCAACATTTCCAATAGAAACATACGTCTTTCTTAACAAATTTCGAAACTACATGAAAAATTATGCTGGGATATCAAGTTCCATCATCCCAGCAGTTTTTGTTTAAAAATTATAAGCAAATGAAATTTTAGGTTTCTAATGTTAAAGTAAAATTTTCAATTTTTATTGATATCTCGAGAAATAATATAACTATTGACCTAGAATTACGAGGCGTGTCCGGAAAGTAAGTACCATTTCGTTCTATCGCCGCCGCAGCGCTAGTGTCGCAGTTCCGCGCATGTGCACACGTGTCTCTGGTTCATTGTCTGTCCACTGACGCCATTGCAGCCGGATTGTGTTGTGTTTACATGTGTTAGTAAGCGTTCAAAATGTTTAAGACGATTGCCGATCCCGCCGACTGTGAAATGCGTTCTGTAATACGGTTTTTGAACGCAAAGAAAGTTAAGCCAGCTGAAATTCATCGTCAACTTGTAGAGATTTATGGTGAAAATGTAATGACTGATGGAATGATTAGGAAGTGGGTTCGACAGTTTAATGACGGACGCACCAATATTCATGACGGAGTGGGAGACCTTCTGTTGTCAATGATGGTTTGGTTGCAAAAGTGAATCAGAAAATTCGTGAAAACAGACGGTTCACAATAAGAATACTTTTTGATGAGTTTCCAACAAATTTCAAAAACTGTTTTGCATGAGATTGTCACAAATTGCTTAAATTATCGCAAATTGTGTTCCCGTTGGGTTCCGAAAATGCTTACGGATGTCCACAAAGCGAAGTGACTTGGCAGTGCTTTGAAATTTCGTACCCGATGCAGTGAAGAGGGCAATGAATTCCTAAACAAAATTGTGACGGATGATGAAATTTGGGTTTGTTCTTGAACTTAAAGCGTGATTTTAGAGGTAGGCGCTTAGACAGCGATGACGACGCAGAAAGCGGTGTTCAGCAGTGGCCGTCTTCACTGGCGGCATCTTTCTTTGAAGAGGGTATAGACAAGTTGGTTTCTCGCTATGACAAATGTCTCAACAATGGTAGTAACTATGTAGAAAAATAGTTTACAAAATGCTCTTTCATGTAAAAATAAATTTAGTTTCGAAAAAACATTTTTTATGCGAGTTTTTCCAAAACGGTACTTACTTTCCGGACATACCTCGTATTTTTTATGTATTAGTATGAATTATTGTGCACATTTTACACTTTTACTTTTTATTTTAAAAATCATATTGAGTACATAAAATATTTTAACAAAATTGATGTTAAAACATTTTTGGATAGCAACACTTATAAATTTTAACAGCAAACGAAGCAGGTGGTCATTTGATAAGCCTATGCTAAATTTCAGCATATTCGTACGAGAAGTTTTGAAGTTACACCAAGTTTTCCATTTTTGCTGTAAAACGATGCACTTAAGGGCGTCATATATGTCGAAACCGTTTTCATCATTAAATATAATCATTGCACCACTTTATTTAATAAAATTTAAATATATAAACATTTAACTATTTATGTGTATGTATATATATATATGTAATTAAAATTTTATAAATTACAGTAGTGTAAAATTGCACTATTTATTTTTTTTTTACACATCAGGTTTTACCGATTGTAAAATGTAGATCATTACTTTGAAAATAACATTTAAAGTGAAAAATGGTTTAAAATGCTACTACCGACATTTAAACGCAAACACAGAACTTCTCTATTCAAATGTGGAGACGACCCCTTTTCTATTTAGAACACAAAATGTCAATTATCTTCCAATCTATTAATGATATATTAACCAAAATTAATATCCTGTGGTATTTTGTCATGAGAAATTTATTTATGACATCAGAAAAAGGTGTTGCTATTGAAAAATTTTAAGTTAGTGCAATTTTAAATATTTAGATGACCCCCTTCTGAAATTTTTAGCCATAGAGTATTTTAGTATGCGTTATTTCCTGAAGATCGGTGCCTTTCTTTCTAATGCCCAATGAACGATCGCAGAATAATGCTGTGTGGCTCCCACCACTGTAGCTAAATGCATTTTTTTCATCTTAAAGATAAGACAAAATACACAAATTTAAAACATAAAATACTTGTCAGACAATTATATAATCTCAGGTGCAAATTTTAAATATATTATGATGCTTCAAAACAAAAAAAAAGTTCGTTTATGGAAGTAAGATTTCCATTAACACTTTCTTAAATAAAATTGTTTTTAATAGCTGAATTACGGAAATCACTTTCCTATCAAATTATATAAAGATATCGATTTTTAAATTCCATGGCTTGTAAAGTCATTAAATTATCCTGCATTAAATGAAAAGTAATTTACTTTGATGAGCAAAAAATGATTCATGTCTTGAACAAAGAAAGAGAGAGCTCTTGTCTAATTTGACAATGAAATTTGTTCGAAATCTGTGGATTTTATTAAATCAATTATTTAAATAATACAGTTCGAAAAATGTTTTTCCATACTGAAATTTAGAAATTTAAATATCAAAAGCATTATTTAACTCATTTTTGGATTACCCAATAAAAGAATTCTGATTTATATAAGTTTTACACAACAATATTATGAAAATTATGCATAAATAAGCTACATGATAAAATTCTTTAATTTTAAATAAAAATTCTCATTTAAAAATACTAAAAGAAAATTTCTTTAAAAATATTATAATTTTAAATCTATATCTAATTTCTCGATAAATATTACTTCAACTACTCTATATCTGTATTCTCTTGTATAAGTGAGAAACTATTTAACTAGCAAAAGTGAAAGTTTCGAAAGTATTCGTGCTTTTTTTTCCGACTCGGAATATATTTTACACTTTTACTTTTTCTTAAATTTTAATCATACTTTTTTCTGAATAAAATGATTATTAATAGTTTTATCAGTTGGCTTATTTACACTTTTACTTAAACAATCAAGTGTTTAAAATTTACACGGACATCTTTCCGGACTCAATGTTGCACATCAGACGTTGTTTCGTTTTTACATAAAATATTTTACTACATACTTCTACTTTATTCTCATAAGCAAACCCTGTTTATTAAATTGAATTTATTCAAAAAAAATCTACCCTATATCTGAAAAATAAAATTTCTTGAAATGAAATGCCAAATATGAGCAAGACTTTTTCTTTTCTTGACAGACTACAACTTCAATAACTTCACTTCTGCATACATATCAAGCATTTCTCGTTGAAGTACTTTTACTTCTTCGTATTAAGATCTCTGACAGCATTTCACGGATGGAATAAAATAAAGAATGAAATATTTACATTTGGCTTTCATCCTTTTTATGCTTTATATTATCAGTTATAATAGTAATATTTTCAGAGTACTTCGACGTATTATTTTTACTTTAATAAGCAATATTATAAAAGTTTGTGCTTACTGTTAGTCATTTGTTTTAAACTTTACGTATATGAAGCATATTTACTTTATCGCCTCAGTAATAATCGATTTCAGATTGGTTAAATTATATGATATTTCGTAATACAGTACACGTTTAAGAAATATTTATTCATCTTAAAGGAAAAATAAGTATTATTAGAAAGGCAATGAACTGTTCTTCAAGGAAGATACTTCAAATGAGATGCTTGGTTCACTTCAACCGAAATGCTGAGAAAAATGTTCAAATACTCCGGTTTGAGCGTTTCTTTAAAATAGTAAGAGAAATTTAGTTTAGTTATATTAACGTCCCGTTTCGAAGCAACCCGAGGGCCATTTAGGGACGGACTTCGTAATTTTGAACCGCTGTCAGGTGACGAGGACAACAACAGAGCTGGCACCCCCTCTTCAAACTTCCAAGCCACACCAACGGAAGGACATTTGGCCACTGCGCATGATTTAGCGTGCAATTTAACCCCATACACGGCGGATCTTCGGTGGATGCTGGTTTCGAACCTGCGACCCTCAGGCCCCAAAGACGAGACATTACCACTTGGCCACCTCGGCCTAATAGTAAGAGAAGATAATTTTGCAATTAAAAATGAGCTCACTTCATAAAAATGCAAAATTAAATTTTTAAAAAACTGCACTTAAAAAAATGCAGCATTTTAAAAGAAAATTCAGGAATTGATGACTTCTTTGAAAAAATGCTTACTTTTTATTCGATCTATCGAAAACTCACCAATGTGGGATATTGTAATAATAATCTATATATATAAAACGCTTATGTGGACGCAAAATCGGGGTGAATTTCTTAATCGTCGTTTGGCAACAACTCGCCAGTTTGGATTGTTTACATCCGCGGAAAGTTTGAGACAATGAATCTTTTTCACCTCCAATTACTATTTAACTAAATTTGTTTAGATAGTTTGAAAAAAATGAGTTTACGTCTTGCAGTTTCTATAAAGCAAATGAATGAATGTCTCTTTAATATGCCCTTTTAATTAAAAGGTTGTGATATGGGCTATTTCATCTCTAGACAACTCAAAATGTTTGAGTTTTAAAAAACAAAAGAACTACCAAGAATGCATCTTTCTTGACTAAATTATAACTGAAGGTATGGGAAAGGAATACAAGTTCAATTCATTAAAAACGTATTTATTAAAAACTTGATTATACGATGCACCACTTAGGCATGTACTCAGACTAGTAATACGATTCACACATATAACTCATTTCAGCATACTACCACTACAGAACTGAACCGATGTTTCTCGGAGGAAGAGAGCTCGCAGACAAGCGAGCGAGCGCCAATCAGCAATGCTGAATTTGCATAAACTGCTATCGTTCGCCAACGCTTGCATCCACCAACAACTGGAATGGATGTTTATGCATGCGGGGAAGCTTTCTGAGCAAAATTTCATTTAAAAGAGTGCACGTTGAAAATTTTTGCAGAAAAAGCAAAAATTTCGAAAATTGCTATGTTATCAATTTTAAAAAGCTGAAAGTAAATAATTATTTTGGTTTTTATTTTGAATAGTTAATACTAACGTGTTTCAAGCCACTTATGTCCCTAATATGTTCTTTCTTAGTTAAAATTGTTGAATTTGTTACATCATCTCATTAAAAACTCAAATTTTCTGAGGTTGAAAACAAAAATGGTTACTCAAAGAAAAAGGTTATATCTTTCCTGACTAAATATTAATTGGATTGAGTGTGTATAGATGTCGGGAAGCTTTTCTGAGCAACAATTCATTGAAAAAGGGCATTTTTAAAATTTTGGTGTTAAAAGCAAAAATTATAGAAATTTTTAAATATTTTGAACAAGGGCTATTTTATTAATTTTATAAAAGGTAAAATAAACAAATATTATGGGTTATAATTTTGAATAGTGAATATGGACTTGTTTAAAACCATTTGTCACCTTAAACTGTCCTTTTCTAACTGAAAGTTTGTGAGATGTGTCAAGTCATCTTTCGAAAACTCAAATTTTCTGAGGTTTAACACATAAATAACTATCCAGAGAGAGAAGTTATAACTTTCTTGGATAAAATAATTATTTCAATGAGTGCGGCTAAGCTTTTCCGAGTAACAATTAATTGAGAAAAGTGGATATTTAGAAGTTTGTTAGAATAAAGTTAGGGCTAATAAAATTTTTGACGAAATATTCCATTGTGTGCACCGAGAAGTTTTAAACGACTAATTTCTTGATTGATGTAAAGTTTAAATTGTAATCATCTTATAATTATACATTTTAGCATTCAAATTTCTTTCTAACATTTACATACATATATATACACACATACATATATATATGCTACCAGAAAATTTTAATTTTAGAATTTGATGATTTAGTAATGACGAAAAATTAATGTTTCAATTCATGCTACTTCAAATAATTTAAATTTACTTTTAGTAATTAATATATTTATAATTTCCTATTGCTAGCAGAAACTCATAATCATCATAACTGTACGGCGAGCGAGCTGGGATCAAGTAGTGATCCCAAAAGAATCACAACGTGATTCTTGGGGGTTGACGAGCGGAGCGAGTAGGGGGTGCAACCCCCTAGTATATAGATAAAAGTGTAAATATACTTCTAAATCATTGAACCAAAGAAATTGATCGGTAAAACATTTTATCAAAATGTTGGAGCATCACTTGATAGATCTGCATAGTGAAATGCAGAATAAAAAGAGATATTTTTGTTTAATATAAGATAAGCAATAATCGTCTTTGAAGTAGACATTTTGAAGGGATTTTATAATATGGTAGAGGCAAAAAAAGTGCAAAAAAATTATATAAAATTTTCAGTATAAGTTTCTGTTATTTATTTGAACTTGCATAAGAAGATCTTTATACCAGCACATAACAGAATACGGAAAAGTAATGGAGAATCCTGAATAAGCAGATTTCAAAAAGAGAATCTTTAGGTTCCCCGCTTTCATGTATGTTTGCATTTAGATTGTATTTAGGACATAACGAACTTTGTTTTGGACAGAGAATATTGATATAAAGCACTCGAAGTAGGGCAATTGAGCCAGAAGAAAATGAAATGGAAGAAACCGTTAATTTACTTTCTTCTCCGATAATTGCCACTGAATTCATTATCCGTTACTCATTCAAATTGCATGCATTCATGGAATGGAGAACCAGTTCAACATATTTACTTTGAGATACAGCTTTCGCAAGACAGTACAGAAACACAGTTGTATTGCATTTTTTAAAAATAATTATTTGCATCATAAGTAGTATGTTGCGTAATGGATGGCAGTTGACTCAATTTTGTTCATGGAACCAGTTCAAAGTACACACGCTGAGATAGAAATATTTCTCAAAAATGAATTTCTTTAAAAGATATGAATTTTTCTGAATTTCGTGTTTGGAGCATTACTGATATCAGTGCTTAACGATATTATTTTGATAATAGAGTATAAAGCACTCTTTCTTAGCTCGTTAAATTAGTTACGAACGGGATGGATAAAATGTCTATTTATAATTTATGTATATATTCTAAAAAATCATTCATTACTTAAATTAATATCTTTCTCTACTCATAGTCGTTATTACAAAGCTGGGAACATAACACTTTTAATATGAATCGAAAAATGGTAACAGAAAAAACATCTATTGCTGCAACATTGCATGTTATTGCTTAGGATGAGCATTTTAAACATATGTTGTCAAGTAGTTTTTATGTGTATTGGATTATGTGCACATTATTAAAGGTTAATTCGCCGGTTCAGTTTCTTTTGTTTCTTACGTTTTATTACGTGATAATTTCAGCGCATTTGCTTTTCTTTCTATACATTTTTCTCTGTCAAACTTTTCTCAATACAAATAGTTTTAGTTATATTAACGTCCCGTTTTGAAGCAAAACGAGGGCTTTTTTTGGGACGGGCTTCGTCATTTTGAACCGTGGTCAGATAACGAGGACGACACCTGAGCTGGCACCCCCTCTCCAAACTCCCGTCCCACACCAGCGGGATGATGTTTGACACCCTACATACTATTTAACGTGCAGCAGGCCCAATAGACGATGGATCTGCTGCTAACTTATGTGCTGTCTGGGCACTAGGCCACCGCGGCCTCTCATTAGAAGTAAACAAAACTTATTCTTTGCTCAGAAATTTTATCACAAAATGACTGATAAAAGGACGGTTTTTTTTAAGATTTATTGGCAATCTTTTAGGATTTTTCTCTACTCATATACATTCAATTATTTCAAAAACTAATAAAATTAATTCTATTGATGTAAACAAAACATCTCAAAACGTTTTACTTAGAGTTTTCAAACAAAACGCAGCCCATCCCAAGCGAAATAGCACAGAGCATTTTACAGTTTGTGACACATTTTATTAAAACTTGCGGATACTCTTTCCAAAAGCTGATATGTTCGTGTTTATTTACTGAGACCCTACTCAAGCGTATTGGCGAGCTTCTCATCCCGAGAAAAATCATGAAACGGTGGAATGCGCCGCACTCTGCGAAGTAGTTTTGATGGAAGCTATTTATACGCTTCAGCTTTCATCGCAAACGCAGATACACCTAAAGGTGCGACCGAATAAAGTTCTACGGAGAAATAACAAATGGGGGACACATTTTATTCAAGAAATTTATGAATATTATTTGCTACCGAAAGCGAACTCGCATTACTTTTCTGTCTGTTTTTTTTCCTTTGAAGAAAACATGTTTTCGGGCATATTTTTGAGAAATGCGTCATTTATGTTACAGCAAACAACACGTTCCGAGCATCTGTATAATATGAAGTAGGAAATTCATAAATTATTAGTCATTAATTATTGGACCCATCTCAAAAATTAACAAAAAAAACCCTTTAATACAGCAATTTTTCTTTTTATTAACTGAGGAGTAACTTAAAGATCCTTTTTTCAGATATGTAACATGCTCGTTATGGCGCACTAAGTCTGCACAATCCAACGCAAGCATCAAAATGGCTACCTTACAGCAGAAGGCACGTCTCTGGTTCCACGAAAGTAAATCAATTGTGACAGTTAAAAGTATTATTTGGTTAGAGTATCAAAATTGTCATTCTCTAAGCGAGAACTTCGAGTGTGAATATGAGCAATTGAGGAGAGAAAGTCTGCCTCGCTGATGCTCATTTCCTGTTCCCTTGAATTTCTCATGCCAACACTTGATGAAGTTCTTACTAATTTGGAAAATGACAATTTCAATACAAAACGAAGTTGCTACATTATAGCGTTTTTTTTTTTTTTATTTTTTAAAAGGGGTCAAAAAATTTAGCCCCCCCCCCCCCCTGCATTTTTGATGGTTTTGAAACTCAGCAGAATATTAATATCAGTAATAATAATCAGTATATTTTTAGATAATTTGAAGATTACAATAAATTCACAGAGGCTAAGCTTAGTAGCAACTGAACCAGTGGTAGAGTTCGCATTTCGACTTTCTTGTACACTTTCACAATATGGCATTTTTTTGTGTTTAGCTTCGACTTAAAACGAAGGCAACAGAGTTTCAGCTTGATTCGTATACCATAGACCGATTGGGATTGATGAGATCTACATTTTGATGTCGATATCCTACGCTAAATGGGATCTATCTAGCCTACTGAGTTTTGAGTTCTCTCTTTTCCACAATCTGAGACGGTACAGGGCATAAAACAGCAAGTCATCTCTACTAATATTGAAAGCGGAGCCTAGAGCTACTTTGAAGAATTGGATGTCCACAATAAATTTTTACGCCGTCTTGAAGTTCAGAAGTGACCTTTTCGATGATACTAATTTAGTTATCGTGCAATTTTCGTCTAATTTTATAAAAAATATATTAAAATGTTATTTTCGGTAATATTTTTCAATATTACAATGAAAAATGAAAACTTTCTGGGCAAAGAATCATAAACGCAACTGAATATTTAAATTTTGTTTTCAACTATAGCCGTGTATCGATTTTCTTTTCTGAAAAAGTTTTATAAGAAATTCTAAGTAAACGAGTTCCTATCAATGAAAAAAAAAATATGTATACATAAGTTCACTCAGACTGGCTATGTGCATGCATTTTATAATTCGCTCTTATCTGTAAAATTATTTTGATTGAAATAAACATGCTTACACATTTTTGAGAAAAGAAAAAAAAATAAATAAGATAAAATGAAAAATAAACAAGAACATAATTCGTAGCAGAAAAAAAAATTATGAGACTGAAGAAAATACATTTGAAACCCATATGACTTAGCGTAAAAGATAACACATGCACAGTTGCAATTGCTTATCCGAAAAACAAAAACGGAAATATATATATACACATATGGAGTGCCTGTTAGAAATTGAAAATATTTGGTATGTTAAATCTATTCTCGGTTTTCATGATATTACCAAAATGTTTCTATTTCTAAGACAAAAGGGGAAAAATCTTGTTTGCATACGCCCCCCCCCCAGAATGAAAATTCGTATAAAAATGCATTTGAAAATAGATGCTTGGGGCAGGATTGTTTGACTCTTCTGACGTGAGAAGAAATACAAAGAAATGAATTTAATACAATTTCTTCCCTGCTGCATGCTTGTATGGCCTCACCATTTCTGTCTGTTTATTCCATTTGTTATTTATACAAAGTGTCGAATGTGATACGAAATATATTAGTTTTAAAATAACTTTCCACGTTATTTATGTATTGAAGTTAATATATACATAAGAATGAGGGCTTAGCTAGTATTCACGAACATTTAGACGACTTTTCCTTTGGATGCCGAGACAATTCACAGAACTGTGTCTTCATAATTAAATATACGATGTTACAATTATACTTGAGGCTACTATGTGTGACAAATATTTTTAATGAAAGGAATAACTAAATTACCCTTAAATCTATTGGAGAAAGTAGAAAAGAATCCGGCCTTACAGACTTTATGAAGGGTCACCTGCAGGAAGGGATTCAAAAATGGGATCTTTTTCTGTGATATGTCTAACTTTCGTCCAAAAATTGACCTCTTGTGACCCGAAAAATCCCAAAAGAAGATAAAGATATTAGAAGGAATATCCGCAAAAAAAAAAAAAAAAACCTGTGACACAGCAAAATAAATACACCAATATAATTTTGTTTCAAAAAAGATTTTAAAATTAAAAATCAGCAGCCATCGGGCATTAATTTACAGTCGTTATAACAAAATATACTTCAAATTCACAAAGGAAGAAAGGATTCAACTCACCCCTGCAGCCGAGAAACAAGGAAATGGCTACTCACTATGTATTACAGTATCTCAAAATACTTCTAAAATGAGGATTTTGGTGAAGAATAAATAATTCGCCTTTCTTTTTCAAATCTTTGCACAAAAATATCTGTCCTTCCTTTCCATTGTCTGCTGATTTACACATCTTCCCCCTTAGACTGAATTTACCCATTACACATATGGTAATATTGTAAAACCGAAGTATCAATTGGATAATTAAAAGTGTTTTTACAGATTAATTTTACAGGATGTACAATCTTCATGAGTCTTGGCACAATTGCTTCATCAGTCAATAAGCCGAAGAGTTTTACCAGTTGTTCGAGTCGATACCGCAATCTGAACTGCTCATAAGGTATACGCTAAGTAATTTAACATTTTACATAGCTATCATTATCTAGCTAATAATTATGGCTTTAGTAGCATAAGAGAAATACATATGTAGTAACTAATAACTACTTTTAATGTGCGTAATCGTTCTGATTCCGAGTTCGGGGGTATGCTGTGGTGTTAATGTATACCTATATTAGTTATTACCTATTACACAATTTCTAATTGTATCCGATTTAAAAAATTTCGAAAACCAATAAATATATATTAAATTTATAATCACGTGTATAAATTATGCTTAAAATTTAAATCACTAATTAAATTAAAAATTTTAATTTAAATAAAGTTTGCAAATTTCATATATTTAAATATATGCGCATGTATATAAAAGTACATAGTGACTAAATGTTACAGACCTCTTAAATAAAGCGAAATCATTTGCTTTAACAGCCATGAATAAAGCTTGAGCTTTCGGAATTTTAATCGTCAACTTTTCGATTTATTTATAATCTTAACTTGAACGTAATTGTTAAGAAGGTAATATTTAAATTTCTATGATAAAAGCAAGAATTCTTATTGTTTTATCAAATAGTTTGCTGTAATCACAGATTGCGCTGTCTGGCAAGATATTTTTTGAAATTCCTCCTCATATTCTCCCAAAATTGACAGCAAGCTATATGTTTATTTCCGAAAATAATAGGATTTCAACGAGATATACACTCATAACTCCAATAAGCACAACATGCTGCTGAGATTAATTGATTTGTAACATTAACATCTCGTTTCATAAGTAATGAATGATCTTCGTAAAGTTAAACCACGTTGATCTGAAGGAAGACACTTGAGACCATCAATAA
This sequence comes from Araneus ventricosus, assembly GCA_013235015.1. Lineage (NCBI taxonomy): Eukaryota > Metazoa > Arthropoda > Arachnida > Araneae > Araneidae > Araneus > Araneus ventricosus. The sequence goes on along the minus strand of BGPR01000026.1, from coordinate 1,837,909 downwards.
TCTAGATTTACGTAGAGGAAAGCCGGTAGGGTTTCGACAATTTCTAATGTCCACCAGCCTCTAATATCCGTTGACGAATATGAATCCTTGTCTGCAAGCTATTTCGTATCTTCCTGCTTTATTCATTGATTCTATTCCGGGATGTGATTGAGAAGGTGAATGATTGAGGTTTACTTTTTGAAAAAGTGACATTGCTATGTTTCTGTGTTTATTAGTATGGGCAATTTTATTACTTAAACTTATTACCTAAATGATACATGGCAATATTAAGTTCAGGCACTGCAGGCTTCACATTTTCAACCAGGTAGTTTCAAAATCATGGTTTTATCCAACAACAGAGGTTACTGAAAATGCACCGCAGTAAATTTTGTAAATTTTACACATAATGCTGAGTTTTAGCAAAAACGTTGATGTAATAATACGTTCCTATTGTTAATTGATCGGGATTGCCTTCTCAACAGTTTTATTTGCCTAATTTAAATTTACAATGTCGTAGTCATAAAAAAATACAAGTTTTGTGTTTTCACTGGCCACTTCTGTATGCATTAGTTTGGATTATCAATGTTCTCTGTAAGGAGATTTCATTGATTAAATTACGTTAACTCTTCCTATTATGAATTTATACGAGAAGCTGATACTATTTTATACATTAAGCAAGTAGTCAAAACTTCATTAACATCGCAATCTTCTTTCTTCGGAAAGAGTTGCTCATGTTTCTGTTAACGACATCCGAATATTAGCCCGATATAAATCCTTGAAGTTTACATTAAAAGAAGCAACCTCCCATCAATTCTATCCTAGGGAGAGTTAATCTCTTAAATGTTGCTACTCGAGATTTAGCTGTTATGAAACTCGCGCAAATGCATCCATTACTTGACACGTAACGAAAATGCGACACTGCCCCGAATGCTGTAGGACCGACATCCGAAAAGTCATGCAGTTCCAATTCCTTTGCTTGATCCTATGGGAAAAGGAAATACTTTCTCTCAAATTTCAAGTCCTTCAAAAGACAAAGTTGAGAGCACCACACTTCCCATTTTCTTTTTAAATCGGTTGGTAATTCATCATCCCATCCTAAACCATTTTCCCAGATCTCTTGAAGAACGCATCTAATGATTAAAATGAAAGGCGATACAAATCCAACTGGATCAAAAATCTTCGCTGATGTTTGAAGAACACTTTTAGAACTTTTCAAATCATCCGTCATGTTAAGAATTGGATGCACATCCAATTGAAACGCGTCGTCTTTAGTGTTGCATATTATCCCTAAAACGTTCAAAGGATGCACGCTTGACTCTCCAACTTCATTCACACCTCTTTCACACCACAAATTTCTCAGTTTTTCGGAATTTGATTTAAACTTTCTCAAATTCACGTTTGTATCCTTAAGAATTTCTACAGCACTTTGGGAAAGATCTAAAGCTTTATTTACCGTTTTTGCGCCGTAAATTAAATTATCCACATAAAGTAAAGAGTTGAGCATTTCATACGCTTCTGTTCACTCGTGTTTATATTGCCGTATGTGGTATTTAACGGTTGCAGAAAGCATAAAAGGACTTGATGTCACACCAAATGGTACGCGAGTCAATCTCAAAATTTTGTAGGGTTTTGAATCGTGTTCATCTGGAAACCAGAAAAATCCCAAATGGTCCCTATCTACTTCAGATATTCCAAATGCTAAAAGTGCAATTTGAATGCACCTTGGTGCACCACAGAAGTGTGGGCCACCAGCCGCAGCCAAGTACCTACAGATGGCGCTGCCATAACCAGTGACGTCAAAGTATCAAGCTGCCGAGAACAGAAGAGACGATGAGGCGGTACAAGGGGTCTATTCTGGTACCCCCGGTTGGGTTGCGTTGTTAACGTGCGGAACCCAACCCAACCGGGGGTACCAGAATAGACCCCCAAGACGCATGAACGACGTGGGTTTGTTTTTCTGACAAGGACAAAAGACGACGATGTACCATCCAAAAGCTTTTTTAATAACGAACTGCTTCAATGTACATATTTTTAACTGTAAATAATGCTTCTTCAAAATGTGATATTAATTCTGCATAATATAATAATTAGTTAAAGTTAACGAGTACTTATTTATATGGAACCCAACACTAAGCCTGCCTGACGACCGCCTACGGAAGGCATACCCAAATTCGCAGTAGAACATCTAGGATTCAAAGGTGGACCAGAAATAAGAATCGTTTAAAGACTCGTCTCCTTTACCTTTCGACGAGAGATCGAAAATCATTCTAACTTTTGTCGCCTCCTTATCAACCCGTACTACCGCTCAATGAGGCATATAATATAAATTCACCTTATTTCCTGAATCGCATTCCTCAATAATATTAAACTTCAATTGATCTGTAACAATATCTGTATTCCCTAAAAAGCCGGTTATTTTCTCTTATTCTTGGACATAAATTTCCAAATCTTCGCTTCGCTATCTCAAAGTTATTATGCAATTAGTTAGGATTTGTATCCCAAATTAACTTTGTTTCATATATCCCGTTTATAAATTTCAAATTATCTTCAAAACACGAAATTAAATTCTCATCACATTCATAAATATTGCCCGTATCAATTATTCCCATAGAATCTAACTGCCAAAATTGTTTTAAGTTTTCGTTTAATACAGAGCAACATTCTATTTTTAACACTGAAACTTCCTGTTCACTATTTAGATCCATTGCTGGGATTCGACCTTGAACTATTTTTCCAAAAATGGTATCGATTACGAATAGTGTTTTAATTAATTTTTCCTTTTTACCCGAGTGAATTCCCCAAAAATATCGCGCCCCGATGAGAAGAGACGGTTCATGTCCGCAAGCCTCGCTAGTATTTGAAAGCTGTATATTTTTCTTGGTAAGTATTTGCTGCAATTGGTTTGTTGATACTCGAAACTGAGAACGGGAAACATCAGTCAGCAAAGCTTCTACAGTGATACTCTTTTCAGGGTCACGAACAGTTAATTGCACAACGTCATGTATCTTCTCAATAGGATCCCTTGACCGAAAACATAAACAAATAATTTTTCCTTCCTAATGATAGGCAACTTCATTTCGGCCGCTATATCTTTCCTCAAAAAACACCGCCGTGAAGCATTGTCAAACAAAATATTAACAGTCTTTCTGTGATCACCTAATGTTATCAATGCCACACGTGTTTCTAAAAAAAAACCTCATCTTGATTAGAACCAATATTCAAGCATGTAACGACTTTCAAAGCCAACACATTCCGTGTTTAATCCCCCTGCTGCCTAGCTAAAAATCGATATCACAAATTAATTCTGAGTGCCTACGGTGACACTTACTACACGTCTTTTTGAGTTGCATCTCTTATAAACATGACCTTCCGAAAAGCGTAAATATCAAATCCCATTTCTCCTCAAACTCGCCTTCTCTGCTCAATCGACAAAGTGCATGATGAAGAATCATGATCAGTTTTAGGTTTTACACAAAATAAACATTTTTTCACATCAACAAAAATGCAGACGCATGTGGAATATTTGCATTTATCTCGCTTTTTCTATTAGAAAAATCAAATTTACGTTTGTTAAATGATCCATACTTATGGTTAGTTTTGTCATAATTTAATCTGGTTTCGCGCATCTGAATCGAATTCTCTAATTAGATGCTCGTTTCTCTCGCGACACTGAATCTCAATTTTTTAAAATTCCAGTCAATCATAAATTTTATTTTCTTTTTGAGCATAAGTTTCACGCGAAAATTCTAAATATAAATCTCTAGGCATAGATTTTAACAAGACTGGATATAACAATAAACTATAAATATTAGGGTTAACACCATTATTTTCTAACCTGCGTGTGCGAGTTTCGCATATGGAATACATTTTGCATAATGATTTTACATCCAGTGATTTGCGAACTGGGATCAAATTTAGGAGCTGTGACTTATGAGCATCTATTATCATATTAATCCTACCAGATCTTTCTTTCAGAATGTTTATTGCAAGATCATAGTTCTCGGATTTTAAAGCTAAACCGCGAATTCCTAATTCGGCATCGTTGATCAGATAGGATTTTAAATAATTTAATTTCTCAACATCACTAAGGTTAAAATTCTGATGTATAACTGCTTCAAATTGAGAATAAAAATCATTAAACTTTAATATATTGCCATCATATTGTGGTATCTGTAAATGTGGAAGTTTTACTGCACACTGTGGTGTACCGATACAGTTTCTGACTAACAAATTCGAGGCATCAGTTTCGGTTTGAGGAAAGATTTTTTTCACTCTAATTTTCCATGTAATTATGTGGTCTCGGTGCTCCTTGCTACTTCATTTTCAATGTCTTGCACATTGGTCAAATTTAAGATTTCAGAATCCAAGTTCTGCAATTGACTTTCTTTGTCTAACGATTTCGCATAAATTTCGCCAATTAAATCACGAGATTTTGCTTCGAGTTTTTCGAATTCCTTTTCCAGTTTTTTAATAAGTTCCGCCTTTCTGACAGATGTTCTAACTTTTTTCAAGGATTCTAAATCCATTTTAACTTTTTAATTCAATTCGCATTCGAAAATCTCAAGAACCGGAATTCCAATCAGAATGTTCCCGGGCTTCGACACCAAAAGTAATCGAACTTCGTAAGTCATGAATTCGCTAATTAATTCATTCTAAAATTCGATTTGTTAAACTCACTTACCTGCCAGAAAGGGACTCAGTAGGCAGCAACAAAAACTCCATCTTATAAATAAACATAATATTTATTGCACCGGAACGAGACGAGACGGAACAGACATAACAGCAAGACAATACGAACACAGAAACTATTCATATTAAAAAAGAAAGAGTTACATCAACGTTGGATCTGGAACGTCGCGCAGCGCCACCAGGCGATATTCATGAAAACTAGTTACAACAACATTATTGCACTGTATATTTCTGAGGCTGCGGTGGCCTAGTGGCAAGGTCTCGGCCTTGGGGTCGGAGGGCTCCAGGTTCGAAACCCGAATCCACTGCAGATTCGCCGTGTATGAGGCCTGTTGCACGCTAAATCATACGTAGTGGAAAAACGTCTTCCCGTTGGTATGGCCTAAAAATACCCACACTGGCCCGACCTACCCAAGAAGGGTGTAAGGACGATAGAGGACCAGCGGGGAGAGAGACACTCCACCAGCATGTGGAGGACGGGATTTATTGGGTACAATAAGATAAGATGATACAGGCAATGCCCGAACATTGGCAGTAATTTTAAATACAAGAGAGCTGGGAGTGTAAACATGGTTCGACCCACCTCGGTGGGAAGAGAATAGCTTGATTTACTGCTCGGGCAAGCAAGGAACATTAAAAATAGATAAGTATTGCAAAAGAAATAAACACAGATAAGCAGTAAAAATCAGATATATAAATAAGTCAAAGATGAAACCCCATAGTATGAAAACAAAACACACAGCACGACACACAAAACACAAATAAAAACTGTACCAAACACAGAATTAAAAATACGTAAATTAATAATAATTACTTCTGAGATAGAAAGGAAGAAATTCCGTTAGTCAACGGTAATCCACGTCCTGCGTATAAGGGAATATCAAATTATCAATTACAGAATGTTTTTTTTGAGTAAAACTGCGCAAGTTAAAAATTACTTTATGTCCTATACAGGATGAAAACGGCCAATGGGAGAGGAAAAGGAATGAAATTTTGCAGTCTAAATATAAAAAAAAGTTCAAAAAGTAGAATGTATAGCCCCATCCCCCTCCAAAAAAAATCTAAACAAGCGTTAGGGCATTGACAACGTGGCAATAGTTTCCAGAACTGCGGACAGACTCGGGAAACAGTCATCTATTGCCGGGGCTCATAGACTAATAGCTGCCCTAGGGCGCCGAGAGAATCCCACACCAAGTAACCGACTGGTTACAATAAGTTAAAAAAACGCATAAACAAGTGGAGAGCACTATAAACCTATAGAACTGAGTCATTCAATGAAAAATTAAATAAAAAATAAAAAGTATTTCTTAAAAAGCTCAAATCATGTACATAATAAGAATAAAAAAAAAGACTCAACAGGCGGGAAGTCAGGAGGACAGAAAGCTGAACTGTAGAAAGTGTGAGACGTTAATAAAACTAAAACTAAACTATATATTTCTGTGGCACTGTCTAAAAGTGGTGAACTATTTGGAATCAACAGCCCATGAAGAATAAAAAAGTGAAGTTATAACATTGCGAAAGAAAACGTTATGATTTTCATGCGATTTAGACATGTGGCTTGGCTAGATTAAGAATGCTGATACACATAAAGAGCAGAATAGGTGTAAGGTAACGAAAATACGCTGCTTAAATTTCTATCTCGATTTGAAGTTTAAAAATCCTTTTCTGAAGAAAATATGAATATAATAGGAGATTTGATTGAAATCAAACAGTATTCTAGACGAACCAGCTGGTCGCCAGAGTCAGCTAGCTAATAAAAATTGTGGGTCATACTTTATTGAATTGTTAGGCTTCAAAATTAAAATTGAATTGTTCATTACGGTACTAGAAAGAAATGTAATAATTGATTCATTGAGATTGTCAAACTTTTTTAATTTACTACTACTGACTTTTACTCGAGTTTAAAGAAAGTTCAGTATCATGAAAAAGCAATTGATTTACATTTCCGATGCTTATACATGTAATAAATATGTAGCAAAAACAGTATTGAACGTTATGTTGAAACTTAGCATTATGCATGAATAAGTAGTCGCCATAGGTGGTTAGGTATTACTAACAATGAAGAATAAACTATTGCTACTTGATGAATATGACGCAATGAAAAGTTAAACAGGTGTATGTACAGAGGGAAAAAATGTATTATATGGAAACAGAAGAGTTATACTTTTGAAATAAAGTAAAAGATAAAGGAAGATACAGAAAGTTTATAAGCATTAAACTTAAATAAGCCAAACTCTGAAAAGATTTCTGAATTAGTGATACTCAGCTATCTGAGAAAAACGAACTTCATCTTCAAATTCATCTGGAAAGTCTAAGTAAATATTTTGCCTCCAGGAAATATGCTTCCCCTATCTTTCTTTGTGTAGATCTATATTATTGGGTACTCAGCTTAAATGGAACCCATTTTGACCGGTGGGATTCCTTTTGTCTCAGAGTAAATGAAGCCTTTCGACGTTGCTTTTCACCCAGAAACTTTTCTATGAAGCAACTCTTTTATCTACAGGGCATGTTCTCGGAGTTTAAATCTTATATTACGAATGAATGGCTTTAGCAAATGTAAGAAGAAAACCTTTGAAGAGGTATACAGCCCATAGTTATTCATTATAACTTCAAAACATGTCATATGGTGTTAAATATTTCAGTCATTTAATGTTACTTTATATGCCAATGTAAAGTTGAATTTAAAAGAAGGGTTCTTTGTATAACTTGCAGATTAACAAAGTTGTTTTTAACTCTTACGGAAGGCTGGATTTCAAAAGTCAAAAAGTAATTAAGCGTCAAACAATAATATAGTTGAAATATAATTAAGCTGATACAGAGGTAACATTTCTTCCGTAAAAACCTATTTTATACATTGTAAAATTTTCTTTTCTAATCTGTTTTAATTTTATATTAATTTTCTTACCTATCACTTTATTTTTTTTCGTTCAGTTTCTTCATTTCATATTTGTATCGATATATTATTCATGTGTTTGAAAGTGTATGAAAAGTTATTTATTAAAATAATCGAATTTATACCAACATGAAATTTTCTCGAAGTTGAAGTTATGCAAAGTAAAAGTAAACTCCAAGTAAGAAGCTGCTACTTATTTTCTTAATGAAACTCTCATTAAGTGAACTAAATTAAAATTTTGGAAACGTTTCAATAACCAAGAAAAATTCATTCCTGAAAACAAGTAACTACATATTACCTGAGAAAATTCAACGATCGCTTCGTTTTTCGATATACAATAAATTAAACCCTTTAAATTTGATTACAGCAAAAAGAAACATTGTCGCATCTTTCTACAATGAAAGTAACATTTATTCTGGAAGTTACATTATGATTTAACAAAATCAAGACGGGAAAAAAATCTCCCTTCGAGATCTTAGACTGAAGTGTTTTTCTGAGATCCGTTGATTACGCTTTCTGAGATGCATGGGCATAATAACGGCGGGGGCGCATTATAGGAAAGGATTTTCTATTCATCTCGGATAAAAGAACGGAAGAAGTTTCTTCTTTCCAAGATGACAAAAGGCTGCTAGTAGAAGTCACTCACAAGAACTAATGCAGTTGTGCCGATGTTACTCCGTTACACCACTTTCCCACTCGACGCTCGAATGAGAATAAAAAACGTTTCCATTTTTATGAGGAGCAATGCACATCAGATATCCACGTTAAAATGTTTTATATTTCTTTATTTCTCAAAATGTCATGCCATTGTTTTTGAAAATGCCATATAGTCAAGCTACACATGCGATATGAGTTCTAAACATTAAAAATGTAAGACTTCAGACGAAAATCTATTTGAGAATGGCAAATTAAATGATTTACCATTGAATGTATCTTAAAAGGATCTCAAAAGCCGAAAAAGCAGATACAAAGTCAACACGACTCTCCAACGCATGAACGGCAATGTATGGTTGGTATGGTGCCACGGTATTTTGGGAAAATGTGCGAAAGATAATTTTGGTTAAGTTAATGTAAATGACAGAAGTAAATAAGAATAAAATTATTATAATATATTTTTATTGTGATCAGTTTCTATTATTTAAAATTCAGTTTGTTGTTTTAAAAATATTATGTCTATTCTATTGAACAATATTTAATATTTTTAAAATATATTGCCACTGAAACCTTTATCTATGAGTAATTCGTCTCTGCTTTTATTCTAAATTCAGCATAAAGTGCTCATCAGAATAAAATAAAAATTTGCACATGATGTGATGAAGTATATTCTTAAAAGTGGAATATCTTACCAACCAAATCAGTGATATCTTAAAAGATGTCCATAATTTTCGTGACAGCAATATAGTGATAATATGAACACGACAAATAAAAATACTACTATATGTTCAAAACTCTGAGAAGCCCAAGATCTTTAATTGTTTTCATGTACTATTTAACAATATAAAATTTCATGGAAAGCTTTTTCTGCAATTATTGACTACTGAAACAGTGTCAGTGCTTGAATGATTGCCTGTGTACCGTATTCTTCCTTCAAAGAACCCATTCCAATCTGCATTTGTTTACAAAACTGTATTTAGCATAACTGAAATTTGGAAAATTTTTAGCTTCGCAGGAAATTTTGATAATTTACCAAACGCAGACTAATTAACAGTAGAAAGTCTAACTCCTCTCTCGTAAAATACAAAAATCGATGTTCAGTTTGCTAGCTGATATGGTAATCTCAAGTCTGGAGGAATTATACTAAAATTCTTTATTTTTGAGGTTACTTTGTCTTAACAATCGGATAAAGATCTTGGTTTATAAAATATCTTGAGAAAGATCGCGTAATGAAAACTTAGCAAGAAACAAATTAACAAAATCAGCGAAGGATGCAAAATGATATTCTTAGTTTATTAGTCGAAATAGTTTATTTAGAATTATTTATATTCTTGTGTCCCACTGGGTCACCAAGAGTTCCAGGATGAGAAGCCGCCTCATAAGTAAGCGAAGTCTCGCTTCCTTGTTGGGTACAATAATGGCTCGTGCTTGACTTTTACAGGTGATAGTACGTGTCACCTTCGGCAAGGGTCGGGCCGTGGCCAGTGACGGCCTGTAGGACTCGGGCCTCAGCACTCGAGCTATTGAAGTGACCGTTACTCAAATGCATCGGACGGATAATGTTCCAGACGGAGGTGATTTAGATATGAATTTAATATTCTTGTTCGATTATTAGACTACTTCCCGGTGATGTTTCAAATTTGCACCTTCTCAAGTGTTATTGCTCTTATAAAGTCGATAGTTGTAGATATCGACCAATGAAACTGAGTAACAGTATAAGGTATTAACAAATTATTTTCAAATCATGAAAATTGGATGATGTACTACTGAACAAATATTGATTTCGTAGTTTTCATGTGTTGAATATATTTGTATTTCAGCAATAAACATCTCCAGAAAATTTAGAAACATATGTATATCTGAAAATTTTGCAGATAGAATCGTGACACTTAGTTTATGCATAGATGAGTGTAAGAGGAACATTTTACTCTATGACGACCTATCATTTTAAATCTTTTAACATTTTACTAACGACCTTCTCAGAAGCCAAAGTGTTTGCATGCAAATTTTCCCTTTATATGATTAAACCTTGTAATTGGAAGTATATGTCTAGGTGTAATATTTGTGGAAATAAATGCTTGTTCCACTTTTTTGGGTCACTCTGTAAACACTCTCCGCAAAAGTTGGTTAAATCTAGCGTATTCTTTCATTCCTTGATATATATCTTCACAGAATCTTTAAGAAATCTTAAATTGATAAATTTACATTATTCTGATATAGCTTCATCTTACAGTATTTGAAACCCAAGCAGAAGGCATTAGGAAAGCGTGTTTCAAATAATAGCTTCAGGTTAGACTCTTACATAATGGTAAAACATAAGCTTTTAATGGTGAAATTGCTGATGAAATTTATCGATAACTTCTATGTGAGCTATTACAATATCTTTTTAAAAGGGTTTCTTTTAGAATGGGAAATTAATGTTAGAAATGTTACAACGTATTATTAAAAATTCTCATAAAGGGCCGGTGAATGTGTTCCTCCTGTAATTATCCTTTCGAAAACTCTATGACAATAATTGAAGTTCACAATTATTTCTTAATTGAAAAATTAGGCAGCAGACATTAAATGACATCCTATCAGCAAAATTGAGTTATGTTTTCTATTACACTGTGTTGTTAACATGCTGACACTCATGTTAACTACCTGAAGGTGTATACATAAAGTAGAATTATTGGATTTTTAGCATGCATGTAATAATATTGTTGCGAGCTCATTATTTATATTTTCTTAATTATTAAAATGAAAACACGCTGAATATTAAAAATAAATTAGCATATAAAGACAATAATAAACTGTCTTCTAAGGAATGCTTTTACATTTTTTCGTTTTATTGATACCCTTTTACGAGCCTTTAGATATATACATATGAAACGCTAACGTACGTGGCACAGAAAAGAGGATAATTTCTCTTTTGCCGATGGCAACGATCGGTTTACGAAACAAAATCGGTAGCCATGTTAGGCATAACTTCATAAGTATAGCCTGCTACTATATTCGATCTGGTGTAAAACAAATTTTTCTCGAAAAAAATGAGTTCCAGACGTAGAGTTACAATATATTAAAATTTTGTATGAAATTATTCTAAAGAGATCAATTAGAAATGAAGCGGACTGGCTTAGACGATCCATAGAACGTTCAGATCGCCGTCGAAATAGTTTAAGTCAGTGAAGGGGAAATAGTGTTAAATTAAATCATGGAGCTTATTACTGTTAAGATTGTATATTGGGTACTTTTCCGTTATATAAACACCATTTGGCACCTTTTTTGTCTTGACAAATTTTTTTTGGTGCGCTGAATCGCCATCGTGGCTCTACTTCTTTCTTGGTGATGGTTGACGCGCGCTGTATTTTTGGCGAGCTGAAGCGTAGGGAGCCGGAATGCGCCAATTTGGCCGCAAATGCATGGCGTGCGTATAACGGAGCGTAGATGCTCTGTGCGGGATCAGCTAGTTATTAAAAATATTACGAATGATAATTCGGTAATGAAATAAAGTTTTGTGTTGGAAAGGCATAAATACCAGCAGTAATCAAATTAAATTGCATTTTAGTTTTAAATAATTACTATCAAAAATTAAATATTAGTAACATTTAAACTAATACTTCAAAGGCGTCATTATGTCTTAACATTAAATTTTTAATTAAGAAACCAAACAGGATCTCTGTCCTGTTCGGCTTGTTACTTTAACTAAGTTTTACTCTAACTTGACAATATATTTAAAAATGTATCTTTAGTTCATAAAAAACTTTACAGACTTACTTGTAAATTTTTACTGCTGAAAGTAAATTAAAACTATGAATATATATTTCACAACATTTAAAATTTTTGAAAATCATCCAAAAAGCTTTCGTGTGTCATGTAAATGCTCATCATTATTCTTTTTGCCTTCTGTCATCACAGCAAGCGCGAAGACACTGTTTATCCGACTTAAAAAATAAATAAAAAAAATGATTTTGAAAATGCTGATATTTTATTATTTTTTTCGATATAAAGTTCACATTTTACATCGGCAAACTTAATTAACTTCCTGAAACACATTTTGGTGTATAGTATTTGATATTTTACTATGACATTACCAGAAAACTTAGAATGTGTTGAGATCAAATTACTTTTACCCAGAATAAAAGTTCGACATTTCTCAAAAAAAAAAAAAAAAATCAGTATTTTTGATCAAGAGGAATCTATGCCCACAACGAGCCGAGGTGGCATAGTGGTAAGGTCTTCGAATATAGAACTTCGGGACCGGAGGGCTCCATGTTCTAAACCCGATTCCATTAAAGGGCCGCCGTTTTGGTGGACGTGCTATACGTTAAATCATACGTAGTGTGCCAAACGTCTCCCGCTGATGTGGTGCGGAAATTTGAAGAGTGGATGCCAGCTCAGTGTCGTGTTCGTCCTCTTACCTCGGTCCAAAATTACGAAGTCCGTTCCAAAATAGTCCTCGCGTTGCTTCAAAATGAGAAATTAATAAAACTAAAAAAACATGTATATCCATAACTTAGAAATTGATACGTTTTACAAAAAAATGTTTTATTTTAATTAAGGATTTTGGAATAGTACATTTTTGCTTAATTTTTCTTCAATAGTCAGATTTTGTTCCATTGTGTATGAATCATATTCGAATCACTTGTACTGTCTTAACTACTTTGGCTTTTTCACTTTAATTTCCAATGTATCGATGCCGGTGGAGAAATTCTTCCTCGTGTTTATGGTGAAGGTTTCAAACAGCCCCGAGTCTATGAAATGAATGCTTAAAATTTCTACAACAGGAATTGCATTCTCGATGTTATTTCTTAAATTCAGCTTATAGAAAATTAAGCAACCAATATTTCACCATAGTAAAGGAAATTACATATATTCTAAATTTATTCAATGTTAGATTATACGAAAGCATTATTTAACTTGCTTTCGCATACAGAATGCATTTCACAGGACATTTTCTGAATTTCGAGTACCAGAAAATAGCATGAATATTAAAATGAAAACCAAACAATGTTTTCTGCAGAATAAGCAAATGGATATAGGTGAAACAACTTTCAAAATAAATCATAAAAGCTAACTGAACGGGATGGTTTGCAAGGAAAACAGGAGACTTTGCTGTTCTCTATCGCATTTGTTCACCCGAAACAAAAATATATGTAGCTACAGTTCGGAATTGAATATATTTGGAATATCGAATGGATTTTCTGTCTCTAGATTTTAAGTAAATTTTTCAATTTGATAGACAAATGTCATGCAGTATTGCTTTCACACGCCAACGTGAATTTTCGAGCAAAATTACATTTGGAAATAGTTGCGTGGGAGAGGATTATTCGACTTTCCCGACGTACGCAGGAAAGCAAAAAGCGAATTTAATACAATTTGTTGTCTGCAACAGACTTGTTCGATATCGACGCTTCCGTCTGTTTATATTCCATCTGAGTCATAAACAAAGTGCGGAATGCGTTATACGACACATTTATTTAAAAATGTTATTCTTAATCATTTGCTAGTCCAGTCGAATTGTCATGAAAAGTATCAAAATATGGAAAAAATACACAACAGCAATTTTATTGCTTTAAGTTGGCCACAAAACATTGCACTATATTTTGTACCCCGTGAACGAACCGGATAAGGGGGGGGGGGGGGGAAATTCGAACGATCGGTTTTTTGAGTTTAATAGGCTATTAATCTCGGAAGAAAAATCTAAATTAAAAAGTTAATGGTAGTGAAAATATCTATAAATTGAATCGTCGAACGTTAAGGTACCTTAATTAGGGCACGAGTAAGTTTTTAAAAAAAGAGTTTTGGAAAAGTAATTTTTAATTTTTTACAATTAAAGCGAAATTTTATAAATTTCACTTAAGTACGAATTATATAGTAGAGTATATATGGTTAAAATTTCAGAAAGATATCTGCCTTATTTTTTGAAAAATGTAACTTTTACGTAAAAAAGAACATAGTCTAAAAATGCCTGTAAGTACTTTTTTATCAGTCTGAATTCGCGGAGCGAAAAAAATACTACTCTAAAAATGTTCTACAATTTCAGATGGCTTTGTAGTAGTCGATTTTCAGAAAAAAACTGAAGAAAATTATTTTCGAAGTTATCATTTTTTTTCACCTATTTTCACCTGAATTCATTTTCCCCAAAGAGAAAAATATTTTGCGTTGGGGACAATTCGTTTAGGTAAAAAAAACGAGACAAAAATTTAACTTCAAATTTAGATTTCAGAATGTTTTACTAAAAATCGACCATTATAAAGCGCTTTGAAAATGTAAAACAACACTTCTAGAATAGGAATTTTTTATCTTTCCGCGAATTCGGAAAGATTAAAAAGTATTTACAAGCATTTTCTGACAACGTTCTTTTTTCTTCGACAAAGTTAAATTTTTCAAAAAATACGGTAGATATCATTCTGAAATTTTAGACTTATATACCCTACTTTATAATGTGTACTTACACGAAATTTCTAAAATTTTGCTTTAATTGTAAAAAAATTAAAAAATACATTTCCAAAATTTACGTTTTTCTAAAAATTTAATCCAGTCCTAATTAAGCTATTTTAACGTTCGACGATTCATTTTATAGATCTTTTCACCACTAGTACTTTTTATTTTAAATTTTTATGTATTTTTTCTCAGATTAATAGCCTTCTATTTAAACGCAAAAAACCGATCGTTCGAATTCCGCCCCCCCTCTCTATCCGGTTCGATCTCGGGGTACAAAATATAGTGCCATGTTTTGTGTGGACGACCCAACAACTTAAAGCTGTAAAATCGCTGTTATGTATTTTTTCCATGTTAAAGTACAATTCGACTAAACGTACTGTATTTATATATGCCTGAGGGCTGAAATAAGGCGATATTAATTTGCTTCTTTGTTGGTTTTACTTGTGTTTTAATTACTTTAGTATTAAATTAATGTTATATGCAGTATAATCTCGTATAACGCTCTCGCGTCAGACGGAAATTCGTCCAACGCGACGAAAAAAAAAAGTTCTCATCCACCGCGAAAAACAGTCATCTTTTACGTTTAAGATAAATTTAAGATCTTCATAGTTTTAATTGGTTTTTTCTGTTTGGAGTAGCAAATGCAGGGTGGGGACTTTAAACTGGACCAGTCCGTAATTTCGAAACAGCTGGAGATAGACACATACTTTCAATTAGAAAAACGCTTTAAATGAGCTAAAGAATTACATTTTATTATGTCAGTAAATGTACTGTTGAAAAAATTGTAAGGTCTGAATTCTTCTGCAGTCCCCTGGTGCCGTCAATCATATTTAGTAAAATATTCTCCACACCCTAACATTTAAAAACACACGCACTCTTTTGCGACTAAATCTGACCGAGTTATGGGCCTCTGAATTTCATAATTTTAAACAATCAGCGGCCACGTCGATCAAATGCAACAAGTTGATTGGAGGTTATACCTCGAGGTCGCCATTGAAATGGTCTAAAATTGCTAAGAACAGTGATATTGAAAGTTTCGTAACTAGGTCAGTTTTAATTGCGGAAGAGTGGAACTTTTTTGCTTAAAATTTTAGTGTTTCAAGCATATTTTACTGAATAAAAGTTTACTGTATAAAAGTTTATACTCAGAAATCTTTGAATTGTTACATTTATTGATTCAAGCAGTCTATAATATAATGCTTTACGTCATTTAGAGCACTTTTAAAAACTGGAAGTATAGGCCTATCTCTAACTGGTTAGAAATTAGCTATTGGGCAGCGTTTAGAGTGGCCCTGTATATATTCACTTGCACTTGTATGTATTCACTTCCCGTGTATATTCACTTGTTTACTTAGCTGCTGTTCATATATAAGCAATGAATCTGACAGATTTTAAAAAGTAACAACTGACTAGCAATATTCGTAGTTACATATCAGAACAATATTTGAAGTTGCATTAATCCGTCCAAAAATTCACATCCCGCGTAACGCGATTTTCTATTATGAGGAAAGTATCCCTGCCCTTTGTACGAGAATCGACTGTATTTATTTATTAGTAGGAATAGGGCAAATTGAATACAATTGAAGAAATAAGATTGCTTAAAAAGTCAACATTTTGCTTAATAGATTTCTGACTTGAAGACGATTACTGACTGACATCTCATTAGGCTCATGCCTAATGAGATATTTCTTGTCTTTATTTGCTAATTGCTCCATGATTAATAAAAGAATGATTGAATTACAACATACAACTGTGATCTATAAGACATTGTTGTTACGCTTGTAAAACTTTCTGTGTAGTGATGTGGGGTGGGTAAATACCCAATGGGTTGGTAAATATTTTTTGGGTATTTATCCCAAGCTAGGGTAAATACCCAAAAACTGGGTATTTTACAAAAAAAATGAAAAAAGGCATTTGCAAGTGGTGATTTAAAATGAAACATAAAATTTATAAATCCCCCAAAACTGGATATTTTGACAAAAAGTATTTTCAAATGGTGATTTAAAATACACATTTTATAAATATCCAAAAACTGGATATTTTGTACAAAAGAGCATTTAGAAATAGTGTTTTAAAATGAAACATAAAATTTATAAATACCCAAAAACTGGGTATTTTGAAGGAAAAAATATTAGCGAATGGTGATTCAAAATGAAACATCAAAAATCTGTAAATACAATACACAGTTTATCTATATATTTAAAATAATGTGGTAAAAAACCTTCACCGAGTCCGCCAGCCTCAACCACTCAAACGATTTCGACAATTTTTTTTCATATGAAAGCTCACGACGTCTAGATTTGTTATCATGGGTCACCTGGTCCCCCCCCCCGATTTTTGAACGAAATTGAAGAAACATATCAAATGTATAGTAGAGAATTTTTTTTTATTTCGTTCTAAAATAGGGGATGGTGGGACGAAAGCAACCGTTCATTGCAAATCTAGACGTCATAAGCTTCCATACGAAATAAAAATTGTCGAAATCGGTCTGGTGGTTGGGGCTGGAGGGTTTCTACAAGTTTGGTAAAAGTTTCAGACAGTTAGCAGTTCCAACCACTCGATGTATTTCGATAATTTTTATTTCATATCAAAGCTTATGACGTCTAGATATGTTACCAAAGGTCGCCCCCCACCCCATTTTCGAATAAAATCGAAAAACAATGTCCCACTGTACATTCTTTATGGGGAAAGCCCTTTAGACAGTTCGCCAGCATTAACTGGCTGATAGAGCGATTGGTTTTATTATATACAAAGAGGAGATTGTAATGGTAAATAATGCCTCTGCCTCACCACTTTGAACGAAATCGAAAAAACACTTCTCCACCGTCATTGTCTATATGTTTTTTCGATTTCGTTCGCAAATGAAGGTTGGTGGGGGCAGACGACACTTCATTGCAAATCTAGATCTCATAAGCATGCATATGAAATAAAAATTGTCGAAATCCGTCGAGTGGTTGGGGCTGGCGAACTGTCTGAAGGTTTTACCATATTATTTTAAATATATAGATCCCAACAGTTCCATCAGAATGGCGTGTCAAAAATATTGTAAAATACCTATTGTAGGTGATGGAAACTGTTTATTTAAGGCGATATCATCCTGTATTTATGGATCTCAAGACTTTCATGCGGAAGTTCATGAAAAAGTTATACAAAACATTATAACTAGATGAGGTTTATTGAAAGATCTTACAGTTTTAAAGGAATCTGTTGTGTACAAAGAATATGTGAAATCTACTATGATTTTATCGTCTGTTCCACCGATCTTTCTTGAAGTATTTAAAACTGAAAAAGGTAATGACTGAGAGCCTCGAAGCAGCAAGGTGGCAGGACAGTGCTGAGAAAAATGGGTGCTGGCCGCGAACCCGCCCCTGGAGCGGAGAGAGCTGGTAGTAATGTTTTAAATTAAAGCTTTGATCAAATTTTAAAAAGCAATTGCTATCACGATTCAGAGTAAAATATCCCAGAATTTGAACGGGATCGGAGGATAATTAAGTTTTTCTCGTTGGAAGCAATGTCAATAGCAACGGAATAACAATTTTCAACACCGTTTTTTGCTAAACAGATAACGGCAGTGAAGCTTCTGATTCATAATTTTCTCGCAATGCAATGTTGCAAATCCAGCAAACTTGTTTTGATGTAGTGAAGAGTTAATCACTCACTTCAAATGTACGCTATAGGATCAAAAATCTCCGGACACTTTCGGATTTTTACATTTTTTTAGAATTTCTCCGGAAGAGCTTTTTTCGGAAGCAAGAAATTTCTAGTTTCGATTACTGAATTCTAAGAGCTGAATATTTTGAACAAGAAAATATCATCGTTAGAAATCACCCATATATTGCTTCTTAAAATGTATTAGAAAGCATATTATGCATGCACAAATCAATACATACCAGTTTTCAACACCGTAACGAAATTGAGTCTGTTTTGGATAAATGACAATTTGAACATACCAGAGCTCAAGTCTGATTTACCTCTTATTTCAAGATGTTTTTTCTCGAGACGGATACTGTCGCGTGGGTAATGAAAATGAGTTAGAAACGTCATGAATATTTTTTCCTAAGGGAAAAAGAGCTAGAAAATGTTTGGTCTGACTGAGCATCGCTTTTTGTAAATACACTGCAAATAGCTAGAATAAAATCATTTTTATAATACGAAAATGTATGCTCTTTCGCCATGTATATGTTACAGCCTATGTGGGTAATCTGTTATTATATATAATCGCCACGTTAATTATATATAATAACCTGTCCATATATATATAATAACCGCATAAAAATCCGTTTATTATATATATTATTACCACGGAGATTGTATATAATAACTGCATAAAATATGCGGTTATCATATGTATAATTACCACAGTGATTATATATAATAACCAATTTACTACAATGACCGTAAAATATATAGGGGAAAGTGGGTAAGTGCTAAGACTTATAGGCCTGTTGAAGCTAAACCATTCGACATAGAGCTTGTCAAATTTTCTTAAAATAAGTTTAAATTGTTTAACGGAGTAAAATATATCATTCCTGAAACGTCATCAATTGATTACTTTTTAATCCATAATTCTTTATAAAAAAAGTCAAACCACTCGGTTTTACCCCATTAGTGGGGTAAAACCGAGTAAGTTTTAAGAATATAAGTTACAAAATTCACATGTAAAGCAGTTGTCTTCTTCCTCCGCGACACTGCAGCCTTTGTGGGTCCAGCTAAGACAGTTTCTTCGTTAGATACACCCTTTACAATTATTTAAATTAGAAAATGCATCTTTAAAATATAAACAATCGACGACTGATGTGTTTTTATCGTCTTCAGAGGAAGAATCATCAATGCTGTCTGTCTTGAGCCACTTGGAGTACCAGTTTTTAAGTGCAGAGGTTATAAAAACGAAATAGAACCATGCAATTATTGGAGTAAATCCTTATTTTTTGATAGGGTATAAATCCTTTGTAAGCATATAATAAGCTGGATTAAATACAGATTTTGTAACTGTAAAGAATTTTGTGTAAGGACAATTTAAAATCAAACGAACATTAGAGAGTTGACGTCTTAGAACAAATAAACCTTCACAGACGTAGTGAATTCAACAACACGGCCACTATAAATATTCCTTCTTTTTGACTAGCGGAGTATAATTCGGTATCTGCCCACTAGAAAGGATAAATACAGAAAAACCTGTTTAAAACGGACACTGTAAGAAACGGAATCCTGTCTTGAACGGAAAAAACATTTCGTCCCATCAGAAGTCCTGGTATACTATTTAGCCCTGTGTAAAACGGAAAATTTTTCTAGTCCCTTTCGATTCAGTTTAGTACAGGTTTTACTGTAATAGTGTCAGAATCAAGGCACCCGATTTTACCCCGTTCTCCCCGACAGCAACACTAAATGCTGTTAATAGGAAAATCAATTTTTTTTACTAATACTACATAATGCACTGTTGATAAAGATGTGTGTTATATCGACAGGCAGAGCTTGATATTTTTGGAATAAAGAAAAACATTACGGAGAGAAAACATAATGCCTTAAAGCGATGGACCTTCATAAGCCAACTA
Organism: Araneus ventricosus; assembly: GCA_013235015.1. Lineage (NCBI taxonomy): Eukaryota > Metazoa > Arthropoda > Arachnida > Araneae > Araneidae > Araneus > Araneus ventricosus. The sequence continues at coordinate 1,817,716 of BGPR01000026.1, read as the reverse complement.
TGAAAAGACATACGTATTAAAGCTATTCGACAAACCATGGGAAAAGAACTTTTCCTTCCAGATCTTCTGAAAAGGATAAGTAAATATTTCACCCTCCGGAAGGTAAACGTTTCCTTTGTATCTTTGTGTCTATTGAGAACACAGCTTATAGGATCTTTCTGTATGATCCCATTTTGATCGGCGGGATTCCTTTTGTCTTAGAATAAAGGAAGCATTTCGAGCATTTTTTTCCACCAAAAACTTTTATAACATACATAGCTTTTATCTCATGGACAAGTTTTCGAAAACTTAAATCCCATATTACGAATGCCTTTGGGAAATACAGGAATAAAACCTTTATAAGAAATATCAAGCCTAGCATTATTGATTGTATCTAGAGAAGGAGAGCTTGTTCTGTCAACTTTCGAAAGCGTTTAATTTTTGTTGGGTTGAGGCGAGCGAACTATTTTTCTTGCGCGCATGGATTATCTGTGTGAATCAGCGCCTGCCGCTTTTTACTTAATGCATTCCTTCTTCGAGTCATAACGATGAAACTTGCTGTGTGCGTAGTTGTTGTAATGTGTAATGCTTTCTTCTACATGTCCCTGTGTGCGTCAATAAATGTTTTGTCCTAAAGTTGGGTGATTCTTGTAGCAGGAACAACAATTTTATTTTAGGCGTCAAAATAATGTGAAACTAAAAAGCGATTACTTGGAAAATAAATTCGGTGGAGTAAATGACATATTACTTTGAATGGTAACAGAAAGTTGGAGTACAGGTGTCAGGAAGTTCAATGAGAAGAATGTTTCCAAAGGCACCTTAAGCTATTATGTGGCAACAATTTTGTCTCATAAAATTATTTTCTTATCAGTATATAATACGTCAACAGAAAATGAAAAATCTACTCTCATATTTGTAAACTTATAGGTCGTATTTTAGTTACCCCGTTTGAAGCAACAGGAGGGGTATTTTGGGACGGGCCAGGTAAATTTTGAACCGTGGCCAGATGACGAGGACGACAACTGAGCTGGCACACCCTTTCCAAATTTCCGCACCGCACCGGAGAACGTTTGGCCCCCTACGTATAACAGTCCCCATACACACCGGCCTTCAGTGGAATCTGGTTTCGATCCTGTAAATCTCTGGTCCTGAAGTCGAGACCTTACCACTAGACCACCGCGGCCATAGGGCGTAATTTTAACTTATTACAAAATAATGACAGGAGATACCAGTGAGGAATTTCACACCATCGGAAAAATAAAAAATGTATATTTTCGATTATACCAATTTAACTGCCGCACAATTTTTTCTATAATTTTAATATCTTTTCTATTTTTAATAATAACAATTTAATTAAGTGATTTATTTGTAGAATTTAAATTGTAATATTTAACCATAATGACTGTATCAAAGTATAATCCTTTCCTTTCCTATATTGAGATATGTATTTTTATCACTAATGCTAAAATGCATACCTAAGTTTGCCTTTTGTTGCTATTGTGGTAAAAAAATAAGGGAAACGCTAAGAATCTGTTCTAGATTATAATATAGTTTTAAAAAAAGCGTGTTAGAATTTTTTAAAATAATGTTAATTAAATGTAATTAGGATATTTAGACTAAAATTAAAACTATGCATTCAATTTTAAATAATAAATAGTTCTCTCGAATCGATAATTGGAACAAATGAAAATTAATTTTGATTTAACTAAAAAAATATTAGGAAAGCCAGACTTAAAATAAGAGTCGCTAAAAATATTTTACAACCCTATGAATAACTTATGAGTTTTCTTCGGTCATGCATGCCTCGCAAGCAATTTTTCATAATTTTTTTTAATAGGTAAAAAGTAATATGAAATATCTTGTCTTCGGCGTTTTTCATAATTTAGATAAAATAAAATTCAAGCAACTATTAATTTTTTATGTAAAAGAAATAATAAAGTATTTAAGTTTAATAACATTTTTTTCTTTACAGTGATGTAGAAGAACTATTGATCGAATAAAGGGAAAAAATAACTAAAAAAAGGCAAAACTTGTGTCCTTGTATTGTGTGTTGAAAATCACATCACTATAAAACAATGATTATTAGAGATAAGATGTTACATGCTTGTAATCTTAATTTTAGACACCTATGCAGTTCAAAAATTGTTGAAAATTGCATGGAAATAAAGGTGGAATCATTGAAAATATAATTATTTTCATTACAAGATAGTTTTAAAATCATCTAACTACGATGATATATTGGTTTTCGTGTTTAAAATATCAATGCATAAGATTAAAACTCGAGATACAATACATTTAATTTTTGTAAACTTAATTTTAAATCAAGGTGACATCATTCAATAAATAATTACCTTCATTTTAAAATGGCGTAAAAATTATTTGCTTTGGATAATAGTTTCCGAAATTATTGCAGGAAAGTATCAAAATTACACAATCAAAACATAATAATTACGTAACAACTGTGGGAAAGGTAATTTTTGATTCCTTCAGAAGATTCTGACGGATATCAGTCGATGTCCGCTATTTAAAAAATATATAGTAGAAATCTTTCAACTATAAAATTTTATAAGAAATAATTTTATTTTCAATAATTGATAATTATTTAATTACTTGCTTAATTCCATTTGAAATATTCAGCTTTAGAAATATTTTCGAAAATTTCATAATAAAAATAAAATTTCAATTTGGGGAAGAGTTATAAAATGGAGTTCAATTATAAGACACAATAACTTTCACAACTGTATTTCCCATCGCAACAGTTAATAATTCTTGTGTTTAAAAATATTTCTTTCGCTTTGTATTGCTTTTAAAGCACCGTTTGATCTTTTCACATTACTGCAGGGCAAAATACACAAATTAGTATAAAACAGAATAAATGGCAAGTAAGCCGAAATTTAGTCTTTCAAGAAAAAAAAGACAAGACATTTGTTTTCTTTTCAGGAAGATTCATTTCCCAAAGTTACGCTCTCCAACCTTGCGCCAGGCAATTTTTTTAAAGTAGTAATCAAGAAAAAGACTTATGTAAACTCTTGACTGAAATGTATACTTTGTTTTAATTGGTTTCTAGGAAGGAAACATAAAATAACAGACGGTCGTCTAAATTGAGTAAAAAATTTTTTCAGCGAGGAGTATTCAAATATTTCATTAAAATGACGCTTGCCTTCTACGGATGTTTTCCTATATGCAGAAAAAATTAACAGAAATTTTTCGAACTTCGTTTTTCATTTTAGTTTAGAATTTTCCCCCCAGCATTCTGAAGCATCGAAATTTAAATCTTGCTGGAATAACGCTTAAAAATGATAAAAAAAATAAAGGTGGAACATTTTTTTAAGCTCTTGAACTTCATTTCTTAGAGTAAATTAGTGCAACAAAGATCCTGAGGCAATATCTGTAAAATCATATTTTCTCAGTTCCACAAATATACTTCTAAAAAGTTTGAATGAATATTTTATACATTCTGATTCTTGAGAACATATTCCTTTTTTTCTAATTTCCTAATTTAACTAGAAAAAGTTACCGACACAACTTAAAAAAAGCTGATGCCGATAAATATATACAACCAAATATCATTTATTTGATTTAAGAGTTTCATAATGTGTGCTTGAGGAATAAATATTTATTTTCATTCCTAAAGTTTTTATATTAAAATTACATTTAAATGACTTAAAGATTACTTTGAAATTGTGAAAAAACAAAGAATATCTTTCAGTGTAGAGAAGCAAAATAAAAAAAAATCTGTGACAAAACATTTTGCATATCCGACCTAAATTTGAGGAATTAAAAATAAAACTCAAATTTAATCTATTAGCTGATTACTTATTTAAACAAAAAACTAAAATAATTCCTCATTAAATTTTACATAAGTTATAAATATTATTAGTCCATTATTAATATGCAATTGCTATGAAAAGTTTTATGTTTCATGCCAAGTTACGTTATTATGCTATGCCAAGTAGTTTTGAAATCACATTTATCTTATTCCTCAGTCAACCTAATATAATCAAGGAACAAACCAACTTCTCCATGAAAAGCTTAGCTACACAAACTTTAACCGAAAAATGCACTAGAATTTTTTCGAATCTCGAGAATTAGAGCAGACGACAGACGCATAAAGTTTTCTTCAAATTACCCACATGAATAAGTTGGTATTCACTATTTTGAAAAGGAGTGTCACAGTTTCCAGTGCATAAATAAACACTTACTGATTGACTCAAAAGGTTCACGCAAAGAAATATGAAGAATAATTACTGAGAGATACTGGGATTCGTATAATGGTGATGTGACACAAATTTGGACTCATTTCGATTGGTGCTGTTCAAGATGTTTTGTTGTTTAGTTTCACGGACGTTTAAAATTATTTGATGGTTTCGATTATTATTTTTTCTTTTTGCTTCTCAGGATTGTAATTGCTTTCAGGTTTGCTACTGATACACGATTAAGTAAACTATTTATGCAGTTATGTGATACATTTAAGCGTACGGCGATGATTTTGAAATTTTTTCTGGCTCTTCCAGTAAGCAAATGGCATGGTGTCACACTACAACGTAAGTCCAATGGCGTAGCGGTGGTAAGTGCCGCCCGGGCTTTGGAATGATTTTATCGCCCCCTGCTATCACCAGTAGTTTAGCAAGGGTGAATGGCGCCGGGGGCATGATATTACGTTTCCGCCTCTGATTTTATTCCACTTTAAAATTGGCATAAACGCACTAATGTTTTCTCTCCACGGCGCCCCCTAAGATTGGCGCCTGGCACACATGCCCATCGCTCGCCCGGTCGCTACCCCACTGCGTAAGTCAACCCGAAATAAAACGGGATGTTCTATGACGTTTGCCTCATGAATTGATCTCATTACATATTGTTCTTCCTCTGCACTAGTTTTTTCAGAACCCTACCAGATCTGGTGTCAGATATACCGGATATCAACATTGAACTGCTCCTATTAATTCAATAACTAATGAAATTATATGCTGTTTTTTTAAATTGATTCTCGACTTTCTTATTGTTATAATCTTTGCAAGAATTTTTCATTTCGGGGATGGAATCATTTCATTTAGTTAGTTTTTCCGAAACAACTTCAGAAAATCTTTGCACTAAAAATGGTGTTCGGTGATGAATTCTGTCTTTTAAGTAATTTCTTGTATTTAATCCTTTTTACCATTTAAAATACTTGTGGAATATTTTATTACCCTTTGGCAACCGTTTTACAATAAAATTTGTGTGATTGTTCATCTTTTTTCAGGTGAAATGTATAACTTTTTCACTTTCTCATCTACAAGCTCGAAATTTTATTTAAGAGATACCCTTTGCATTAGTAAACAATACACCAAAGGAAAAAGGTGCCACCCCATTTTTCTTAATTCCGACTGAAGGGTTTTAATTTATATATGAGGGTGGCCCTTATTATAATGGCGAAAAATTTAATTAACATTTTTTAAGCGCACACCCCCTCATTTATTTCCTCTTACCCTATTATGTCAAATATTTCTTCAACATATAAAGGTTAACCAGTGCCACACAGAGCTTGATTAACCCTTTGTGGACAGGTACGGCGTATGGAGTTCGCCAGCGGGTGTGTACCATAAGCTAAATTAAAACTATCGAAGGTGGAGTTGTCACCCCGACACTTCCACTGACAATGAATCTGTCAGTTTGGTCAGAGTGCATGAAACTTGAAACGCTCTCCATAACCCAACCTGGCTATCACGATACGGGAGAAATCAGCCCTACAGAGAAATATTCGGCTTTTTCAAAGAATTAAGCGAGGAGAGACAAGCTGAGGACGAATCTGACGCATCATATCTCAATGGAGAAGTGACTGAGTGCAGAGACCAAGAATCTATTTCTGAGACTGAGGTGGTTCCAGTTCACGAAGATTATAGCGACTCAAACTCGAACACAAACGTTTGTATCATCCATCCATTCAGCCTCCAATCTTCTTATACCATAAAAAATAAAGTCACGTACAAGTTGGACGGAAAAATAGGTTGGCGCATAAAGTGCGCGAATCTGATCTGAGTGCTTTAAAAAAATCATCTGCCCGCAAAGGGTTAAATACAGATGTAAGAGAAATATTGTTACAAATAAAGCATTGAAAATCGTTTATTTATTATTCATATAAACAAATTGTATTGTTTTGCTACAATAATTTACAGTTTTAATGATACAATTTTTGATAATATATTAGAAACATATACAATATATAATATTATATACAATTATACAATAGATATATACAATTTATAATAATATATTGAAATAATAATAAATTTTCGGGTTTAAGAATAGACTTCTTGCGCTATCTGGGGTATTGAGAAAGAAATTGCTTCTGCTGTTCATCCACAGTTAAGAGTCGATTCAAAACTTGCGTAAATTTTACCCTCTTTTGGCCGTATCATTGACAAATATTTGACTCGGAGAGCGACTGGAGCAGATTGAAGGCGAGTCTTCGGCGGAGGATGAAGCGCGCTGCCCGCATCCACATTCTTCCCACTTCTACCGCGTGATCCCAACCTCTGCTTTGAACAAATGAGGTCTCTAATTGTTTCTCGGAATAAAGGGATATAAATTTGAAGGTGTGAGAATTGAAATTTAAAAAATTAAAAAAAATAAGGGCCACCCTATTATATATAGATGCATTAATATATATCTGTTTCGAAATATTTTCTTGTATGTGCAGAGTGATTCGGCATCACTGCGACACACTTGCAGGAGAGGTGGAAATGAAATTCATTTACATATATATGTTCAATATAAATGTATATATTTCCTACCAACGTATCTTTAAAATACATGTGTTTAAGCGTGCTATGTATTAGAACACAAACGCGTAAAATTAATTCTAAAAATGCTTTTCTCGTATCCCAGGAAACTTTATACAGTGGGGATTCTACAGGTTATATGAGGTTGATAGCATTCCTTCGTTGATTTCTTTATATAACAGGAAGTCAAAGTCACACAGGGAAACAAATTTCAAATGAATTTTTAAAAAATTCACTTATAAATCCACAACTTGCAGCGAAAATAAAAATAAATCATTTTTAAAATGTTCTTTTAGTGATCCGGAAATTTAGCTTCCACATGTGTTTACACTGACTTAAAGATCCAAAAAATTAAACCTTTTATATACATCGCATGACAACAAGACGAACAGTTGCCGCATCTTCTAACATTAGAAATAAACCTTTTTCCAGGAACTAACGTTATGACTTCGCCAAATCAAATCGAAAAAAAACCGACCGTAGATAAGACTTCCTTCGACCTTGAACTGAAGTGTCCTCCGGAGATTCCTAGATAACGATTTCTGAGATGCATGGACATATTAACAGGGGGCGCATTATGAGAAAGACTTTGCTATTCATCTTGGACAAAGGACCGGGAGGAGACATTTTTTCCCCAAGACGACAAAAGATCGCAAGTCACGAGAACTAATGTAGCTTAGTCTTACGCCACTTATCCGCATTGCAATATGCACTGCTGAGAAAAGGATTGAAATGCTTCCAAATGTTAGAAGTTGCTACAAAGACAGGACGGTAATATAATCTTATTAAAGCATCAGTAGATAATCATCTGTTCAAATGATTAGAACAATATCAGAGCACTTGGTTACAGTTAAATCAGTTGGAGAAAAACTCCAAAAAAACAACTCCATTTTAAAATATAGCTGTGTTCGTATAGCATTACAGAAAATAACTTTATTTCTTCATTCTTTTAAAAATTATCATTGCATTAAAAGCATCCTTTTGTGTAACTGATTGCAGCTTTCTCAATTTAGCATGACACCTAGTAACAGTTTTCGATAGCAAACCCGAAATCTATTACACGATGGTTAGTTCTCAATTGTATAAGTGCGACATTGTCTATGAGAAAGCATATCTTAAAATAAAATATTTCATTTGGATTTGTGAAAAAATATTTTCCAAAATCGATTTTGAAGATTCTGTTTTCGTGTCTCTGTGTTATTTCACATTAGTGACTTTCTCAGAAAGCTTACTATTATTACAATGGGTTTCCAATTTAATGTGGACACTTTAAAATTTTCATATTTTTTAGAATATCTCCCGAAAATCTGCATGGATTTTGTTAGAATTTCGACATGTAATTATTAGGCTTGAACTCACATTTTACTGTGAAAATTTGGTCACGAGGGTATTTAGGGGACCTACCAAAAAATGATGAAGACAAAAAAAAAAGCGACTCATCCCTGTTTCAAGGAAAGCTGATAACGTGATGAAACTTTCGTCAATGGTAATTCTTGATGTGAATAATATTTACATGCAATTTCGTAACTATTTCATAAATATCCGGAAGATATATAAAAGTTTTCTTAAAAAATCCGTAATTTTTCCTCATGTTTTTTCCTTATAAGATGCAGAGTTCCCCACGAAATTATACAAAACTTACAGAGTACTTGGCAATATGTAAAAGAGGCATTGAAAAGAGGCGTGTGTGTGTGTATTGCGTTTTCCCCATAACTTGGAGACAGATTAGATTGCACAATATTTGTGCAATTTGGCGAATTCAGTTACTAAGGAAGCAATGATGAGTGTTCTGGCACGGGCGATATTTTTAAACTTGAAACTTCGAACAGTAATCGTCGACTGTAATTTTTTTGTTTATCTTATAAGTATACATATGTATTCAAGATATTCAATTCATAAAATTCAATTACTGTTTGAAGATTCAAGCTTAAAAAAATATAGTTTGTGCAAGAACCCTATTATAAGCCTCTCTTAGGCGAAATCACAAATTGCAAATAAAGGATATCTTCTGAATACTGATGATATTGAACTGAATGGTATAGTTATTGGTCAATATATCTAGGCTCTGAATTATAAACTATACTTTCGATGCGAGTAAAATTATTTTCTAGTGTTCCATATTTCCCGTAATATTCAAATTTTTTAATTTAAATTTTAATAGAATGCCTCTTTTACATATTGCCAAGTACTCTGTAAGTTTTGTATAATTTCGTGGGGAACTCTGCATCTTATAAGAAAAAAACATGAGGAAAAATTACGGATTTTTTAAGAAAACTTTTATATATCTTCCGAATATTTATGAAATAGGTACGAAATTGCATGTAAATATTATTCACATCAAGCATTATCATTGATGAAAGTTTCATCATGTTATCAGCTTTCTTTGAAACAGGTATGAGTAGCTTTTTTTTGTCTTTATCACTTTTTGGTAGGTCTCCTAAATGCTCTCGTGACCAAATCTTCATTTTAAATTATCAGTTCAAGTTTAATAATGTTCGAAATTCTAAGAAAATTCATGCAGATTTTCCGGAGATATTCGAAAAAATATGAAAATTTTAAAGTGTCATTGGCAACGCACTATACTTATCAAAATAAGACTATTATTTGCCTAAATTCTTGAATAATTTTACCTCCTTTTTCCAATTCAATAAATGTCGCTCTTATACGTGGCTGATGTCAAAACTTTATTTCGTGTAGCAGATATTAAGAATAAATTTTAACTAACCAGGAAAGTTTTGGTAAAGTAACGAACGCAGACTAATTAACAGCAGAAAGTCAAACTCCTTACTAACACACAGCGATCGATGTGCTGTTTGCGAGTCGATACTGTACCTGGAAGTCATTGTTAAATAGATGCAACTTATTAACATAAATATCTCCTTGCATAATTATTGGAAATGTATCTAAGCATCTGAAAAGCTTTGTGAAAAATTTGTATAATGTTGACTTAAACAGAATTGAATTTAATGAAGGATGTAAAATATTACCCTGGTTTAAAATTTAGAAATTTTCTTTCAAGATAACACTGTTTTAAGTAAGATAAAACTTATGTCTTTATTATGAAAGGAATACCTGCGTTTTGAATATTCTACATTTTAGAAATTCGTTAAAAATATCTATAGAGACTTCCTACAATTTTTAATGTTAATCTGTTTAAAAACTAAACTGAGTTTGATGCTTAGTAACAATTTGATTTTTTCAAAAAATCACTTTCTTTTCGCTGGATTATCTCTCGTATTGATCTTTAAAAAATCCCTTTGGCAAAATAGTACATTAGAACGTGATGATAGCTCTTCTGGTGTGTCTAATTTAAGATTTTAAATATTAATGACTAATTCAAATATTTTATGTTTTACAAAATTATGACCTGTCTACCTATCATACGACTCGAATAAAAACGTAAAATCATAGAAAGGAATAAATTATTTAGGCGGGGATACTAAAATAGTTTTCAAAATTTCACTATTTTAGTGAAATTTTGAAAGTGACTCAACGTGGAAGTAAAGAACGTATAATTTGTGAGACAATTTATTTTGTAACGAAATACTGTTACCAAACGAAAAGTATTTCTTCGTCAAAAACATCTCTAAAAGAAATACATGAGTTATTACTAAAAAATATGCGTTTAATTCGTTTCTTAACAACTCGTGTGGTTAAATAGTAGCAGTTTGAAAAGATCTTAACTAGAAGCGCTTAAATTTAGTGCCGGCAATCTAATTTATCTTCAGGAGTGAAAGAGATGTTAAATATTTCATTGGATTGCATTTCATGTTTTAAGCGTATATCAACGATTTCGATGTTTAATTCCAACTCCACAAAACTACGTTTCCTGGGAAGTATGAAATTAAAATCCATATATTTATATCACTTTTATAGCACGGCACATTACCTGAAAAATTCATTTGTCTTTACATATACGTTGATATTTTCTTAAAATTTATAATGTCTGCATTCTCTAGAAATACATTATGAAATCCATTGATATATTTGAATTTTCAAAATTCCCCTGTGTGAATACTTATCTGTATGGATAATCTGTATATCCTCTATATAATTCAACTATTGTCATTTTAACGGTGTAAAACTATGCACTAAATTTTAATAGCAACAGAACCACTTCAAGTTATATCTCCAGACCAAGCATTTACGATGAGACGTCTGAGCCACATTAATGAATATGAGATTTTAAAGAATGGAAATAAAGCGATAAAATATTGTGGCAAATTCTGTTTCAACTTCAAAAAAGGCTTTCAAAGAGGATCTGTAATGGTTTGGAGATTAAAAGGCTTATTACATAATGTTGCTGAAATCTTTCACTAAGAGGCTATAAATCTGACTTCCCAGAAACGTTTCAGAGAAAGTTAATATCGATCAAAGGTTTTATGTAGGTTATTCGTTATAACGCATCCCTAAGTGAAAAATGGGGAAAAAATCCAATAAAACTTTATATGGCGTCCTTATCAATCCATTGATGTTTTGTTTTAATTTTTTTACGTTTATAGCAGCATAAAATTACAAATAATATTATAAACACTTTAGAAATACTCTCTTACAAAGGACCGTAATTTTGTTTAATTGTTGAAACGAAATGTTACTGGCTGCTTTGGCTACAGATTGTCGATAATATTTGAAATCAATATTGAAAGTATGAAAATTTGTCAATAAAATTGTTCTAAAACTACTATGCCGCACATAAAAACATTCACTATCTTTATAACACATTACATTTTTTGTGGACCTAATATTTAATTTTTTTAAAAACAGTTTTATATTAATAAAGAAGGAGTTAAAATAATCTAGTTTTGAATAAGACTTTTAACAATTTCAGAGAAATTATGTTGCAAACACAGGACCCAAGAACAGATTACCATAACGTATTGAACTTTTATGTATAAAATTAGAGATTTGTTGCAAACATTTACATAAAATTCAAAGCATTTTGTGTTCTCTTTTTCTATTAATTCATACAAAAAATATAATATATTATCTTTACTGTTTGAAAATATAAATCATAAGATAATATATTATAATTTTTATACGAATAAAAATAATAAATGTAAACCATAGATATGATTTCAACCATCTCATTGACCATTCATTGGGTTCGTTCGTTTTAGAAAATATAAGTTTTTTTTGAAATTGCTACAGATGATAAGATTTAATTTTTAAAGCAGCAAGCACGCGAACGGAAAATAATGACATCAAATTCAACTCATGAAAATAATATTCTCATCATTTGTTTTTTAATTAATGAATGATAAATTCATTTCTAAACAGGTATTCTGGCAAATGTATTTCTAACAGGTATTCTACATTCAAAATACATTTCTAAAACAGCACTTATTCTGGCACAGAAATTTGGTAGTGCTTTTTCTTTGAAATCCTCCAAAAATAAACTCTGTGACCACATTTGACATCTGTGTGATTACTTATTCCTGCGTCTACTCTCATAAACAATAAAACTAGTCACCACCCGTTGTGTGAAAAAATAGGTCAGAAAATAAAATTGCTTAGAGGGTGAGAGGGTAGTAATGAAATTTTATTCGCTTACTATTACACCTTTGGTGCTAGTCCATACGCAGATTAGAATATTCTTTTAGTACAGCATCTGTAACATCCTAAGCAAAACATTAAAATAACACGAACATCTCATTTTGTTAAAACTATTCTTTATCAGATTGGCTTCAAGTATAATATAATTAAAATTTGAAAGAAGCTCTTAACTTTTTCATCGGATTTGTCATAAAAAATGACTTTCAAACTTGAAAAATTGGAGGGCACATAAAAGATTCAACATACCAAAATATGAAATATTCGATATATTACTGAAATGATATCGGAAAATGATATCTTCTTGTTACATTTAATTTTCAGAAATAAGATGAACTTGAGCATAACAAAGATATATTTAAGAAAAAGAATATATAACGAAACTCATCGATTTTCATTATATTTATATTGATTATCTCAATATACATATACAGATATTTTCAAAAATAAGTGCAGACAGGTTAATAGCAGAAATATTGGAATGAAAAATTTTCAGTTCTACCATGTTTTTATTGGTTTTATACTTGCATTGCAATGAAAGCAGACACAATATTTTGTTTTCTTTTTCCATTTGCATTTATAGGAAGAATCAATATTCATTTTCATTCTTCGATTTCCAAATTTTTGTAAGATTTATAAGCTTATTTAAGTCAAAATCAATTGCTTGTTTTCCAATAAAATCTGCTTATTTGGGTAACATTGTAATGTGAAATATAAGAAAAATGCTAATTTCTGTAATTATTAAAATTTTTACTCTACATTCATATCAAACATTGTTATTCACTCACCTAACTATGGTTGCATATCATCATACATTAATTCCATTAACGCCATTTATTCAATGGTAAAAACTGTACATTCAAGAAAAAAAACTTGCAATTAAATAATGTGGAACATGTTTCAACGTGAAACAATGATTTCATTGTTAAAAATAAACTATTAAATGTTTTAAAGATTTACTCCATATTCTTCTCAAATTTTGTTTTTGATTCTCTAATGCCTTATAATTTGCTTTCACCCCAGCATTCCATTTACATCTACTAGTCATAGGGACACTTGTGTATAGAAACGAGGAAAAAAGCTAAGTCATAATAAATTCTGTTTGAAATTTATTTCTAAGTGAAAGTATGGTTTAAATGTAGACAATAAATAAACTATTAAATTTTGGAATTATGAAATATTTTTACTCTAGGCTCATTTCAAATACTGTTTCTGACTTGCTTAAGTACACCACTGCATCAACATTCCATTTATGCCAATTATTTAGAGGGCACACCTTTGTATAAATTAATTTTTTCAATTGCTAAATATTTTACTCTACGTTCATCTCAAATATTGATTTTGACTCGCTTAACTTTGGTGCATCAGCATTCTATTTACATCAATTATTCAGAGAGATACCTTCGCACAGTTAAACTAAGAAAAAAGGAACAACTAGGTATTATTATCTCACGCACATTGCACATTTAAAAAAAGGTATATTTTAAAAGGAAATAAAATCCTCTAAAAATTAGCTAGACTAAAACATCTGAAGAGGTCAACTTCATATTGTAACATGCTCTAACTTTAAAACACCCAAATGCTGTAAAAAATTAAACATTTTTCATCTTAAAAAATATTATATAATTTAGGAAAGAGCCAATATTTGTAAGCTTCTCATTTTGAAAGAAAGATAATACTATTTTTTATCATGTTATAAGAGAAAGCAAATCAAAAACCGCATGTTAACTCAGCACTGCAAACTCATAAATAATTCAAAGACAAGAAATTCATCAACTTCTGTCTCAAAAGTCCAATAAATGTGCTTGATAAGAAAACCTCGTTGTCTGCAAGGGATAATATTCTCACTATTCGTAAAAAAGGGAATAAATAAATGGAACGCTTTTTATAAATCCTTATTATCCATTTACAGCACTGACAAACACAAGAAAAAGAAATATCTTGTACCAAATGAGCAAAATTCTGTTCCTGTCTATGTAGTATTAAGAAACGTTGCTTTTGGAGAATTATGAGAAGCTGAGACAGAAGATTATCCTAAAATTGTGACGGCTGCTTTCATAGAACTTTCAGCTGCAGGTGAAAAATCTATTATATAAAATGTTATTAGCAAGAAAAAATAATTCGAAAATACATCAACCAACATGAAAAATGACAAAACTATTAAAAGAACAGTTTCCTTGAACAAATCTGGATATGTCTGTGAGTGATCGCATAGGAAATATTGCTTTCCTTTTTCATGTAATTCAATAGATTGTTTGTTCGATTTAGCTGAAGAAAATGAGTGATTTGAGCAAAGAAATTGTTTTAAATTCTTTATATATTTCATTTGGACAGCATCCTTGCAAAAGTTTTCATCTGGTTTTGAGCACCTTTGCATAACTACAAGCCATATCAGCCATTATCAAAAGGATGAAAAATATAGATTTGCTTTTATCTATGCACCATAATTTGTTAATTTTATAGAAGCAAAACCATTGCTGAAAGTTTCAAATCAATATCAGCTTTCTGTGAAACAGGGTCAGCCGAAATCATTTCTTCTTCATCACGTTCTGGTCTGTCTCTTAAATGCTGTCTTCACCGAATCCTCACTGTAAAATTGTGAGTTCTGACGATAGTATGTAATACGATTATCCATAACTGATTGCCAACCAGCGTTTCCATATTAATACCAATTTTTCGCATATTACTAGTTATGCTTAACTTTTTGACACAAGTGTACTGTTTTAAATGCAGATGAATGACCAGAAACACGTTAAATATTATGAAGTACCTTTAAATCACTTGCTAATGCCAGTGAAAACAAGTCTAGCAATATTTGAAAGCGCATGGTAACAACACGAGAGCACATCATTTTATATTGGTGAGTGCATACACCCATAATTTCGTCTTATAGAGATACATCGTACGTTTAATTCCAACAAAATAATGGATTTCTGCTGTCTCCGTTTATTATACTACATATAATAAATATTCATTATTACTATTCATAGACGTAAAGGATAATTCATATCCGTTCCATCAATTCATTCAGAACAGTTATTTAATGAATTAATTTGCAAACATTCGTCAAATTCAATAACTTTTTTTCTAGGATAATTCATGTATTTAGTAATTCATAATATAACTATTAAAATTATAGTAGATAGATTATGAAGAGTGAAATTGATTTGATAAGATAATCAGTTATATAATAATAATCAATTATATATAATATTTTTTTTAATGAACACAAAATTATAGATTCAGATATTTTATGAAAAGAGTCTTTAAGTGTCTGACATTTGTGATTTTTCAGTTAAATCTCAGTGGACAAATTCGTTACGGAATGACTTTGTTTATTACTTTTCATGGACAAATTTACTCTTTAGAGAAGCACATAAAACATGTTATGCTATTTTATCATAAGTAGTAATTAATAAAATAAAGTATTGATAAAAGCTGAAGTACGTAGTAAGATATGTAAATGCGTAGTCGTCACGAAAGACACAGTATCAAATTTATCTTAAAGGAATTCTAATGATGAAAAGCAACATATTTGATAAAATTAAGAAGATAAAAAGGAAATAATGTGCCTTAAAGCTGAAAGACGGTTATCTTAAACATAGCCATTATGAATCCTTTTATTGGCTCTCGAAATATTTTAAGGGATTTCAGAGATTTCACAGAGACATTATATCACAGATCATGCTACTTCTTTTTAGGAGTAAAAAAAAATGTTCTAAGGGAATCCTACATAGTAGCTTTCGTTCTACATTTCAACAGTTATTGCAGAGATATAATAAGCGTAAACCTTTCTAGTGATTTTGAGCAAAAAGATAATCAAATAATATTAAATTATAATTAAAACAAATTTAAAAATAAATTTAAACATGCATTACAAAATTTAAACAATGTTTAAGCAGGCCGCAATACGCCGCTACATACAAAAAACAAAGGAAGTCACAAATTATTCAAAGAAAGTAAAAAGCCAAGAAATATACTCCGAGAGAATAGAATTAAACAAACAAGGAATCCATTCTAGTCCACTTTTCCAAGGGCTATAGACTATATTCGATATTGATTCAAATTATTTGAGAAATTTTTCTGTAAGAACTTTGACTTTCGCCTAAAAAAATCTTCTTATAGCCCGAAATTTTCCAATCAAAGACAAACCAACAGACAGACAAGTAACCAACAAAATAATTTTTTAAAAAGAACACCGCTAAAAAAATTGATTTAAAAAAATATTAGCCATCAGGCAGGAAATGCCTTCATAAAAATATCAGTAAAAGAAGAGGAAAATCAAACTTACCCTCGCCTTGGAGAGAATCAAAATGCTAGGTCACAAAATAGCTTTTGGATGTAGATAACTAAAGAAAACACTTTTTACCCGTGATGAGAAATGGTCACAATACGCTGCTTCTTGAAAAAACATTCTGATATAGTTCTTATTCACTGGTAAATGAGAAAAATTTAATAGCATTTGTAACCAATTACCATAGTCTTTGCTTGCTTAACCGAAACTAAAGAAAAACAATTGGATCCACAATCAGAAACCAATCGCTATTATGTGGATTTCGAGAATACTGCGGCAAATTGAACTAACCGCAGTCGGTTTCACAGTAGACGCCTTATTGTGAAATAAATAATTTCGAATAGTGCACGGTTTGATTTATTCAATAATGTTTGGAAAAAATAGCGGAATATCGAAACGAATATTTTGCAGTTGTTTCCCAAACGTACAACTACGTCCAATTGGCAGAAGAAAAATCAATTGCCCGTATGTTAAAAAGGTTTGTCTGAAAGCGTATTTAATTTTTCCTTTATATACTATGAAGTTGCAGCGTCATTTCGAGGCATTCTATTCACATCCATCCACTCTGATATAATAAATCTCACTGTAATTTAACCCTGTCTGCAGAAGTCATAAAGTATCTGTAATTTAGAGGAACATTTGATTAAGTTGGGGGTTTCAATTTTTCCTTACAGGCAGACCAATTAACTGTGGGAAACGAACAGAACATCTGCGAGAATAAATGTTATACATGACGTGTAATATTACACTATTATGTATAAGGCGAGTTTGAATTTATATATATGCTCTATTTATTTAGACTTTAGTTTGTGTTTGCAGCAACATTTTTCATATGGAAAAACGCTAAGCGATTAAAATATAAACATGAATACATGTAAAGTACGGGAATAGTTATTTGATAAATTTACAAATTAGCAGATTTTTTATGTTGAAATCATCAAGGTCATTTTCAATTTCCTGCACTCATTAGAAATGCCTCATTGGAATTCATTTTACAAATGTCGCCAAACACCTCCATTTATTTTTAGTAATTTTGTATTTTTTCTATGATGATCATATATAATATTATAAACAATCAATTTAAATTTATTACCGTCTTTGTTTGAGTTTAGATTTAGACCTCTATTATCCAGGCACAAGTTTTCAATCCCGGATCGAACAGGCAGAGATCTTCAAACACCAGGAATCGTCAAAATGTATGTAATATGATTATACATAAGTACTCTCGAGTTCCGATTCGGCATCTGTATTTTTAAAACTGCTGCACAAGCAATCAAGAACAATATACAGGTTATTCAGGAAATCAGGAGCAACTCATTAATTTGTAACGATTGACAATAGAAAAATCTCATTTATACAGAAAGAATGGAAGGAAAACTGCATTTTTGTTATTGTGAAACTAGAATTTATTCGTAGAATTGTTTACCACATAAACCTTCACATGCTTGTGCAATTGTCGGGCAATAAATCATAGAAGATAAAGTATTGGTAGGCTAAAAAAGTAAAGTAAAGGCTTACAAATGCTAAAAATGTTGTCCCCCATTAAAAGCGGGACATTCATCAATAATTCACTCCAATAATTTTTTGGAACACAGTGCACCAAAATTATTCGTAGACACATTTGTCAATTCTTCTTTAGCATTCAAATAGAAACAATAAATAATATACTGTTTCAATCGCTGCAGTTATTTTCATAGCCACGAATATATAATTCACACTAAGCATTCTCAATAACAAGAAGCACTATGGAACTAAGAACAGCGCATCGAGTTAAATACTTTGTAAAAAAAGTATTGATAAAATTCTCTTTCTCAACTACTCAATTTAATTTATCTTTCGGAGTATAATTCACAATTAGTATACTCAATATTTCCAAATCAAAATATTTTAACTCAGTCATTAAATTATTTTAATTTAATCAGTTTAGCTGTTAAAACATCTTTATTTGGTTCGCTTAGTTACTCGTTTAAACACTTCTCAAATCTTATGAGAGAACAGTTATTATTACAGTTTACCGATAAAGTTACTTCTTCCGATGTTTGTAATCCATACTTATATGTTAATTTTTGAATATAATTTAATAAAACGCAATCTGTCTGTAACTCGTATAAGCGTCTTTAAATTATTCATTTACTATAACCTTGTTTTAAAATAATTCTTTCAAGATACACTTTATTTAAACAATTCAGTGATTACATATATGCTCAAAGTGATATAGTGCATACATTTGATCGAAATTTCATTATGCTTATAGGTTTTGACAGTTTTAAATTTATACGCAAAATTTTGCAATATGTAGATAATTTACTAACCAAAGTCACTGTGGGCATAATTTTTCAAAATAAATGAGTAAGCAGATTCAAGGATAAGAAACAAATTCTGGTTTGCTCCACATTTTATGTAGCTATTAAGTCGATACGAAAGCTATCTGTAGAAAAATTGTAATATTATATTAAACTTTAATATCTGATTATTAATAAACTTTTCAGTTGTTCAACAAAAAGCTTTATTGGTACTCAATCGAAATGACACAGTAATTTGTATGCAACAGATATTTTCCTTTCATAAATATATTATTGTCAGGCCATGGTTACCAAGAGTTAAAGTATTGGATTCGGGACTGGAGAACTCTAGGTTCGAAACTCGATTCCACAAAAGTTCTATCGAGTACGTTCACCTGGTGAATGTTAATTATGACGTCAAGGGTCAAGTGTCTCTTTCTAATGCGCGGTGGAAATTTGGAAGGTGTTTCCAGCACAGATGACATCCACATGGTTCAAAAGGATGAGGTCCATCCCCAAATAGTTTTCGTCTTGCTTCAAAACGGGGCATTAATATTACTAACTTAATTTACTGACACAATTATTTTAAATGCCTCAGATGACTCGCCTAAAACTCGGAAAAATGCAGCAGAATAAAATACCTTGTAAAACCGGGAAATCAAGAATAGAATTTTCTCAACCATTAACAATGCGGCATTATAAACATTTACAATAGATGGGAAATAATTCAGATAAAAAAATAACGAAACTTTCTCCGTGCGGGTAACTTTACACACTAGAATTCAATCTGATGCTGCCCTTCCAAACAAGATGTCCCTAACAGCCGACTTCTTTCAAGAAATCGCCTATGAACTGCTCCCACCCCGGCATTCGTTTAGTGCTAGGCAAATTGGCGTCATCCTAATCTACTAGGTTTGTGGAAGCTTGACTATAGCTAAAGGGTCCTGGAACGGTTTGTCTTCCTTCGTGCATTGAATGATGTTGAAGGCAAAATGAAATTCGTGCTTCGGCATGACGAGAAGAAGGCGGATCACTTACTGGTCGATGCGATCATGCCAGTTACAACCCAAAGCTGGGGGTGCGATCTAATAAGGGACAGTAGAGTTCGGGAAAGCGCCACGTCTCACGAGTGACTTTGATTCATGAAGATAGTCTTCTGTTACAAAACAAAATTGCTTTCAAAATTCACCTACGAATGTTTGTTATCAACATATTGCATTTAATAGCTCCTTGACTTTTGTGTACAAGTAGTATCAGGTTGTTTTCTGAGATTCGTGATTTCAAATGAGATGCATATTTGTGCTTCTCAATTCTGAACAAATAAGAGTTTATCATGCATGTTTTTTATCAATTTCTTGATGATAAGGTAAGTAATTGTAAAAAGTTCTTACAAACAATGTTTAAAATTTTTAACAATATTTAGCAAAAAATCTTTGACTATACTTTTTTTAGGAATTAGCACGTTTATATCAGCTGTAGTGGAATTTATTACATGCATTTCATCAAGATAAATATTTAGAACTTTATGGCATTTCTCCAGTTATGGTATTTGTGAATTTACGTTAAACTATACAAACTTGACTTAAAGTCGCATGCCGGAATGACATTTACTGCCAGGCAGCAATAAATGTCAGGTGGATGCAGCAAACTTGTGTTTTACTGTTCCTATATGAAAGTTGTGAATTGTTCAGTTGACAAGGTTTTTTTATTTATTCCCAAAATTTTTCACGCACTTTTTAAAATTATCAGAGTCTTATTTTCAAATTTTGAGCATAAAGAGTATATCATCGGAGTGTATAGTTACGGAAATATGTCCAAAAACATGTTTCCAATATTTTTTATCACTAAATACATTAGCAGGCACAAATTTCTTTAAATATTCTCAAAGCGACTTTTAAAAATATTTCCATTCAAACTATCATTGTTTGTTTCCTGCCAAGTAAGCAATTAATGTAATGCAGGTATTCTTATAGCTATTTAATAGCTGTTTACATCTGTAATCTACTTTTAAGGAGTGACTTTACATTAGCTAATATTCTCGATCAAAATTTCTTTTTTTATCATTCAAATTATAGAACGCAAAAAACTTAAAGGAATTTTCACCCATTTAAAAGAGTTTCATTCACACTTTTTAGTAACTGCCTGGGCTATTTATATGAAGATAAAATACAGTTATCATTTTAATGGATTTCGGGATTCAGGTGAATATTCAGAACAAAATTCAAATATTGCGAGAAAAACATAGAGCTAAAGTAATTGACAACTTCAACGAGGTTATCTAAAGGAAATATTTAATGACAAAATTGAGTTCTATGGAAATAATCTTAATAAGGTAAATAATTTGTTACGAAGTCTTGTTGAATAGTTCTCATATATCGAAGAAATATTTTACTCCCCGAATTGAAGAGATTATTGATAAAAAACCAATTTGTGAGAATAAATAAATAAATAAAAACCTTAAATAAAATCAGTATTTCGTTTCAGCAGTAAAAGCGTAATATATTTTTAACGATATATGCACAAATCAGAAAAAATACTGGAATAGACTGTTCATTTTTAGAATCAAATATATATATTGAAGGCGTGTTATTTTTTTGTTGTTAAAATAGTTTTAAAGTCTTGGTAGCTGGGACAGCAATTTTTTTATACGATTAAAAAGTGAAACAAATGTGTTTCTTTTCTTGATAATGTAAAGTTTTTCTAATAAACTGGTTTAGCGTAATTGCTTCGAAAGGTAAATAGTTTAGCCTAAATGTTTCTTTTTATAAAGAAAATTTATTCAATGCGCAATAAAAATAAAACATCCTTATTTATTTGTAGTAAATCTTGAGGTAAAAAAAATTAACGGAGTATTAGGCTATGATTTAAAAAGAAATTTTCTCTTTTTATTCAAATAAAGTGTGGGCGTGATTTCTTTATACAAAACAAGTATTTACCTGTAATTCACTTAACACCTACTTTCCTTATTTGAATCTGAATAATTTCTTTAGAATTAGGAAATCTTTATTTAGTACAGCAATAAAGTTTTTACTATCTATATATTTTTTTCGTTTATTCTTCCTGAGTAGATAAAAAGCTGGATTTACAAATTAAATTTTTACTTAGGTTTTTTTACGTGACCGATGAATATTGAATTTGATTATTTGGTTCAATTCCTGTAACGTCAGAGTTGCTCAAGTAACACGCAGATGCCGTTTGACTTTAATCTGTAGTTGTAACACTACGCTGTGCTTTTCCAGTAAGTCTATTTTTGTCTTGTAAAATGCAAAAAGACTTTTAAAATTAAATTGGCGTGGTAATTTAAACTTATTATGTGAACATAAATTAACTCCATAATTGTAAAAAATCCGCTCTCTGTAATATACAGGATGCCGACTAAACTTACTTATTCTTAATTCCAGAACAACTGCAGCTATAGTCATGAAAGTAGTGTTTAGGTATAGTAAAGTGTCTATGCGCTACGCTATGAGACGGCTCACAGCGCCACCTGGCGACCAACTGTGGAATTATTGCTCCTATCTCGAAAGCGGAAAGATATAGGGGTGGGGGATCGTACAAAATATCTTGATGAAAATTAAATTTGAATATATCGAAGCATTAAAATATTTAAAATTGGTGTCATTAATTATAGAATAAGTGCAAATGTTGTGTATTAAACGCAATGTGGACGTTTAATATTATGCACATTATTATAGGTACTGTTATTGATGCTGAATAGGTATAAAATTGGTTCCGGTGTTCTGATATTTAACTTTACAAAAATCTCTATAGAAGTTGCAGATTTTATCATTTTATCTTCTTGAAAAGTAGAATTTCAATTTTTAATACTGAAAGTTAATTTTACTGCATGGTGTATTAAATATTTACTTTCGCATAAAGAAAATTTTTCCGTCAGACATTGTATTGAAATGCGTTTAAGAAAATTTTTCAATCGGAAGAAAAAAAAATCTATTTTCTAGTAACTGAATATTTATGATCACGAAGATGGGACTTACAATTAAGTCTTTTCATAAATTTAAATTTCTAATTTATATTACTTTTTACACTTTAACTTATTAGTATTTGAAAAAAATCAAGCAATTGGATAGTTATAATTTTAGATCTATCGAATTTTCTTAAGTGTAGTTTATCTGTATGAATTTCATATAAAATGAAAGTCATAACTCAATTCTCAACAAGGTAGACGATATATTTCTAAGTTATCTTTGTGATTTTGCTTCGTTTCCCCTATTTTATCGTTCATGTTCACTAGAGGCTTTATATTTCATCCCCCACACGCAAATTATATGAATCAAGCATGGTTTCATAAATGTCAAAAGTTTTCTAATTTTGTCCAATATGTTTTCAATAACCTGCATAGAGTTATAAGTATTTTATCATATCAAAAATTGAAACATGGAAAATGTTTTTAAACTGATTTAATTTAATTTAAGTAATGGAATAAAGACTGAAAAAATGTTACTTATCAATGGCAAATATTAGTTTAATCTGATGAAATTTAAAAATTAAAAGATTGCCATGAAAAGAACAATTGGGAATAAGTTAAAATATTTAATATTGTTCAGTAAATTAACAAAGGATATAAAAAATAATGTTTCTGTTAGAATTGAACTAACAAAATTCATATAGATAGACAATACAAAAGAAAACATAACTTTCTTGTAATTAAATACCTCAATTATTTAAACACTTCTTTCATAGATTTTGTGTGTCTAATGAATGTGTGGGATTTTTCCTTATAAAATAAAAATTAATGTATTGTTCAGTTAATTATTAAACAATAATGAAAGGAAATGATATCGAGTTTATTTTAGTGACTGTTCCATTTGACCATTTGTCTATCACTAAGACCATTCCATATCTTTGGAAATATTCCATCCTTATTTTTGAACGATAACTAATGTTCTTTTTTTAAAAGTTTAATTATATTAAATGCGAAATGAAAAAAAATTATAATTAATTAATTTGAAATTTAATTCAATAACATAGATTTTTCTTAATTCTCGGTAAAGTTTTCATCGAATTGAAAGAAAAGAGCTAAAGAAACTAATAATAATTGATTTTTACAAATTTTCCAGAATTTCAGTCCATTTCTATAATCGAAATATCCGACAATTTTTCATAAATATTTTCAATTAAAATTTTTAATGCAGCTTCAGGAAATCTAAACTCATCTTAAAAGTCAAGGCTGCGTGAAATGATACTTTTTATTCTGCCCAATATTCACATTTTTTGGGTTTTTTTTGCATCAATTGAATTTTGATATTGTGTGAAAAATATTACGAATTAATAACTACTTGAGAGAGGTTCAATAAAAAACTCGATAAATAAAAATATTTATTTGAGAACCATTTCTTAGAAGAATTCTCGTTAAAACATTTATTTATTAAATATCATATTTAAGAAATGATTTTTCCTTAGAATTAAATACATTTGTATTTTGTGAGGAAAAATATATTCAGATGCAAAATTGAGATAAACGAGGGTGTAGGAAACTGTTTACTTCCGCATAGAAACTGACAGATATTAATTATGAATATTGATTACTTTATGAAAAACAGCATATAAAAACTCTAAAATATTTTGCAAGACTCTGTATATTCTGCAAGAACAAATATTTAACCTGTTCTGCACATTCTATAGTTTCGGATCTGAAACACTAAGTCACGACTTTATTTAGAGTGTCAAAATGTGAAATGTGTAATGAGTATGTGTGATATTGTCACCACAAAAATTTTCTAGTTCGTTGATCTGTTGAAATATTAAACATATCAAAGCATTATAACCTATAGAAGTGTTTCAATTAAATAGGTAAAATATAGCTGTTTAAAATAAGTTTTCAATATTATTTAACGTTTGTCCTCTAACTCATTTGGGTTGAAGATAATTTTTTTAACTAAAAAATGAAACTGAAGATTTTGTTCATGTCTTAACACGTTTGCGGATAGTTGAGAGAAAAGATAAAATAAAATATACTCGCTGAACCAGTTAGCCTTTTAAGTGCATAATAAGTTCATAAATATAGAATATAAGGCATGATAATGTGGCTAATAAATTTGAATGATTGGACTTTCATGCCATTTTGCATCACAATGAAAACGTATGCGATATCATTCACGTTATGATAGGTAGTTGGATGAAAGGTTTTGAGAAGTCATTTTGGTGGTGTTTGGTTTCAGTCTCGTTGGTTTGACATATTATGCAGCCTAGTGCATTTGTGAAGGGCTCGGGAGAAAGTGGGAATGTGGCACCTGCTGTTGGTCAAAAGGATCAAGAGTAAAATGGTAAGTCCGAAGAAGAGGCCTGACTTAGCTCCTATCTGTGATGGGATGGGACATCCATATACGATTATCAGCGAAACTGGCCTACATTTATGTTTCGTTCTGAGGGAACCCAGTAAAACCTCTCGTAACGAGTCCGACCGCAGTGAGCAATTCTATTCTGAAACAAACATCGATCAGCTAGCTTTTGAATAAAGCTAAATTAAGCAGCAACAACATAAAACTCATAACTTTTATCTCCAATTAATGTTTTTAATCCATGTCACGCTTTAACCCCCTAAATCAATGGCCCTGCTTTAAAGCATTTATGAAATTACCTGCGAACTCTTCGGAAAAATTCATGATCTTTATGATTTATTTTTAGGATTTTAGTGCAAGTATTAAACTTCAATCAAAGTAGATTAAAGACATTAAAAAATTTGTATATTTTGTTTCTATGATTCGAATCAAATCACAAAAATATATCTAGAAAAATAATCTCGAATTTAAAACTAACATTAAAAAATGTTACAATTTTAATGATTCCTGTTAAAAATTAAGATTTAAACTATTTTTTCCCCAAAAATAATCCCTTAAACTGTCAAAAACCAGCAAGGGTTTGAATGTATTTAATGAGAAAGCATCATACATTTTCGGTATCAGAACTCCTTTCGCAAAAAACCGAGTAAGGAATTAAGGAGAACTTTTTGATCTTATCCTCTTACATTACCGAAATGCTCCGAAAAAATTCTCACATCAAAGAGAGGATGGGTTTTCTTTTTGTGTGTGTGGTCTTAAGAAACATTACTTGTGATTAAATTAGGGGAATGCTGAGCCACAAAAATCACCCCTTGATAGTGACATCTTAAGACTTTCTAACTCGAAGCCAAGAAGTACCATGGACAAAAAATAATCATTGAGGGAAAAAATTTGGGAAATGTGTCCGATTAAAAAAGATTAAATTTCGTTATAGGAACCAATTCCTTCAAAGAATCTGGATGTATGTGGTGATCGTACATGAAAAAAACCAATAAATTATTTTTTGGTTAACTAAGCCCTCTAATCACGAAGGGATTGGTAAACCGGTGAAAACTTAAGCCATGCTTATTGCACTTCTTTCTGATCGTAGTTGTACTTTGTCGTCTCAATTCCGGCTTGATATTGCTTCTGCTGATTATACACCAGGTATGAAAGAAAATTAATTAAAACGTCCGTTTTACGATTATTACGTAGAAAAGAAATTTTTAAGACCAGGGTTTTCAAGAGTTTGCTTGAATTCCTGATATATAAAACCTAAATTTCCATATCAGTGCTTGTGGCCTTGTCGATTTGAAAAAAAAATTGGATTGTAAATAATTGAATCTAAATAGAAGTTGCGTTATATGCAATTTATAAATGATATTTAATTTTTCAAAAATGCGATGCATCTTCCGTTATTTCTTTATTTATATAATTTGTTTCTTTTTAATATTTTAACCCTCTGACTGCCAATTTTTTTAAAACCACTACTTAGATGTAACGTTTGTAAACATAT
Organism: Araneus ventricosus; assembly: GCA_013235015.1. Lineage (NCBI taxonomy): Eukaryota > Metazoa > Arthropoda > Arachnida > Araneae > Araneidae > Araneus > Araneus ventricosus. The sequence goes on along the minus strand of BGPR01000026.1, from coordinate 1,791,059 downwards.
CCAAGTACCGTTGAATTACTATTTAGATGCAAAGCTTTATTAGTGAAATATGATTCAACGCCATAATAGTACATGGTAAACACATTACCTTCCGAAAGTTGCAGGATGCAGCAGAAAACAGATTGAATTTCTACCCGTGGAAATCGCGGGATAAGCAGCCAGAGGGTTAACGCACTTATTCCCAATCATAAAGTGACCAACTTTTAACTTCCAACAAAAGGAGGACACAAACAAATTGAAGCTAAAAATATCATAAATAAAAGAAACATTTAATTCATTGCAACAATAATACAGAATGCACTATAATATGATAAATGCATAATAAAAACATTCGTAACATCATTTATTGTTCACTTCTAAAGGAAGAGCAGATCTTACAAAAGAAGGACGGTTGGCCACCTCTTTCAGACAACCTGATTTTGTTATATCTGAATTTCAATTAATAGCGATAATATCAACTTCAGTTTGTAATCTAACATGGATATAATACACACTGATGTTATATTCAAACTTACATGACACAAATTTCATTTTTCGGGTGGGGGAACAATAACAGTCTCGGTTTTACGACCGTTAGGTCGCGTGTTCCAGATCCAGTTCCACTGAAAAACCTCCGCAAATAAGGGCCTAAAAGTCGTTAAATCCGGCGAAGTTCCAATCTCCTCCCGCTGGTGTGGTGCGGAAATTTCGGGAGGATGGGTTCCCGGCTCATGTGTTGTTCTCATCATTTGACCAGAGTTCAAATTTATAAGACCCGTTCCAAAATAGCCTTTATGCAGCTTCAAAATTTTACTTTAATATAACAAACTACAGTTTGTTTAAAAAGTCTACACATTACTACAGAACGTTGTTTTATTTTGATCATAGAGATAAACACATGTGCAGGCGCAGCCTATAGTTATTTCTAGGAAACATGGTTTGACAATATCGAGTAAGTGAAGTCGATAACGGGGAAAGAAAATGAAAACACTTTTTATGTCCTTTGTCATATATTAAAATCTTTCACAAAATGTTATATTTCAAGATATGAAGAGAAGTGATTCTTAAATAAAAATAAATAGCATAAAAATGTAATGACATAACAAGCAACTTTTGAAAGTTTGGTTTAATAAGGTGCTTCATTGTAGATTGGTGATTTCTAGCTGCTCTATCTGTTCAACTCGGAGAAAGCCTCAAGTCCACACTTGAAACTTCCTCTAACTATCCATTGCGTTTTAAAGCTTTTTCAATAGCATTTAGTCTTTTCGACTGATTATTTCACGGCATTCCTACTCACGGTGGTATAATAGTAGATTCTTCAGCTTAGATCAGCAGCACTAACTGAAACGTGTATATTTAAGTTCATTTTTCGATTGATGGAATTTAATTAGCTGCTTAACTTAAAAGCCTGAGAACACTCGTGCATCAAATTATAGCATTTTTAGTCTTTAAACTAAAATTTGATCATTAATTAGCTTTATAATTTTTAACAAAAATTACATAGAACCTGTAAACATCTCAAGCATTATATCCCTTCTGAGATGAATGAAAACGACAGCCCCTTTCCAAAACAGAAGAGATCATCTTATTAAGATAGCAAAGAAAATGTTCAGTTAAGGGGTTAATTCAGAGCCGATTTCGCTTAAAAGGAATGTCAGATAATTGATAATCCGATAAAGAGATTAAACCGTATTATGAAAAATATAATTTACAAATCTTAAAATTTTTAACTGAAGTAAAAGTAAGTCCCTCTATTATAAATCTAAATAACTTTTTACTGGGGTGCATATTAATTACAGTCTCTGTTCGCAAGATTATATGACTTTCAATCTTTAAAAAATAATAAAAAATAAAGTAACAGTTCAATCATTAGAAGCTTTAACAAAAAAAGAAAGTGAAGCACAACCTTGAAATTTAAGTTTAAATAGTCATTAGTATTCCAGTTAGCAAACAAAAGAGACTTCCTCAAAACTGTATTATTCTTTAACTAGATTCAGATGTTTAAAAATTGTTAAGGGACTTATGAAAACATAATGAAAAATAATCCTGGCCTTTAAAGAGAAGGTATATTTTAGCATAAGCCTTAATTTATGTTATGAATTAAGATTGTATACTCTTTATCTAAAATCCTCTATTAAGGTACAAAAGTAAGTGCTGTAGATTAACAGTTGAGCATTCTTTTTCACGTAACTGCTCATGATTCAACTTTTTCACTTTTTTTTTTTTCCAATATTTCACATAAACACATAAATCTCATTTCTTAAGTACATATTTCACTTAAATATTCATTCAACTGTGACTTCGACATTTGGAATTACTTTTATAACAATATTTAAAATTTCAAACCAATAAAGAAATCAAATATAAACTTTCGCCTTATAGACAACTAGCAGTACGCGCACGGCGTTGCCCGTGGGATCGGGACTTAACAAAATAAAAAAAAAGCCCACATACAATTACATAAATGAAAGTTTTAAAAACGAAATCAGAACAGAAATATATATATTATTGAGTTGGTCCGCCTCTTTCTCCTCTCGACCGAGTACCGTTAAATCCAAACAATGTTAAAAAATTACAATCTGATATTTATTACACCGCAAGCAAAGTATGAAAGACAAAGAAATAAGTTAAGACACGCTTTAAAATAATAATCGAAGTCATCGAGTAAATAAATCATCAACGTTCCTGAGAGCTGTCGCGGACGGAAGCTTCCCTAGAGGAAAAATATCGTTCAACTATCAGGAAAAAATTAATTTTAAAAAAACGAAAAAAGATATTTTAACCATTCTTGTTTTAAATCCGACAGAACCGTTGCAGTTATAAGCTGAAAAATTTTCAAAATGATATCTTTATTAGAACAACGGATGCAAGAGTTTTAAGGATTCCAGAAAATTTTATTTTTGAAAAGTGACTATTTTTAAAAAATTCCCAAAATTCAGTAAATTACGTTAAAAATTCGAAACTAACTTCATTAGAACGGAAATCGTCTGCTCTTTCCAATGGTTTATCTATTTTTTTCGTACAATTATTCAAAACCATTCTATTGAGAAATTAGTGCGAAAAATCAACCAAAACAACACAAAACATTAAATAAAAAATTTTCTAGATTAAATTTTAAAATTTCGGCTTCGAGGTGCATTCAGTCACCATTACGACTACCTGTGTGCCAAATTTCATAGCTGTAAGTGCGATAGATTCGTCTGGACATCGTAGACACACACACACACAAACATTGCCTTTTATAAGTACTAGCAGAATAGCAGAACGCGCACGGCGTTGCCCGTGGAATCAGGAATTCAAAACATGAAGAAAAAAAAAATCGCCCACAATGACACGAAAAAGTTTTGAAACAAAATCAAAACAAAAGATACACATTGATTTTCCCGCGATAATGACATGTAGAAAAGCAGTACAGAGTATGTTATTCCAAAACAATAAAAAAAAAAATTGCAACGTGAAAATCTTTATTATACAGCAATGGTGTATCTAAGTTATGCTGATGCAATAGTCTCAAACCACAGTACCGCGACGTTTGAAGGTCACGACAGTACCCCCTTCGTCACCCCCCTGGAGCTTGCGCGAAAAGCTATGGCACATTTTACGCAGATGGTAAAGAAACTCTTTTAACTCATCACGAAAAAAATTCTCTCTTAATTCAGCGAATTACGTTAGAAGATCAAAGCCAACTTATCACCCATGTCAGAATCTTCCAGCACTGTTTAATTTACTACTAAACCCTTGCATCCAACGAAATGATTTCAAATTATTCCTAGCAAAACATGCTAAAAAGTGAGGGGAGAATAATTCCAACAGATGGCGCTAGCCGTAGCCAGGGAGAAACTCACCGTTCCGGAGAAAGAACTTCATTCGAAAATAATTTTTTTAACCCTTTAAGAAAAAAAATTATTAAAAATGAACGGACAAAGATATTTTAACCGTTCTTTTTTAAATGAGAGATAAATACTTCTGTTGTTACCACAAAAAAAACTGAAAATCATAGGTTTATTAGAACGTTGGATGCGAGGAAATAAAAATTGACAGTTAAAAATATAAGGAGAAAGTGACAATTTTTAAAAAAATTCTCAAAATTCAGTAAATTACGTTAGAAGCTCAAAACTAACTTCATTAGAACGGAAATCGCGTGTTCTTTCCGATGGTGTATCTATTTTTATCGTACAGTTATCCGAAATCATGCTATTGAGAAATTAGTGCGAAAAATCACCCAAAACAACACAAAACATTAAATAAAAAATTTTCTAGATTAAATTTTAAAATTTCGGCTTCGAGGTGCATTCAGTCACCATTACGACTACCTGTATGCCAAATTTCATGGCTGTAAGTGCGATAGATTCGTCTGGACATCGCAGACACACACACACAAACATTGCCTTTTATAAGTATAGATACAAGTTGTAAAGCACGGATATGTAATACAACTTGAGATGAAGATAGTAAGTTGTTAATTACTTTTGTGTATGGATAGTATATAATTATATTAGCGTTACTAACTTTTCTTGCTATAATCATTTCTACAAGCAATCAAGAAAGCGGCTGAATTCAGTACTTTACCAAGAAATGGTTTTGACTTCAATTGCTCCAGGGAAGGAAAATGTGGACTAACAGCTGATTGGCTAAATTGAATTAAAAACCCATTTTTAGAAAAACAGTTATCACGTATTTCTAGAAACCTCGCGAGGATAATATTTTCTTCTCAAGATTCCTTTTTCATCTGGTACGCAAGCAAAATCTATAGCAAAAAAGGGGAGGGGAGTTAATTGTTAATTTTTCTTTCAGAGACAATCAGAAAACGTATTTTCTAGTCAGTTAAAAGTTCCCTTGTATAATAAAAAATGGCTTCATCTATATGTATACAGGGTGTCCCAAAAAGTGGAAGAAGCATTTATTTCCTTAAATATTGCATCTAGAGATATACTTCCAATTACAAAGTTTCATTTAATAAGGTAGGAATTTGTGTGAAAACACTTTGGCTTCTGTAGAAGTTGAAAATAAAAAGTTAAGAAAATTAAATTTTTATACGTTTTACATCGAGCAAAAGTGTCGATGAGTAAAATGATCCTATTGCACTCATCTATGTATAAAATAAATTTCACGATTCTATCGGCAAAAATTGCAGAGATAATATTAATTTTTAAATGCAAATGGGCTGTTCACAAATTTATATCGAGATGTTTATTACAGAAATGCAAATTCATTCAACGCAGAAAAACTGCGAAATGCAAATATTTGTCCAGTAGTACAACATCCAATCACTATGAATTGAAAAGAAATTGCCAATGGCGCATACTATTACTCAGTTTCATTGGCAGATAGTTGCAACTACCGATTTGATAAAGAATGGGAGGACAACTTGAGAAAATAAAATTTATCATAAAAAAAGAAAATAAACTAATATCGGACAAGAGTATTAAATTATTTGCTCTTAGCGTTGTGCGTATTATTAAGCTTTACATAAAGCCAGTGGCGACTCGACCTTTAGGGTTGCAGAACTCACTAAAATTATTTTAAAAATTTGCATTTTCGTTTTTATTCTTATTTGTTTACTTCTCCACTCTGAGAGTTCGATTATCTACGAAGAAAAACGAGAAAAGAAGACAGAAATTGAATTAAGAGGTAAGGCACAGGATGAGTCTGCACACCAAATAGTTTTTTAAAGCACCAAAATTCGTTCATTGCATACAACTAAGTGTCATAATGCTCGAAGGCAAATAGCTATCCTTTCTATCTTTGAACTTAGCCGGAATTCGACTTTTGTATGTCCTGTTTGGCCCTAGGCCAACAAATGCAATCGCACCCAATGTTCGCCTTCGTACTCTTGATTTGTTTTCCTTCGATTTCTCTTTCATTGTCTGTTTTTAAGTTTCGGATTCATTTTCATGTGCCTCAAAAAAATGACTTGTACTACATATCTGTTGTTAAAAGGCACTCATCGGGAAAAAGGGACTGTAATTTTCTAAAATACAATTCAGATAATTACAGCTACAAGTTTGGACTATTTGAAGGTAAAGCTATTTTGAAAAATTGCATTTCCATTGTATTCTAGCGATGTTTTTATAGCAATTCTTGTTTCTGAACAGATGAGCAGTCACTTCTGATGTATCACCGTGGATATTTTTCGACGGTTCACAAGATGAACTATTTTTGTAAATGCTCCAATTAATGTACTATTTGACTATTTTTTTAAATTTAACAAAAGTTAAGAAATACATTGTTACTTCCTGATTCCGCCCTTTACATAACTTATTGAAATATGTATATAATCCCTAAAATGTACATCGAAAGATTGGATCAAATAGCAGTGAGAGGTATAGCAAAGTGGTCTACATCAATAACTTTGTCTTCTTACAACTCTGTAAGTTTTGCTGATAGAAGGGTGCAACTTTGTATGTGGATAGACGAATTGAAGTAAAATATTTTACTAATTGACCGTTTTGCACTGCGGAGGCCGTATAAAAATTTAATTTTTGTAATCCTTTTATTATCAATCCCCTTAGAAGTCAAAGTATTTTCATAAAAAATTTTACCTTATTTGATGAAACTTTGTAATAGGAAGTATATATCTAGGATCAATATTTAAGGAGATAAACGCTTGTTCCACTTTTTTGGTATACCCTGTATAAAAGAGTTTATATATGTAAGTATGTTCGTTTTTATTTTTGTTCTTTATGCACACCCAGATCGTTTGTCTAACCGAGATCAAGTTTGCCTTAGTAATGTATCAGCACTAGACGGAGCTAATGCGGTAATTTTTTTTTTTAATTCGAAATGGATTTTTATTTATATAATGTTAAGTAGTTGCCAATTTTCGGCATTTCATTGGAGAACTATAATTTTTATATCATTGTAAAGTCCAAACTTTTCCCGTTCTAATAATAGCTTTTAGCTAATGGCTTGATGCAATCTTTCGACGCAAATAAAAGTATGCAATTTTAAATCAATAACAACAACAACTTTTTTTACCACAAAAATGACTTTAACGTTCTTGGGTTTCTGCTATCCACAGTATTTCAAATATGAGCTGAAATACTGCGCTACATTTTAAAATAACATCGTAATAATATGAAATGGAATTTAAATAACATGACCATTCAACTTGGTAAGATTACACTCAAAGTATATCTATTTCTTATAATTATAAAGCTGTTGTATTTCTGTTCTTTTCCAAAATTTAATCTTTATCATTTCATAAACGATACTTATTTGAAGATAAATAATTACTGATGCAATTTTATCTTGTTTTTAAAAAAAGAAGCTTCAAAGGTTTTAATAAAATTCAGTTTAATGTAAGTAAAAAAAATTTTATTCATACGAAACCCACAAATAGAAAATAAAACATTTAATGACTAATTTTTCAAGAAAATTCACCAGATATTTCGATAACAACAAAAATTATTTTTTGTGAACAAACTTAGCAGTGTCCTCGCTGTTTTAATTAAATATAGAATCGCTTTTTTCTTTCTTAATCTGATTGCCATTCATAGCGAGATGCGCTTTTTCAGTTACTTTCTTTTTACTTAAAAGTCTTAATGCAACTTTTTTTCTTTTCTTAATTTTTTTGTGAAATCGTTTCAAAAGAAAAAAAAGCTAAAGTGACAAATTAAGTTTCACTCCCAAATCTTATTACGTAACACGTTTGCTGAATGAGAAATCTCAAGAATTGATTTAACTTGTCAACATACTTTCAAAAGCGACATCTAATTTTTTAATCTGCTGCACATTCCGTTATACGAAACAATTCAGTTCAATTTGTTAAATATTTGTAAAGAAGCATTTTTTCTACGATTAATGTTGCATAAACAGTGGATAAAAATAATTCTCTCACCAGGCGCGTGTTAAACGAAATCTTGGGTAGCAGTGGCAAAAAATAGTTCAAACTGTTTATTAGTAAAACGCTTATTTGTAGAAAATGTTATTTCTTTGGTTTATTATGTTGAATTTCTTATCGAAGCTCGTTACTCTCAAAAACTTCTAAATTGGAGCCGGAGCGAAATGTAATATTATTCAATTTCAGAGAAAGCTCCGAGTAAAATATATGTGCTTGTTTAAGCTATTTAGTTTTGTCAATAGAAGATTTAAAAGATTAAGAATATTGAAATTTTATTTTTCAGTTTCTAATATATCATGGAAAGAAGCTAATTTTTAAGCTTATTATAAATGCATTCACTGCCTTACTCATTTGCCATGTTTCTCGAAATATCTACTTTATTTTAGTATTTTATGTTTTATTTTAAGTAGTGTTTCTATTTGCATTCAAAATAATTACAATATTTATTTAGTATTTTTCTGTCTGTTGGTTTATATTCCTTGTTTATTGTTTTGCTTCCTGATCTCGTAATTTTGAAGTTTTCCGGTATTGACTTCAAATTATACGATGCCAGTATTTAAGCCATCTTAAAATTTTGGAAAAATATGTCTTCATTTATACCAAAACTTGTTTATAAGCTTTCTTATCATTTCCTCAATTTTCGACTCTTAAATTTTGTTCATTTCATTTGCGATAAAGCAGAAACAACAAAATGACAACGTCAATAAGCACAATAACTAAAAATGTGTATAATATTTTCGTTAAATGTGAGTTTAAATACATAGATAGGCAATTTTGTGTGTCTGTGATTTTTTCTCTGTGTGTGAAGGGCAACGTCAGCGTTTACTTGCAGGTTAAAAATTCAATAATTGCCATTGAAAACATATTTCTAACTTATTCTAAAAAGCATCAAAGAAAATCTATATACAGGGTCCCCACTTATATCCGTGACTCTCCCCTTAACTTCTAAACGATGACAGCTTAGGCCATAGAGTTGGTGTCTAGGTATAGTAAAAAGGCTATGCGCTACTCGATGAGACAACTTAAATGCCATGCTCCAGTCCAGAGTGCAAATGTGTAAAGTGGCTAACGGAGAGCATTTTGAGCAATGTAAATAAATAATCCAGAAGACAGGGACGTGTCTCAGTTTCTTTCTTCCACGCTTTACAACAAGACAATTTTCAAAATCGTGACCAAACAAATGTTCATTTTTTGCATTCTGATTTTATTATTAATGTGCGCGAGGTATCTTTTCGTACTAAATCGAGAGTGCTCTACAACTTTCTCATTGACTTTTTCTCGTATCTTTCACTGTTTACGAGATAGGATGGCTAATTCCAAAATTTGCCGATAGATGGCGTTGTAAGTTGTCTCATCGAGTAGCGCATAGCCTTTTTACTATACCTAGGCAACTTTATGGCCTAAGCAGTCACCGTTTAGAAGTTAAAAGAGGGAGGAGGGTGTAACGGATGTAAGTGGGAGCCCTGTATTTAAAACATAACGTATGTATGTATATATGTTTATTCCAGCATCACATCCAAACGGCTGCACCAATTTTGATGAGACTTGGTACACAGGTTCCTCATTAGCCTACTTGAAGCACTGTAGGAGTAAATATGACCTAACCTAGTCTCTCAGGGTAGGGTGGGCCAAAGTCTACAAAATATGTTTACAAATAGGCCGATTGACATGCTTCTCGACTTTGATGAAACTCGGTAGAGCCGTAACTCAGTCTCTAAGAGTATGGTGGGGCAAAGTCTTCAAAAACATGCAACAAATAGGCCGATTAACATACTTGACGATTTTGATGAAATTTGGTGCACATACTTCTAATTAGTCAACTAAAATATTATACAGGTAAATAAAAGCTAGACCAATCCCTGAGGGCTGTGTGGGGGAAAGTCTTTTAAATACACTTAATAAATAGTTCGATTGGCATGAAATTCGATAAATCTGGGACAATTTTGATGATATTGGGTAAATATATTCTTCATAGGGTGATCAAAAGTTATGTTTGGGTAAATAAACGCTAATCCAATTTTTCACAGTAGGGCAGAGCAAAATCGTCGAAATACACGTAAACTTTTGGGCCGATTGACATGCAATTGTATATGACTATGGCGGGTTTGATGAAATCCAGTACATAAGTTTATCATTGGCTGACTAAATATACCGTAGGAATAAAGTACTTGTAGTTACTTTTTCCGCTGCGCATAATCTTCGGGTAGTGAAAAAATAAGATAGGGAACTCAGTTTTTATTCGCGGTTTATTTGAAGATCGAAATCGTTTGATGTAAAATTTGGTTAGATTTTTTATAGATTTAAGTATTAAATTTGAAATAATACAAATTGATTAAATTTACATAATGGAAAAGTTAGGGGCTGCAATACCGCAGTCCCTATGTACGAGTCGCCTCTAATCGATCAGACCTAACTCTAAGGACACATTTGAAGGTAATTGGATATTCTGGCATCAATCATTGTACATTCAATAAAGCGCGCAATTTGAAAGCAATTAATATAAACTAAATTTATTAACCCCCAAAATGGCCCACATGTTCAAGTGATTGCTACCTACGATTTTAAATGTCGCCAAAAATTTAGCTGTAATATTTTGCCAAACATTAAAATTGTGTTGAAATATTAATTTTTAATCATTCTCTCAGTTTAATGTTATTTTAGAATTTGGAGAAGTAAGAGTTTAGTCTCGGTATATTAATATAAGAGCCTTAAAACATCAGAGATTGTTTCCACGAACAGCTTGCATAACGAAGGACTTTTTTTTAATCCTTCTTTTAGCGCGAATATTGTATGCTTCATATCAGGCGAATGACATTAACTCATTTTTGTACCTCAAAAATTGACCAGCTGCAAAAGTTCGCCAAATTTTAAAAGAGTGTTTATTTCTGTCTAATTGCTTCGGTTATTAAGTTTAAATTGATTTTGAAATGAGGAAGGAGCAAAATTTTCAGGGATATTCATTTCGGGTACTTTGATTTCACAGACATTTATCAATATCCTATATATTTAAGAAGAAGTATTTTAGTTTTTATAATAAAAAAAGGCTAGAAATAAAATTACAAAATTTCAAATTATAAATAAATTTTTCAGAATTATTAACAATGAAAATTTATAAAAATGTTTACGAACATAAATGTTCTTGCTTCGTGATATTAATTATTCCGAAATGAAATGTATTCAATTTTATGAACAATTTGGTACATTATAGAGGGACGAGACTCAAGTTTGTGCGTTGTGCTGCTGAAGAATCCAGTCAATTTTAGGAACCATTTTTATTAGGCTACGTTCCACAGTACAGAACATTAAAGTTACAACACACAAGACAAAACAGAGTAGTACTACATCACGATACAAGCACACAGACTAGAATGACAGAGAGGCATCATGGGATAAAGATGGCTCCAGTAGCGCCACCTACCATAGAAAGGAGAAGGCAGTTGATTGTAACCGCTACAACATTACATTTGTGATTCGATTTATTGATAGGTTCATCTACTAACTGAAAAAATAAATACTTTTCAAACATATGTTTGATGTTAATTAAACATTTGTTTTCAGTAGACAATTTGAAAGCTGCATTAGAGGTTAATTTTTTAGTTAATTTTTTATAAAGTACCAATTTTCTAGAAGTATGACTCAAGGTAAAGCAAAAAAAGATTCGGTCACTTTTTGCAATGCATGTAGAAACAAATGAAATCTTTGAAATAGTTTGTCAGACATCAATTCTCTTAATGAAACCATTTTAAATATGAAGAAGTTGTTTCCAGAATAACACTTTCAAAGTTTCGAAAAAATAAATTTGCTATTCTAATGAGACATTTAGAAAGTCTTCGAAGAAAATCTCATAACATTAAAGTATTAATTGTCAAAGCCATTATAAATAGGCATGATTATACGTAAAGTATAAATTTTTTGTAATAGTTTTAATAATAATTTGTTTGCTATATCTTTCTTGATACCCAAAATAAGATCTTCCTTGCTTCATGAACAATACCCGTTTGGAGGAAGAATAACAAAATTCAAACAAATTATATACAAAGAAACTTCAAAGATTTTTCAATAACATTGTGTACTATAAGTATCAAATAGATTGTTATTTATTCTCTATTTTCAGTCGTATAGTTGAACTATACGACTGAAAATAGAGTATTTAATCACTATTTTTCCAGAAAAGTTCTTGAGATATTTCTACAGAAAAAAAATTCCCTTGTTTTTATTCAACAACCTCAGCTGTGCATTTGCTCTTTTGAAGAAAGACTGAGGAATTAGATTATTTTTTCTCTCCGTACCTGATTGCAATTCAGGGCACGATGCCTTTTTTCAATCATGCACTTTTTACAGAACATTTTTATGAAACTTTTTTCTTTTCTTAAAAGTTTTTTTTCGTGTTGAAACTGTTTTAAAAGAAAAAAGTTAAAGTGACAAATTAAGTTTCACTCACAAATCTTATTAAGTAACACGCTTGTGGAATGAGTAATCAGAAGAATTGATTTAATTTGCTAAAACACTTTCAAAAGTGACATTCCATTCTTTTTAAAATACAGTAAAAATTCTATTATTTCAAACAATTAATCTTTCTTTGATAATTAATGCTAAAGTGAGTATTTCTTTCTTTGACTGTTTGCTGTTTATGCATTGTAAATGAAAAAGAAAGAACTTTTTCATCAGCCCTTGTAAAAGCAAATATTTGAAATTGTTGACAAAAAATGGTGTACATCTGTTTATGATTAAAACTCCAAATTTTAGCAAAAAAAATGCCGTATTATTATTTTGAAAGCAACATTGATGCCTGATATTCTGGAAAACTTCTAATTAGGTGCAATTGGAAAATGTGTTGCAAAGCCAATAGCAAAGATTATAAAATGTTTATTTCTGTCAGCAGGAAGTAATAAAAACTTATGAAAATTCAATTTTTATAATTTACTTTGGAATTACGTCTGTATAGAGACAATTATTTTATTTTATTATTATTATTTTTTGACAGATTAGAAACGCCCTCATTACCCTGTTTTATCAGTTGTATTTCTGAAAATATCTTCTTAAAATTAATATTTTAAGTTTTATTTTTGAAAACTTTTATTTGGCTTGAGTTGCTCATAAAGAGGGAATTTTGTAGTCGAATTGTTACTAGCATGAGTAGTTAATCTGATGTACAGAGATTTGAAATTTTGTACACTTGTGTGTTCTTGGTGACAATAGACTATTCTAATATTTCCTGAATTTAATCACCAGTTAATCGATTAACAGGATTACATTTTGATAGTATTCATAAAAATGGATTATAAAATCAGGACTAGAAAATAATTAAAATAATAAAAATTCCAGTTTTAGTACACTAATTACAGTGCGCTTTTAAAAGCTATCTTTATTAAATTTGTTATCCGATATTTTAGTTACATCTTTTGTAATTAAAATACACCCCTGCTAAAAAAATAAGTAACAAAGGCAAAACTCAGAATAAAACAAAAACTATTTAATGGATATGCGTGAAAGTTGTGCACGAGGTAGGTGTGGCAATACTAGACCACATATCAAACAATAAAGCAAAGATAAACAAAAGCACATAAATTAAGTCCGTCGGGGCGCGACAGCCTAAATTGGTAGGCAGAATGTGAAATGGGAACCATACGCTAATAAATGGTATGATACCCTCTAGCTGAAATGCACCCTTGACAACGGCGAAACACGCTTGCAATAGTGTTGTTGATCGTTTGCTGTGGCAGTAATGCCCATTCCTGTAGTAAGGCTTGTTGGAGCTCATACGGCGTGCCTGGCGGTACACTGTGACCTGCAATCCATCTTCCCTATGTGTTTGACACATGCTCTATGGGATTCAGGTCCGGTGAGCAGGGTACGCCATCTGTGGAATGGTTTCACTCTTCAGATAACTCCGCACCAATCATGCTCTATGCGGGCGAGCGTTATCATCCATAAATATCGCGTCGGTACCCATTGCAGCGATAAAAGACCGCACAAGAGGGTGTAGGATTTCTTCGCGATATCTGACAGCTGTGACGGAACCCCCAGCGAACACTTAAAGGTCGGTTCGGCAGTTCGTTGCTATACCTGCCCAGACAAATAACCCGCCACCTCTGTAATGGTCTCTTTCGACGATGTTTGGCGCCCGATAGCGTGTCCCTGGATCTCGCCATATCATTGTCCTTCAAGAATCGTTCTGGATGTTAAATCGAAATTCATCCGTAGAGAAAACGTGGCCCCACCGCTCTGGTGTCCAACTGCGATGTTCACGGGCCCAATTCAACCGCGCTCTGACGTGCGCTGGGGACAAAGGCACACAAACAACAGGTGTCGTGCGAACAGTCCTCCTTCATGCAGTCTGCGCGACACAGTTTGGCGGGATATGAGCCTTCCTGCAGCAGCAGAGAGCTGCGACGCCATCTGCCGAGCTGTTAGTGTCATCTGGCGTCTGGCACATTTCAACAGGTAGCAATCGTCTGCCGTTGTGGTGATTCTCCGGCGTCCAGACCCACGTCTTCTACTGGTCCCTTTGACAATGATTCCACAGCCAATGGATGGCAGTACGATGCACATTCAGCTCTCTGGCAACAGCAGATTGTCTTGCACCAGCTTGCAACATACCGACAGACCTCCAACGCATCTCATCGTGCAAATGGTTTCTTCTACTCATGTTTTCCGCTTTGGCTGTCTCGGATTCGCGGAATTATCGTTGCTTGCGAACTGAAGCATAGGTCCGGCAAGCCCCTTTTTCAGGCATTTCGGTGTGACCGCGGGTTAACGTTTTATGCTAATTTTGGTTGCCTATTTGCATTCGGTGATGCAACCTCTACCTCGTCTTTTCGCGTTTGTTGCTTATTTTTTGAGCAGGAGTGTATATGGTTAGCTTTTTTCTATCCATTGATTTATACCCGTTCCTTCCTGTGCTGTTTCTCGATTCCATAATTTTGAAATTTTCTGTTAACAGAATTAAATTATAGGAAGGAGCTCGGAGGATAGGAGCTCGCTTAAATTATAGGAAGACGATTTTGAAATCATATTAAAATTTTGGAAAATTACATTTTTAATAATATTAGTTTGAGTTCCATAATATTGTTTTATTCTCGCAATTTATGGTATTCATTTTTGGCTTTTATTTATAGTCACGATAGTGCGATCACAAATTAAAACAAATTTCAGTGAACGCTATGGTAATGCGAGTGTGAATAAATATGATAACTAAAAGTGCAAACTAGATTTTTGGTGACTGGAATTCTTCGATCTAACGACTCAAAGCAGATAAAAGTATTTGCTTTGAAGTAAATGGCAAAACGCATATTGAAAGCATCGTAAATCTATCCTATTAAAATTCGAAGGTAAACAAACGTATGTATGTATGTATGTATGTATGTCCTTCTATCTTCTCACGAACCGCCGAACGGAGAAGCGCGCGGAAAGTACCAAAAGATGGGGAATAATTCAAGGAATCCATTTCGGCCATTTAAATATCGAAATTTTAATTAGGGAAAAAGATATTAATTAAAAACTAATTTACAACAATACTTTTCATTGTTTCGGATACTTTATAACAATACTTTTCATTGATACAGCGCAATTCTAAATTTATTTTATTGTTGAAGTCGTTTACTTTAAGGAACATTGTTACAACAACAATAAAAAAGTGACGCTGACAGAAATAAAAAAATGTATTGTTGAAAGTGTATAAATTCTTTTTTTAATGCCGTGATATAACGTCCAACAAAATTATTTTAACGAAATTAAAAGGGGTGTATTATTTCTGTAAAGTTATGTGCCGAAAGATATAGATTAGTTATGTTAGTGATTTTAATCATTATTCATTGATTTGATAAAGTTTAAATATTTCTGGTAGCTGCTATTTTAAGCCGATACTTGAAGTTACTATTTTTGCTTTGTTCAATTCTCGCTTTCTCCGATGCCTAAAAGAAAAAGAGGAGTTACACGGGATGCTGCCCGTAAACAGCAGGCAATTAGAAAACATGAAATGAGAGTTGCTGAAACTCACGAAGAAACAGACCATGGCACAACGTAGTCACGACAGAAGAGCGGAAGAAACAGAAGAACAAAATAATAGCCGATTGTCAGTAATGGCACAACGTGGCCAGAAGAGAAGAGCGGAAGAAACAGAAGAAAAAAATAAATAGCCGATTGTCAGACATGGCCCAACGTGGCCACGAGAGAAGAGCCGAAGAAACAGAAGGACAAAGAAATACCCGATTGTCAGCCATGGTACCAAGAGAACGCCGTCGAAATGTTATTGAAGGACAAAATCACAATCAGATACAAATTTTTTATGCAGCTAGAACTGTTCTTTACTCCTTATTTATTTAGGAGAGAATGTTGGGTATGTGTCTCATTACCTCACTTCTTCTCTCCGCCATGGAATGACGCATTATTCGAGATAGCCATCACAGAAACATTTAACATCTATCCTATTAAAATTCGAACGTCAACAGACGTATGTATGTATGTATGCCCTTCTGTCTTCTCACGAACCACTGAATTCTGAAACTAGCCATAAGTACCAAAAGATGGAAAATAATCCAAGGAATCCATTTCGACTATTTAAATTCCGAAATTGTAATCAGTTAAAAATATATTAATTAAAAACGTCAAAATGAAAGAATTGATGTGCTGCCATCTATTGGCAGCATGGTGAATTCATTCACGGTGGATTCTTTTTTTCTCCTATTATTAGTTTTCGCATCCGGTGTTGCATTTTTTTATTTATTTAACAGAAGTTGGTATTTCTTTTTGAGCGAGCTTCTGTGTTTGGATTTATTAACAATGGACAAAAATCGTTTTCCTGCATTTTTCTTTTTTTTTTTTGACGTACGGTGTTTCGCAACATTTACGTTTGTTGGGAGAAAATATTTATTCATTTTTATCCGTTTTTTTTTCATTATTATTCAAATACGGGCAAGACGAAAATATATGTTTCTGGTATTTATCAGTTTGGTGTACTATTAAATCGTTTATCGTTTCTGTTTTTTATTTCGTTTTATTTTCTCTTTTGCAAAACCAATATCATGCTAATCTGTTTTAATTTATAAGCATAAGAATTCTCGCGTTTTCATTCAAACCAAACTGCTTTAAGGTAGTAAAAAGGCTAGAACTGAAAGTTTTAATCCAACAAGAGAGGATTCAAAACATATTTACGTTTGTTGGGGAAGCTTAGTGACAATATTTATAGGGAAAAAACAGAGGCGGGCATATGAAAAAATGTAGAATCCAAGAAACGCTGGGTTATTAACTATAAGGTAATTAAAATGCTGGATTTAAAAATTTTAATTAAACAATATAGGTTTCAATGGATTTTTTACGTTTTTGGGGGAACATAACGTTTACGTTAGCGACAATATGTGTAAAAAAATAAACCGGAGCCGGCCATATGAAAATTAGCAATAAAAAGATTAGATTTGAAAGAATATTTACATTTGTTGAGGAAAGTAAGTGACAATATTTGTTGAAAAAATAAACGGAGCTGGGCATATGAAAAAAATATGGATCCCAAGGTCTCATGTGATCTCACTTCTTTCCGCCTGGGAATATCCCATTATTCAAGATTGCCCGTGCAACGCCGGGCCATGCAGCTAGTCTACACTATTAAAATCCGATTGTATGTATGTATGTATGTCCGGCTATCTTCTCACGAACCGCCGAACGGAGAAGCGCGCGGAAGGTACCAAAAGATGGGGAATAATCCAAGGAATCCATTTCGGCCATTTAAATTTCGAAATTACGATTAGTAAAAAAGATATTAATTAAAAACTAATTTACAACATTGCTTTTCATTGTTTCGGATACTTTATAACAATAATTTTCATTGTTACAGCGCAATTCAAAACATATTTTATTGTTGAAGTTGTTTACTTTAAAGAACTTTGTTACAGCAAAAATGTTACATGCAATAACGTTAAAAGTTTCAATAATTAAACTACATTAACATAAAAAATGAAGCTGACAGAAAAAAGTCAGAGAAATTTGTTTCTCCAAGTGAATACTTGGTATATAATAACTGTACCACTTGAATAGTTGATTAATACGGAGTGTAATTTTCAGTCATCCTGATAAGTTAATGCGAAATTATTACAATACTGATTGCATTTGTTTTGGAATTGATCAACTAGTGTAACTAATACTATTGTACAAATGCAACAAAAAGTAAAATAAGTGCAGCAGATGTTAATTCGGGTCATTTGACTCTTAAGCTAACCTAAGCCCTTAACATTATTGATAATAACTTCGTTGCACAGACGGATGTTTGGTGGTGGTGGGGGAGGATATGTCGATAGGGGTACACGAAAATATAAAAATTAATAAAGGGGTACGCGAGGAGATAAAGGTTGGGAACCCCTGAGATAGACCATTCATTTCGCCATACACGGTATAATTTTTTTTACAAAATAACAATTTTTTGTATTTTTTTTCAAATTGTCGATTTTGACTCAAATGTTTCAACCGCTCTTTTCTTCTTATTTATTTAGGAGAGAATGTTTGGCATGTATCACTTTACCTCCTTCTTTCCGCCAGTGAATAACGCATTATTCGAGATAGCCCGTGCAACGCCGGGCCACGCAGCTAGTATTGTTATAAAAATCGTCTGGCGGGTGTTCGTGAATGCAGTCCAACAAGCAAGATAATTATAATAAAAATATAAACGACTCTTCATTTCACGAGAATTCCAGAAAAACGAAACGTAGCACAGGTAACAAAACTAAGCAGCACTTTTATAAATTAAGAACTCAAACAGGCAGCAGATCACTAATAAATATCAGCCACAGCACTTTCAATAGCGCTCAACGTCTATCATTCCACCAACTTACACTGCTGACCAAACTCTAACTGACTGATCGTTTAACGTAGTTTGGTATTTATACTCTTTCCGACAGGATGTGACATCATATAGATTTCTCTAGAAGGTCCTTGATATTTCTGCTTCTAGTAGAGATATGACCACACTAGTTTTCTAGAAGTTTCGTTTTGTCGCCAGGTTCATTGGATTGGCTCTCAGTCAAACCTCTGTAAAAATTTTTTTCTTCTAATAAGATTAGCGTGTCAGGGAAACAACTTTACAGCTTCGTAATAATATGATGCTTTTAGCGTTTAGCCTTGTAGTATATTGTAGACACTCAAATACGCATTTTGGAAAATTATTCTCTTCCCTTTCTCTTATGTGAAAACTTCTTAATAAATTTCACCAATATAGCTGTTTTTAATCATCGTGTGCACACACAATCCGACAGACACACAAACATAGTTTGAAAAATACGATTTTTGGACTATGGGAGATTTGAAAAGTTTAGATGCCTCAAATTCTAGAAATTGATTAATTTCAAAATTCTTGGAGGGTCTTACAAGACAAAACTTAGGGTATAGTTGTAAAAGATTCATCATAATGAGAAGATACAAGAAGCACGCAATTATTCACTTTCGGAACACAGGACACAAAAGTCTTCGTATCACTTAAACCAAAAGCGTTGTTCTTTCCATTGACCGAAACAGATTTCGGGACAACCGTTTATTACAACAATAAATTTTACGTTATAAAGTTATGAAATGAGAAATATAAGCAACCGTGACTGAAAAAATCGGATATTTCGAACAATCGTATGTGTGACGAAACCGCAATGTGTTTTTGAGGCCAATGTGGCGATATCTGCTCTCCACGTAGTGGACAAGTCGATTGAATACGGAGCGTCCAAACATCAGGTGAAAAAAGGAGACTAATACAAAGGACAGACTTGCATTTTTTTTAGAAGTGGAGTTTGGGAACGAAAATTTCCTAGCTGTGCCTGACAGGCCGATTGCGCCCGACGAAAGATCAACTAAAATCTACTTTGTCATTGTTGCTCAACACATTAGAGAATCCCATTGAATCTGAAATTCAATGTCAACTGCTTCATTCTCCACTTCTTCAAGGTATGTTTCTATATCGCCACCCGTAATTTTTCGAATCTTCTTGAAAATCAAGTAGAAGTAGATTCATTGTCCAGGAATTGTTTCTTCTTTCTGAAGATTGTGCTAGCTGCATCAAACAAAGGTTTCTGTGCTCTTTTTTACTGGTAGATTCTTATTCTCGATCATTTCTTCCTCTTTTCTTTTAATTTCCTCTCTTTCAGGAGTAATATAAATTGATGAACTACAGTGCTGTTCAAAATTATTAGAAGGGACTGTTAAAATTTCATCTTTTGTCCGTAAAATTTAAAAAAAATATGATAATTTGCTATTTTGTTTTGATTTTCTAGTACCTTCTTTCATCCTCCATGAATGCATATAAGTTTTAGTTATTTCATGAAATCGCACTACTTAGAAAGAATGATTGTTTTAAATAGTATATTCCAGCTTCTTAAAATTATTCGAACGACTGATGACGAAACATATATTTAAGTGAGAACGAATTGGATTTGTTTTCATTTTGGTAAATATTAATAATTTTAACAGATTAATTTATTTGGTAATTTATAGTATATTATTATTACAGTCTAGCCAACAATAATGCTCAAGAGCTAAAAGATTACTTTTGATCTTCACCAAAACAAAAATGAAGATCGAAAGGATGGGGTATCATATAAAAACCTAGCAAAAATGTATACATTTTCGATTTTGGGTATATATTATCTGTGAAAGAAGTATGAGACCAGAGGCGGCTCGTGAGCTCTGAAACGAGGAGGGCTGCAAAAAAATGTTTATCAAGAGAATACAATTTTAAAAGCTACTTCATCTCTAAGTAGGCCAAATTTTTTAATTCCAAATCCAGATGTGAAATTTCCTGCTTTTCAAACAAAGTAAATAACCAGCATATGACATTTTCTATTAGTTTTACTGACAAAAATTAAAGTGAATGTTGATGTGAAAATTCCTCTGACGAAAAAAAAAAAATAATCGGAGCTCCACGTATACACTTCCCTCCTTGCCCAGCTCACTCGATAACACTCTTTCAAAAATGAATATCAAATAACTCATATACAGAAAATTTATTTTTAAGCTAAAACATATTAAATATATTTTTTACTGAAATACTCTAAAAATTTTAAAGTTTTAGAATAGTATTATTTGCTTGAATCTGTCGTCGCAACACGAACCGAAAGCGAAACTCATAAACAGCCAATGAGATTGCAACTTGTGTGAGAGTGAGGAAAAAAAGAAAAATATATTAAAAAGAGCGTCTTTTTTCCATTCAGTTGGCTCCGTGCCAGCCAGAACTTTGTTGACTTTCAGCCCATAGCCCGTCTAAGTTAAAGGAAGAAAGAGTTTTTCACTCCTGATTTTCTGCTCAGCGAACGGATTTCGGGGGACAGATTATTTTACAACTCAGGCCTGCGTCTCTCTTCGTTTGGATTCATTTTATGACTTTTTTTCAGTTTTATTACTTTTCTATGCATTTTCGTAAGTCATTGAAGTCTGAGAGTGGAAAAGTAAGCAAATAAGATTAAAAACGAAGAATACAAGTTTGAAAAATAACTCCTGGGGCGCTGCAGCTCTGCAGCCCTAATGGACGAGCCGCCACTGTGAGACGACAGAATCCATCGAAAACAAGAGAGGACGAGACAGAAAACCGAAAACAAGCACAAGAGAAGATATTATGAGTGTAAGATTTGTATAGAAAAAGAATGGTATATCGTGAAGTGAGATTCTGAAGTGAGACTTGAAATCGAATGTGCCAGTTTTAACAGTTTGCCTTATAATCAAAAATTCAGGGTTAATAAGCTGTATCCAGAGAAAAAAGAGCATATTCCGCAGGTTTCACAATTCTGGGACAGTGTTTTTATGGTTATACAAAAGCAAATATGCTCTTTTTAGATCAAAAAGTCGTAAAAGAGTGTGGGGACGATCAGGTGAGGCTCTTAAAATAATCTTTCAGAGACTAAAACATTGAGAAAGAAATGTGATGGTATGAGCTTGTTTCTCGCTAAAAGTGTTGGTGAAATTGTGATGATGAACGGTAAAATGACTGTAAGTATGTACGTCCATATCATGTCACAAAATCTGTAGAAATCCATCAGAAATTTGAGTGTGGGTCGACGGTATATCTTTCAACGAGAAAATGACCTAAAACACACGTCAAAGATTTCCAAATTTTATTTCTCAAGATGAAAGATTAAGATACTGGAGTGGCCACCACAGAAACCAGACCTTGATCCCAGTTAAAATTTATGATCAGTTTTGAATCAGAAATTCCTTTTTGAGAGAAGAAATAAAAATCAATTTTTTGAGACTATCAGCCTGAACCAAAGATTGAAAGCAGTGATTGAGGCTAATAAATTCTCATAAAAATATTAAACACTAATATTTTATTTTCAAAAAATGTTATGTTTTCGTTGTAAGTTTTTGACGGTTCGAATAATTTTGAACAACATATTATATAGAGTTGTATAAAAATGTTCCAATTTTGACTTATTTTGCGATAAAGTTTGAGTTTTTTGCAGTTTTTTCTAATGAATACGATTGAATTAATAATAAAATTAATATAATTGAGATATAATTAAATAGATTTATTTCCTGTAATAAAAAGTGTAAAATTTTCTCTAGCGTTCTAATAATTTTGAACAGCAATGTATATTTAAAAAACCTAAATAAAAGCATATGGAATATTGAATAGAATATGAAAGATTTGGCATGGGGCCAAGGTGTAACATTGTTTACAGTTGTCCTAAGTTCAGGTCGATGCACTTGGCCAAGGATTAGTACCTCCTCTCAAACTATTTAATTTCCTTTTAGACTATTAATTGTGTTTTTTTTATAAAAGATCCCTTTCACTGCGCATGTAAGGTATAAGACTATCAGGATAAACTTAAAGGGGAAATAGGTGAAACATTAAAGAAACTTACCTTGAAGAATAGCGGGAAAATATCAGCAACTTCAGATACTTACGCCCTGTTCCAAAGCAATTGAGTCCAGGTTTGACTTGAAACTCGAGATGAACACTAGCAATGTGATAGTGCTTGAGGTTCTAGGTGATTTTAGAAGGAGAACCGAAATTTCTCTAATCTCTCGTTTGGATGTATCGAATTTTGGGCGAGATAAAAAAAAAACCCGCCATGGTAAATGTCATTTCCTTACTTCCTCATTTTTAAGATCACTTATTTAACCTACTAGAAGATTTGTGCTCGTCTGAGACGGGCAACTATATCTCAGAACTGATTGTCACAGATTTACTCACGAAAGATGCAATACAAAATCTCATGCGCATTGGCAAAGCGCTCAAGAATGAAATAATCTGTTTTTTTGTAATGGAATCTTCCCTATTCATACTGTTTACCAAAAACCATTCCAATAACAGAAAAAAAATCATTTCAGAACGGCAGAAAAAAAATATTAACAATATTGGCATGCACTTTTAAACTGAAAAAAGTATTGTGTCAAAATAAGAAAAAATCATTCAGTGACAGAACGTCTGATAAGAAGTAATAAATAAGGCGAGGATATAATGAAAATAATAGTAGAAATGAAAGATCTGAACTCGGCTCATTGACCTTTACTACAGTCTAACATGAATAATTAACGGTTAGATGAAGTGAAATTTACGATCCTATGACTAATTTTATTTTTGATTAGCTTTAAAAAAAAAAACTGTCTGAGTTGTTTGACGCCAGCCAAAACG
The DNA here is from genome assembly GCA_013235015.1 of Araneus ventricosus. Lineage (NCBI taxonomy): Eukaryota > Metazoa > Arthropoda > Arachnida > Araneae > Araneidae > Araneus > Araneus ventricosus. Next base: position 1,767,639 of record BGPR01000026.1, on the reverse strand, counting down.
GAAATCGTCATTTGCTCGTCCGAAAATGACGCAGACCAAGGGGCGGGTTTATTTTTAGTCCCGTCCCCGTCACGGACATCTGTGGGTGATTTTAATATGGATTGAAATGAAAAATATCCCAATAAACATTTTCAAATTTTATAAAAAAAGAAAAAAATTCTGGTAACGAAATCCATATTAATATTTAGGCATTCCAGAAAAAGTATTATTGCAGTATTTCTTGAAAAATAGATTTGTAACTTATCCTTCATGCTCATATCTTCAGCAGAAAGCAATTTATAAGTGCTTTTGTTAAATTCGATTATTAATGTTTCTCATTTTCGATACCTGATGCTAATTCCCAGATAGCACGTAAGTTTGCAGCAAGTTTGATTTTGACTTGTCATGGCAAAATTTGACGCGTCAAACTTGAAACGAACTTGTAGCAAGTTCGCTGTGACAACTAGCGCCACCCTCGCTTGCAAATCAAACTTGCAGCAAGTATTCGAAACAAGCTTCCTGCAAAGACAGCACAAAGAGATAATTATCTTTGTCTCTGTTTAAAAAAAAAAACATCCGATTTTTAATAGCATCTCCTAGACCGTCCTTCTTTTTATTAATTCAATAAATCAATCATAATTTGTAAAAAAAACTAACTTTTTTATAAAAAAGTTTTTGAAACATCTTCCATCTTTTTACTAAATATATCACTCGCACTTTAAAGAAAACTATATCGCCTTTTTCTTAATGTTGAAATTTTAGCGTTTATAAACAAAATTAAACCGAAAAAACAGTCAATGTTTGTTGAAAAATAAACTTACACATTTTGTCCCATTTTAACGCAATTACTTTTGAACTCTAATTTCATAATTTATTCTACTAGCAAAACTTTGTTATTAGCGAATATCGCTCTCTCTTTGACTTCAAATCATATTCTTAACTCAAAAAATTAATGAAATCAAGAAAAGTTTAAAATAAATCGTATACGAATCGAACGATGTATTAGCGAAATCTATCTTCTCCTCTCGTAGTTGATGTGGCCGAGTGGTACAGACGTCAGGCTACCAAGCGGGAGGTAGTGAGTTCTATCCCGGGTTGTGTTCGTACTCTGTTTTTGCTATAATTTGCAATGAGTTTGCACGGCAAGCTTGTGGCAAACTTGCTGCAAGTTCGTTCCATGGTGACTTCGAAGCTTTCGTTAACTTGCTGCAAGCTTGCACTCTTGTCATGACAAATTTGTGGCAAGCTTGCTGCAAACTAAAATTGCTATCTGGGTTATTCAGAAATGTTTTAAGGAAATTTTTTACATGTCTCTTCTTTTATCGATTGCTTCACACACACACAGACAGTAGTGTCCCTTAAACATCGATAGTCTAACTAGCGATATTGCAGTCGATAGTTTTCCCAAACTATCGACTGAAGTACCGATAGTGTCGATACTTTTAAAACTATCGATACTATCGATTGTTTTCTCCCCGGCGATACTATGGATTGGTGACAGTCCAGTCGATAGTTTAGAAGCTATCGATAGTTCCAGTCGATTGTTTTAAAACTATCGACTGAAAATGCGCCTACGGGTAAAAAACTATCGATATTATCGCAAGTCTATACTATTGATTGTTTCAGTCGATAGTTCCGAAAACCCGATACTATCGACTTGAATTCGATAGTATCGATAGTCTATCGATGTTTAAGTAACACTAACACACGCAAAAAAATCAAACGAATTATGGAATAACTAAAACAAAAATTTAAATATATATTTTTGTCAGTCCCCAAAAATTATTTTTTAACTAAATGACTATTATGTTCTTTAAACCATTAAAATGAGAAGAATATTTTTAGTATAACAAATTTGTAATTTAAGCTATAAAAAATTTTAAATTGTAATACTGAATTTCTTCTGTTCCATGTTTAAATAATGGATACACTAGGGCGGTCCTTAAAAATCAACTTTCGAAATTTTGATGGGGCACCCTCCCATTTTGTTTTATGCCCTGAAATAAGACTTCCATAAAAATTTTAGTGTTTGAAAATGTATTTTAGAGGTCGCTACCAAGCTTTAGAAAACTCAAGAAATTTCCCAAAATTTTAATAATCTGGTAAACACATAAATATTAATCAATAACAACTTCTGAACGCTGGACAGCACATTCTCCCTTGTTCTCATCTCCACTACATGTTCAACTTACAGTCAGTTTTCATGTTGTGACAATAGTGTTTCATGCCCAGACGTGCCTTTGCATGTCACAGTCACACTCCCAGACTGAGCCGCACTCCAGCAGTTCAGTTTCTAGTCGGCTACTGTACTGAGTGTAATATACTTGTCTGAGTGAATTTTTTTTGTCGTGTTTGACTGTTAAGTTATAGTAGGCCTAATCAGAATTTATTTAAGTACTATGATACTGAAGTAGTTTGAAATAGTAATATCAATGTGACACTAATAATTTAGTTTGCAACAACTATACTAATGGCATCAAGTTGCAAACCTCCCATTTTAACAAGGAAATCTACAGATATTTTACTTGTTTGTTAAATGTTTATATCATTGTACCAAACAAAGCTGCCATCTAAAAGAGAAGTTCTCAGAATTTGTTCTGGGGAAGTATTGATCAAGTAAAATATTTGAGTTTTAATACAACTTCAGTAACCACAGGGTTAACAGAGAGGAACATGTGTCCTTATGGATCAAAATATAAACAAAGAAATGCTCTAGCTGGCTTGCCATTATCATGTCCTCGAAATCATGTTTGAGGCAGTTGTTGTTAAATCAATTGTGTTTTCAACAGGGTCAGGCTGATGTTCAAACGATTTTAAAATTCCTGGAGCTCGATTGATCACAGTAAGTTTCAAACTGCCATATCTGATGTTTCAATTCATGAAAAAGCTATCAACAGTGTGTCATATGTCATTGAGTTTGCCAAAAATCAGTTTGAGGAGTTCTAGCCTCGAGACGGTTTTATAGAACATTTAAAGTTCACCATCATACTTCTTGAAGGTGTTCCCAAAAGAAGAATACGCGTTAGAGGGGGATAACATCGTGTTCGATGGATGGGAAAGGCAATTTACTCTCTCAAAATATATTTATTCAGAGATCAATTTAAATTGTTCGAACAAGAAGCTGGAATTCTCGATATTTGCTCGGTTGTTGTGAAATGTAATATAAATAGCTGGTTCCAAGCAGCATCTGTTTGTTTTGTCCCAAGAAATGATTTGCAGCTCTTAAAAAGCCTAAAAGAGTATGAAGGTATCAATTATGAAAGTTCAAAGTGTGCGATGAATAAGTTTCTTGGACATTTGTGGTACCTGTCAGAGGAGCTTGTTGCCCTTGTGCTTTTAGGGGACTATATTTCTCAAGATTTAAGAACTGAAGAAAATGATGAACCCTTGAAAAGAACTCGAGTTGATCCAGATGTAGTCCTTAAAAAAGGGTCTGCATAATTTTATATCAACTTACACAATGAGATCTTTTAAAATCTTGGTCGTAGTTCCTTTTTGTAATTCTGTAAACTGAAATCCTTTTTCAGCTACGTATGTTTTTTTAAATGTGTAACAAATCGAAAATCTTTTAGATAGCACGAAATGTTTAATAAATAAAGTTAGTTTAACTGAACTTAGCAATAATTCTAATTTTTCCTTAAATCCAAAAAAATTCAGCCGTGGTATCGACACCTAAAAGTTGACTTAAAAATCTGAAAAATTTACAGTAATTCTTTTTTATATAGTAGTTAAAATTGACAGGGTGCCCCATTGAAAATTTAAAAAAAATTATTTTACCCTCATATAAGGACCACCTTAATACACAGTGATGTGGTTACGGACATAATAGAATTAACTAACTCCATCAAAATAAAAAACTGTATATTACGCATCAGGAAAATACTTTTAAGGAAATCAGGATGATTTAACAACTATTTAAAAAATTTCGGTGAAGCATATTTATCAAATAAATAGCAGAAATTTTTAGAATATTCTATAGAAATTAAGAGAAAAATACATATTTTAGATTTAACAGCGTAAGTATTTTATAACTATCCATTTGTTTAATTATTGGAAATAATAAAATAAATTCTATGCGAGTATTTAAAACTTACAAAATAAACAACTTTAAATTAAATTTTAAGAGATTAAAATGATAAAAGATAAATTTAAGGAAATGTTATTAAACCAATTTTACCCGCATGAGGAATATTAACGATTTAAATATGTGTGTTTATTAATAATTCTTAAGTAAAACGAATATTTATAATTTTTCAAAGTACATATACTTTTTCACTTGATTTTCGAAATAAGCGATTCTAAAATAAAATTGCTTACATAATTAATTACAAAAATATAATTGCTTACGGTTAATAAAACAGGTAAGTATCTTACTGTATTGCCTTTAATGATAAAAAGTTACAAGCTTAATGAGAAAGAATTTCTAGTGGTTTTTATTTATTTTCATTACAAAACGCTTTCTGCAATCTAGTAGAAATAGATATCTTGCCTGATTACTGAGTAATTGCAGAACATCAATAAAATATTTATCAATTCTTCATTTTTTCGATTTAAAAAGCATATCTTGTAGTTGATTACTGATGTTATGGGAAGACTGAATGCTAATTAAATGAAATGATATAAGTTCAAACGTCATCAAAGAAATAATGAGGAAAGCTAAAGGTACTTATATTGAAAACAAATATTAATAAACGTAACGACAAAACAAATACTTTCATTTCCTGTTTAATTTTGATTAAAAGGAAAAAAAATTGTAGACCGTTAAATACGGTTTATTCTTTAGATTAATCAAAATTGAAAAGAATAGGAAAACCAATTAAACGTTAAAACAAGAAAAGAGACATAATTCAAGAGAGTGTGTAGTTTTTAATTTTTTAAATAGACGTATATAGAATTTCCGAAATAAAGCAAAATGAAATATTCATTAAACAATAACTCAGGCTTGCCTTGTATACCATAATCAAAAGAAAGGGAAAAAGTAATTATCTGAGCGGATAAATAATGTTAATAGAAAAAACAAAGGGAAGAAAATGAAAAATTTAGAAATGGAGAAAGAAAATGACTAATTGCAACACAAAGTTCATTGAATTTGCCATCTTTTATATAAGAGCATTTCCCGCTTCCATAAAATCTATGATACCTACCAAATTTTATATGCAATAAACTGTCAGAAAACAATCAATCTGGGGAAGTTTAAAAAAATAAAAACAGAAATCTGTCGTAGAAGTTGCCAAGTAACGCTGTTTTTTTTTTATTTTAACTAGAATTTTAAGCAAGTGTTTTTGAGTTTGGATGTCGCTTGGAATTTTCTCTCAAAAACAATGAATACATAGCATATATGGACTGAATGCTTTTTTATAAGAAGAAATATACCAAAAAAAAAACGAAAATATACTTAAATAGTAAGCTGAGTAAATAAAGGGAACGTAAAAACTAATACTTGATCAATTATTAGATGCAATTTCTATTTCATGATTCGCATGTATTAAAGAAATAAATAAAATTAAGAAATAATTATGATAGTAGGAAATAAAAACGACGTCTATGAAACTATAGATTAAATTCATTTTTTAAGAATAAGTATAAAAGTACAAGTCTCAAATAAAAATACACTATGTGAGCAAAAGTATCCGGACCCTTTCAAATTTACACATTATCTGGAATTTCTCCAGATAGGCGCTTGAACTTCGACTATGTAATGAAGAGGATTGAACTCACATATTACATCGACGATTCGGTCACGAGGGCATTTAGGGAACCGACCAGAAGATGATCAAAAAGAAAATGATGTGGGGCCCCCCCCTCCCCGTTTCACAGAAGGCGGATAATGATCAACGGTTTTGTTTACGGTGCGGAATAATTGTATGCATTTTGGTAAAAGTAGCGTGTATATTCCGGCAGATATAAAGGGTTTCCTGAAAGATCCCACATTTTTCCGTATGTGTTTTGCTTAACATGCAGATTTTTTCACCAAATTGTACGAAACATACAGAAAATGTTACAATAAGTTATCTAAGCAGTGTAATAGAATTTGAAATAAATATTTTGAATGTTAGAGGGAACATGAGTATTTGTATTAACTAATCCTTACCGCGCATGTGCGAAATATAGAATAATTTTTCTTTCATAATTTCAAAGCCATATAAGGCAGCTTATAAAAAAATTCGAGTTAATTCCAGATTAATGAAAATGCTTTGCCATTATAATCTTTTTGTATAAGAATTTTTCAACATGATACTCTAAAGATTTTTTGGGGGAGGGAAATGCATCGCACTGTCTGAACCTTTATCAAAAGAAAATACTATTTTCTTTTAAATATCTTATTATTGATTATCTTATTATAGATTGCAATTATGCAATAACATCCCTTTCAGCTTTGCCAGTAATATTTAAATAATTATTCTTATTATTATATAGCTTCTTTCATGTCATGTGGCAACTTTTAACTTTTCAAAGGATTTTTTTAAAGTTGTATTAAATTTCTCAATAAATTATTTCTTTTTTGTAATGATTAGCTAAATTGTTAATTGCCTTAACTTTTTATGCAATTTTTTAATGGTTCAATGTTTAATAAGTTTTTAATCCTTTTTCTTGCATCGAACTATATGCTCGCCATTTAAACGGCGGAAGCTTTTTGGTGTAATCAGGTCCGGATGTCTCCTGACTGGGAGATTTTTCTTTGTGTGAAGTTTTTTTGGCTTGCCTGACACGGTGCAAGGAGGTCGTGCGTCTACGGGGTCCGGGTGCCGGTATTCTTACATTCGACTCTCGCCCTTGCAGACGAAAGGAACAAGTTTTTTTAAAGAAACAAGTTTTTAGATGAAGCTACAAAACTCAATATTCATATATTCTGATAAATGAATAACCGGGCGTTGATGGACTCTTCAAGCAACAGTTTACTACAGAATAAATGCGGTTTATATTAGAGTGAAGTAATTGTCAAGAGGCATATCAAACACTTCGTTAATAATACTTCGGTGATCTCGAAGAAAAAGAATTAAGATATGCAACGATCTGTAAGTGAAGACTGTGCTGAGATTGATTATAATCTGTAAAAAGATTCCCGAACATTGTCCAATGATAATCATGAACATTCAGCGAACGCCAAGGCCTGAATTTTCTTCAGTTGCGATATTTCTTCTTCGAACTATGATGCAGATATAAGCTAGTTAGCTAACTCATACTACTGATCCTATTCACGAGACCTCTAGGAGATAATTATTTTTTAAAGCATTTAATGCATTGAAAAATGTTTCCCTTTTTTAAGCTCTAAATTTTTATAGAGCAAATTTTCATGAAAGTATTTTTAAATTTTGATAGCGCTTATGTGTCATTTAAAAAGTCTGCAGCAAAAGTGTAAGAAAGTGTAAGTGATTAGTCAGGAACTCAATTTCTCTTGTCTTTTTTCCTATTAGTGCAAAGACGCAATGTACTTATTTTCAGGAGTTTCTACCACTATTGGCCATGTTTTTCAGACAGTGAAAAAAAAGTTCGGTAATAAAAAATACAGTGAAAAGCAATTGTACTAATCCCACAGCTTATAATATATATTATCTCTTGACTCATTTTCGAGTCATAATATAACAGTGCAGTCTATCGTAATGGTACCGTAAGTCAAGTGCCCATCTAATATTGACATAAATAATTTACGATACTGTTCAGTAATTCACCCTCAGCTTTCTGTAAAGAGATTTCTTTCTAACACATTTTTAAGACTTTATTAAGATAATATTTATTTAAGAAAACATAAATATCTAGAAATTCTTGTGAGCTTGTTTCGAAATCAATATTGAGTCTTAGTAAACGCTTTTAAAATTCAAATGAGTAAATTTTGGCTTCTCAAGTATTATGTTTCCAAACAGAGACCGGATTTCTTCGAGAAAATTATCGTAATTAAGTCGAATCTTTAAAGCTTCTCTGAAACAGAATTGTTTAATGTAGTGAATTTTCTGTGCCATAAAATCTTTAACCCAGTTCGTTAACTTTGAAATTCTATCTTTACGTAGTTGTTTAGCAGCATATTTTTAATTTCCCTGCATAAGCTTCGATAAAAGTCTTAGAAAATTTTCAGGTAAATGAGTATATGTTGAGAACATATTTAATTGTATATCAGAAAATAAAAAAGAAATACCAAAAATATATATAGCCTATTAGGTAAATAGGAATTAATTCTGTTCTTTTAGATTAAGGGGGCACATTACGCAAAAAATGGCCAAAATATAAATTTTCATTTTATTGGCTTATTGCGTTGCTATTATCTTCCTATTTATTGTATCAAAATTTCAAATTAGTACCTTTAATAACTCAGAAGTTATTTAGATTTTTATTTGCGATGACAAATGAAAAACATGTGCAAATAACAGCTTTCCATGTCGACTTTTTTTCACTTTCATGTATTCCAAATGCTAAGACTTTTTTCCTTTTCAAGATAGAGCTTTAAATTTTTTTTGTTATGCATATGATAAAACTGCGCATGCAATAATCATTCATTTTCTTATTATTTAAAATACAAGATATGAATTGAGGTTCTACTAAATTTTCTCATTTTTCACCACTTAATACAGTAAAAAATCTCTATTTAAGTGAATACAAAATACACCTTAAAATCCACACACAGTCTCTTGTCTAATATATTTCAGCGAATCTGCAAATAAAATTTGACGGAATAATATTCATATTTGAAAAAGTAGAAGGAGATTTTAAAAATTGTATTTTTTCTTAAATTTAATTCCAACTAAACAGGCAGATGAAAATGATTTTTTTCTCTTCAAGTTGACTTTATTATATCATTGTTAAATTTCAATAGTATCAAAACTTTTGCAATAATACTACAAATAAAAAAATGTTGAGAAGGCAATGTGTCCCTTTAAATTTTTGAATAAATATTCAAAAAAATAAACTGCCCTTTTTTCTGTATGAAATTTATCCAAGTACAGCTTTTTCATGGTGTCCTCTAAATAAAAGCTGGTGATTTGAAACACATTTTGCCCCAGAGGAGACGAATTTCTTACTATATCCTTCTCCTAACTGTGAGTATTCTGCACACGTGATCAGTACAAATATTTCTCCCGCTTTTGCTATTAGGTTTGAAACGTTTAAAATCATAAAAAAGTGGACGAAATTTAAGAGCGTCTCTTGCCATCAAAACCAAGACAAAAGAATACAGAAGAAATATAAAAGACGCATTTGATATTGTATTGTATGCAAAATAATTTCATACTAACTTCATAAGTGTAATGTCCTGTTTACTCTGGTATAGTAATAAGAGTATTTGAAAGCCCGATTCATTCCATCGAGTTCACATGATTCTCAATCCCATCTGGTTGTTCCTGGAATGGAAAATCAAAGGATCTCAATAGGCTCATACTGATTTCTAACTTTCATTATCTGCGTCCCAAAATTAATATAGAAACATGTACTATTGCTAATGCATTAAATATCTAAAAAGATGTATAGTAGAAAAATTGATCAACGTATTATTGGATTCTGAACTGATTTATTTGATTCTCTTCATTATCGTTCCCTGACGCTACCTTAAATCATCTGCTATTTTATTGGTGCTGAATTCTGCTACTAAAGACTATCGATACCTGAATCTTAAGATACCCACATCTTTTCAGTCCAAAGGTAGATGAATTCTGAATCACAAATTGGTGATTTACGACATTTGTAATCTAACGTCTAAGGATTCTCGCAAACTGAGTATTCTGCTGTTGTTGCAATAGCCATTTCACATAGGTATATCACGGTTTACAGAAACACAGAATTTCAAACCAGAGGAGGTTCTCTGCATAGAACTTTACGAATTTTAGAAGCTATTATAACCGCATGCTGCTTAGTTTTGTTCTATTAATTATTAATTTAATGAATAGGAATTGTTCATCATATGCTACAGTCATTAGCAGAATGTCCCTGTCTATTGGCCTTAAATCGAAATATTCATTGCTTAAAAAGAAGATCTTACACCTTAACACATACAATGAAAGTGTTTTTTCGAAATAAATTAGCAGTACTATTAGAAATACATCTTTCACGCAAGATTGTTTTGTCACAAGATCTATTGTAATGGACATTTCAGAAGTTCAAGATGTTCACTCATATCTGATTCATGTAAATATCAGGTATACAGCTATCATCCTGTTTTGCTCTTTTACAACAATAAATTCTGAATAAAAAATTGTGTTTCTAGATTCACTGAATTATTGAACGTCGATCATTTCTTTCTTAGTTTGATAAGTGATTTACTTCGGATTTTTTAGGGAATTCTATAGAATTGGCCATGAAAACAAACTTATGAATATTGATTTTAGGAAAACGAATTACGTTATATTCTATTTATTTATTCATGAACCACACAAATTATTGATTCCAATAACAAATGCTTTTAAATGAAAATTTCAATTTGAAACACTGATATTTTTTTAAAAACTACACATGTCTGCACCATTGAAGACTTCGGTTTTGCTTCCATTACCTTAAACTAGAAGTTACGCCTTATTTCTCAAAATAAATACGCTTGGCATTTAAGAATACTGAACAAGCCTGATTTTAAGAAAAATCCCTAACTTATGTTTTTGTTTGGAAAAATACTAACGATTGCTTCAAGCGTCCTGCGATTTGAATCTAGTTAATTTAGCTTTATTAGAAAAACAATGACGAGAAGAATGAAAGAATATAAAGTTACAAAATTGCATAAAGAAACTCATTCGATTGCAAAATAACGCTATCCACAAAAAGCGAATTTTCCGAGTAGCCTTCTTGAAATGGCTTCTCCGTTTCGGATATTTCAGTTTAAGCAGAAACTTCTTTCTGCTCTATAGCGTTTTCTTTCCTAGCTGGCAATTTCTATTTGATTTATGCCAAGCAGTTTTGTTTTAATGGTCAATTTTATCATATACACTTGGAAGAAAAGTACTTAATTCGGTCTGCACAATACTGCGATCAAACCTTGAAGGCAATGGCAGGAGGAAGATTTGTTCAAAGGTTTGTTTTAGAGCAGTTTATATCGGATTTCATCCCCTTCTCTATTAGTATCGATCTGCATAAAGATCTGAGAATAAAGCTACAGTTTTTTTCCATGACTTTCATTTTTATTTTTGCTTTTGCTCTCTTTGGTACTTTTATTGTAAGCAAATGCATAAACAGTGAAATTCGCTTGGGGGGCAATTAAGTTTAACTGCATAACTTTAGCAAAATAACTATTTAAAAACTATTTGTTCAAAATATCTGCAGCGAAAGATAATGATCAAAAATATGCATATAAATTACCTTTTTGAAGCAGACAGGGTTGGAAAACCTGCGGCCTTTTTTGAATTCTTATGCGGCCTTGCCAGTTATTTACAATTTGCATTGAAATAATATAGTACTTGCCTGTAATATAATAATAATTACACAACAATAGCCTTTAAAATTCTGCTCGTGCAGCCTTTTGTCCAACTGCCGAGTGCCATGTGGCCTTACAATGCAGAAAAGATCCCCAGTCTATAGTTGAACTCAGTATATTAAGACATTAACTTTTTATAAAATTTTGAAGCAGCTTTATGGATTCTTTATTAGGACAGATAGAAAATAATTCCATCTCAGATCCTCTCTATAAGAGACAGTTGGATATTTTTCTATAATCATATAAAGCTGCATTTTAAAGATCTCGAAACTGAGATTTTATACGTATTGTAACTTTTATATATTGATTCTATCAATTCTAAAAAATTTAAATTTAAATTTAATTTTATGGCGCGAAAGGTTCTACAGGGTGGCTACTCTAATTATGACCCAACAATTAATTTCTAAACCATTAGGCAGAGGCAGATACTTCCAACGGGAAAATTGCTTTAATTGATGTAAATAATTTTATTTTATGTTGTATGAGTCAATAAATGTACTGGAGAAAAAGCTACAAATCTAAATTTTATATATTTCTCCGGTTCTATTAGTTGTATTTAGTAAAATATTCTTGACACGCTGACATTTTAAACAAGAAAAATTCCGTAAGTCTGCAACTAAAATTGACCGAGTTATAAAACTTTGACTTTCATCATTTCTGGCCAATCATCGGTCCCCTCGAGCAAAAGCTGCTCATTTATATTTGGATCTTCCTTGAGGTGGTAATTGAAATGGTATAAAATTGAAATATTCAAAGTTTCATAAATCGGTGAGTTTTAGCCACAGAAGAGCGGAACTTTCTTTTTTTGTTTAAATTATCAATGTGCCTAAAATATTTTACTTAATATGACTAATAGGATCCGGGAATTATATAAAAATTTAAACGTCGTAATTTTTTCAGTAGCACATTTTTTGACTCGAGCAACATAAAATGTTCTATTCTTTTTTGCATTGAAAGCCTTTTCTAAATTGGAAGTATATGCCTATCTGTAATGATTCAGATATTAGCCTTGGATCACAGTTAGTTGGTGTACAGCAAGATTATGTAAAGCTAGAAGTTCTGACCAGAACACCAGAGGATTTGTCTTTGGGATATGTCTTTGAAACGCTGGGCGAAATATTTTTAATTATATATATTTTAATATTTATTTCATATTACGTTTCGAAATATTTTTAAATATGAGTTCTCTCATAAGTTTCCTAAGACGAAGAATATATGATTTCGCTCATAAATTTCCTCTTCTATTTCGGGGAGAGACGAGAATATTAATTTTTTTCTCCAAGTAAAAATTTTCAAAATAGCAATTGCATACATACGATATAAGAACGTGCGCAATATATCTGGATTTTTTTCAGAAGTTTTGTTGTTTCGTGCACTTTTACCAATATATATAAAATTTTATGTTATCTTTCTGATTTCTTTTAACAAGCTCAGCCAACCGCATCGGCTAAATAATATGAAATACAACTTTGAGCAAAATATTAACGTACTTATATATATATTTTCTTTAATAATTTTTATTTATTTATATTTTTATAGTTGTAATTACAGATAGAATTGTCTTCTTTAAGAGAAACCATCTACGGCTTCATTGCCAATATTTTATTTAATCTCAGTTATGTTCTTTTTCTTAGAAAAGTTCCTAAATTGAATGCTATGTGCCTATTTATACATAATCGAAATGAGTCTTGTAGTCCCTTCAGTCGAAAGAAAAGAAATACTCGAGTGGACGTTCTTTTCTTCAGTATACCGTCTACTATTGCAAAGCTGATCTTATCAATGAAATTTCTAATTTGATGATGAAAAATTTGAAAAGTTATGATATACCCGGCATATCGGACCTTCCGTTACACTAGCTGTCAAAGGCAAAACGTTACAAGAGTGCAAGGGGTCATTTTAGAAAATATTTTACAACACGTTCTTCCTTTAAGTAAGTATAACACTATCTGTATTACAGAAAATCAAAATATCCACTGAATCAGATTGTCCGGTATTTGTTTAAATTTATTTCGATTAATTTTGAGAGGAAACCTTACGGTGTCATACATCACTTCTTTCACTTTAAAACGAGACATTTATCTGACATATTTAATAATCAGTGGAATTTTTTTTTCTGAGCACCTTTAAAATCCTATGTATATCAGAAAGTAATAAATAAAAAAAACTCTTAAAACACATGAGTTATTATAACTATAGAAGAATTATTACAAATAATAATATAAAATTATATCGGTTGAAACAAGAATATTTTATCACCCAAAATTTGTATAAATCTTTGTAGTCATATGCTAAGATAGATTTCCATATACTCACCAACCGTTATACTTTTAAATTTTACCTCTACTGATTTATTTGTTTTTGATAGTTAATCGATTCATTATAAAATAATGGCCATACTGAATAGGTTTGTTTCTTGGACCAGTGTATGCATCTTAACTCTCATTTGTTAGAGCTCCTTGGAAAGATCAATTTCGCAGTACATCTGCAGCTAAAGAAGACACAACTTATTGAAAAATTGATTGGGCACTCAGAACCCTAGTTTCGTCATTTCTATGCATAGCTCATTACTTCGTATTTATTTTATATTTGTAATTCATGAACTATGCTTCAAACCTTTTAAAGGAGATGTCACAGGATTAATCATCTCCTTATTAAATATTTTAAACAGTCTATATTAATGTATTATCTAGAAATTTCAAAAATCTGTTTTTAATTTCAACGTCTAATGTTTTTCTTTAGATCCCGTTCATTAATCCAACTACGATTTTATGAAGCATGCGTCCTTTAAGTAAGCGCTCTCCTTCCATTCCTCCTCAAATGGGAACAGCAAATAATATTTTTTTCCCAGGGATAATAATTGACCCGAAGGAAAATAATTTCGATTGGAAGGCCAAAGATGGATCCCAGGTGTCTTCATCTGTCAAATAAAAGTGACGTTGTTCCTCGGCATATTACAGATTCATTGCTGGATATAGACACAAATACTTTTGCTGCGTGCTCATCAGTTAGATGGGCAGCACAGATGGGAATTTTCTTTGACACCTCATAAAACATACTTCTGAATAAGCTGTTGTAATTTCTTCTATCGCTAATAAAAGATGTTTATTTTTCCTATCTGATTTTTCCATAGAAAAAATATAGAGGGTGTTAACACATTTTTAGAACGATTTCGGGGCCGTTCAATCAATGTTTAAAATGCAAAGGCTATTTTTAAAATGTTCGATCTGATAGCCTTTTTTCTGAACGATAAGTCTGCATCGTGATTTCCATGATAGAAGGGCTTTTCGTAAAATTTCCAGAGCATGAATTTCCATTCGTCTTCCACTATTTTCCAGAATACATTAATCATGGTGGGTTTGCATTTAAAAGAGCTCTTTTCACCAGACCAAAGGCACAATAGTCCAAAGGTGAGAGTTCAGGGGACTTCACAGGAATATGTTGAAAAGGTATATATGCAGTACCAGTATCAGTCTTCATTTTTTCAAGGAATGCAGTGGTACTTTTCGAAGTAGGAGTTGTAGCTTTGTCTTGATGAAGTTTCACTCTTTGAAAGCCATTGGAATAAATAAATGGAATTTCTTCTGTAAAATATCGGACGCAAAACTTTCTCCTGATAGTACGTTGGGTTGATTTTAACATTTTCCCACTCTTCTTATTTTTTTAATTTCCCATTGGAGGAGAACCCTGCGACAATCATAAAGCCCTTACAGAAACTTTCTCTGGATTAACGGAACCAGATTTGTACATTTTTTCCTTTCGTTTTCGATAGTAAATAGAAATATTTTTGTTGCAGTCATTTAGGTAAACACAAGGGTCACAATGTATTTCCATTTTTTCTCCTGTTACATAGTTTTCATACAGGGTTCAAC
This sequence comes from Araneus ventricosus, assembly GCA_013235015.1. NCBI lineage: Eukaryota > Metazoa > Arthropoda > Arachnida > Araneae > Araneidae > Araneus > Araneus ventricosus. The sequence goes on along the minus strand of BGPR01000026.1, from coordinate 1,752,408 downwards.
AAAGTGTTCTGCGTTGAGCCACATATCTCGGCAAAAAGCTGGTGAACATTATGTTTTTTAGCTTTTTAAGTTCTAAATCTTGATTTATTATTTTATTTATTGTTGCTACAGATGTATTTAAAGACTTTGCAATTGATTTCTGCTACGACGGATTTTCTCTTAACAGCAATTTCACTTTAGAAATATTTGAAACAGTACTTACTTTTTTCGGGTATTCGTTTGGAGTCTTCTTCCCATGTAGAAGTAATAATTCTTCTTCCTTTTTCCTTTATGATTAATAATTTTGCTTATTTTGTACTTAGAAATTTCAATACCGTGTATTTTGCAACGTTTCTGAATTATGGAATAGGAATATTTCTCTTCGGAAAGTGCAAACACATACCCTTCAATCCCCAGCTTGTTTACATACGACAATTTGAAAGAAGAGGAAATTTAAAAGTAGCAGACGATATTTCTCATTTCAAATAATAAGCTGTTGCCAGAAATTTGTATTCCAAAACATTTTCTTTTTTAAAATTTTTTATCGAAATCGTTCTAAAAATGTGTAAACTCCATTTGTATTTGTATTAATTATTAAGCTAGAGATTAGGCATACTTACTTAGATAAACTACCCATAAATCATCTTTTGGTCTTTGATTAAATAAATTTTCCTCCCTTTCTATTAATATTATCATCCTTTTTATTATTCCCTTTCTCCTTGTCTCTCCTTCTACCTTGATATTATTAGTAATAATTCTATTTTTGAAATTACTTATTCATTGAGATTTTTAATAATGGTGAAAACCTTTAGACCAAGATTATTTTAGGTTTGAATTCTAAATCAACCCATTTTTTTCGAAGAAAAGCTATGCAATTGAATCGAAACACGGTATTTAAACTAGCTCTTTAAAAAATTAATTGACCAAGAAATCAGCATTCGGAGACACTTTCAATACTATTTAAGTAGACTATTGTTTCTATTGTATACTGAAACGAAAAGAAAATAATACTACTGCACTAAACCATTGATACGTATCGAACAAAAATACATCGGATAATTATTTTGAGAGCTCAATTGATTTTGGTCTGAAAAATAACTGCAAATCAAAATATATCTCAGAAAATCACGCATTGTTGCAAAAATTGTCCGTTGGATGTATCTTAATGCAGTCAAACAATCAGGATAAAAAATAAAGTTCTTTATTTCACTAATATTCTAGGAAAACAAACGTGGCACAGGTAGCAAAGCAGGACTCGTATGAATTTAAATCACAGGCAGACAGCAGATCGCTAATTATTCTCAGAAACAGTACTTTCAGCAGCACTCAGTGTCTATCAGTTCCCCAGGCTCACTGCTGACCAAACTCCAACTGACTGACTCTTGGTTTGAGAGCTTTCTTTCATGCCTTTTCCAAGAGGAAGTGACATCACATGGTATCCTCTAGAAGGTTCTTGATATTTCCCGTTCCTTATAGAGATAGGACCACAGTTCAGGAATTTTCTAGAAGTCTCGTTTTGTCGCCAACTCTGTCCCCAAACGGTCGCCAACTTTGTCACCAAAATTGTCGCCAAGATGAGCAGGTCGGAGAAACAACTTTAAAACTTTGTAACAATATTGAGGCGCGTTTATGAGGAAAAGATAAATGAAAGCTTTCATTGACATAGTTTATAAAAGTAATAGAAGGCATGCAAACTCTAAAGTGGCAATCGCAACAGTATCGAATGATGCATTTCTTCAATGAATACAAATGCAATTTCCATATCCGAGTTCAATTACGCCATCTTATTTATCCAGTGTTCGTAACATCATTAGAATTATATCGATGCATTGCATCTGAGTACTGAAATAAAAGTTCGTATAAATTCCATTAAGAAGCAGTCAATCCTTTTAAAAGAAGATTTAATAGATTTAGATAAAAGATAATAGCCAGTTTGTATTTTATATGAATTTATCATACAATATTTTAAATAGATATTTTAACAATTTTGTTCTAATCGTGTAGACTCTGATAGTCTATTTTGATTAGAAATACTTCCAAATGCATTATAATAAGAATCATAGAAATTTGATTTCATAAAGTCCCATTGTATTTCTTAACTCATTCTATTATTTGATTATTTTTAATACGGAAATGAAACTAGCCATTTGCTCTTTTTAAATTAACGAGCCATTAAAAAGAGAATTATTTTCGAATTCCATTGGTTGATAATTCTTTCAATTACACTGCCATACAAAAGTTAAGGAACATTTCGTAAAATGCTAGAAATTTGCAATTAATACGAAAACTATGTTTCGAAATCAGTTCTGGAGAATCGTGTGACATTCAATAGGGTATCATATACATATTACAGTGAAGATTCGGTCACGAGGGCAATTAGGGGGACCACCAGAAAGGGATGAAGGCGAAAATGGAGTTTCACCCATCCTGTTTCACAGAAAGCTGATAACGAGATGTAACTTTTATCAATGGTTATGGTTTAATGTGCATACTATTTACATGCATTTTCGTAAGCACAGAGCAAATATTCGGAAAGATATAAATGTTTCTTTAAACATTCCCAAAATGTGTTTTGCTTATAGCACGCAGAGTTTTCATTCAAATTATTAGAAATTTGCAGAACACTTGACAATATGTTACAGAAATATTGCATTAAACTTTGAAGTAAATACGTTTGAATATTATTAGAAATATGAGTGTTTGTACTAAATAATTTTTTACTGTGCATGTGCGAGACTCAGTGGAATTTTTCTTTCATAACTTCAAAGATATGTAGAGCAACTTAAAAAAAATTCCAGTATAATCCCATTAAAATTCAGGCGGATATCGGCATTTCAGTGAGGTGAATTTCAATTTCTCTTGAAGAGAAGCTAAATGATGAGGATTCTTGCACAAATTGATACTTTTTTTACTTTAATCTTCGAATGGTATTCGAGAAAATGCAATTTAAATAATGTATTTAATTTATAAGTGTTCATGGTATTCAGGATATTCAATTTTACTAAAATTCAATGCTACTGTTCTAAGATTCAAATTTAAAAAATATCATTTCGTACAAGAACCCTCATCATTTAGCTTCTCTTCAAGAGAAATTGAAATTCACCTCACTGAAATGCCGATATCCGTCTGAATTTTAATGGGATTATACTGGAATTTTTTTTAAGTTGCTCTACATATCTTTGAAGTTATGAAAGAAAAATTCCACTGAGTCTCGCACATGCACAGTAAAAAATTATTTAGTACAAACACTCATATTTCTAATAATATTCAAACGTATTTACTTCAAAGTTTAATGCAATATTTCTGTAACATATTGTCAAGTGTTCTGCAAATTTCTAATAATTTGAATGAAAACTCTGCGTGCTATAAGCAAAACACATTTTGGGAATGTTTAAAGAAACATTTATATCTTTCCGAATATTTGCTCTGTGCTTACGAAAATGCATGTAAATAGTATGCACATTAAACCATAACCATTGATAAAAGTTACATCTCGTTATCAGCTTTCTGTGAAACAGGATGGGTGAAACTCCATTTACGCCTTCATCCCTTTCTGGTGGTCCCCCTAATTGCCCTCGTGACCGAATCTTCACTGTAATATGTATATGATACTCTATTGAATGTCACACGATTCTCCAGAACTGATTTCGAAACATAGTTTTCGTATTAATTGCAAATTTCTCGCATTTTACGAAATGTTCCTTAACTTTTGTATGGCAGTGTAATTGAAACGACCATCAACTAATGGAATTCGAAAATAATTCTCTTTTTAATGGCTCGTTAATTTAAAAAGAGCAAATGGCAAATTTCTCGCATTTTACGAAATGTTCCTCACCTTTAGTATGCCAGTAAGCAATTGGGCTCCTAATAAGTGCAATTCTTGGCTTAAACAATAAAAACGCTACGTAACTCTTTGTTCCAACACATAAAAGAACTAATCCGTTCGTATTTAAATCAAATAAAAAATAATTGCCATTATCGTTTTCAGTATCATAGTTATTAGTTACTCTGTAGCCGTTCTTGATAACTACTTTGTTTCCGACGTTAAAGGAGAAAGTAATACATACCAATAATAATGTACAAGAATAAGAAAAGTAAATAAAACATTTTTATAAAGGAATGAAACAAGATTTTATATTCATCCGCTGTTGTTAAGTGTTTCGGATCAACTATAAAGGTATAAACTAAAGGCAACCTATTTACGAAGTAGCAAATTTATTGCCTTCAAGATAAATTATTATGTTTATGGCAACTGCTCGTAAAAAAAGTAGTAAAATCAGCAGTGGATGTATTAAATATGCAGTAAAATACTCACAGAAGGGTAGCTTAGTTGCTTAAAATAAACTGTAGTGAGAGGAGATTAGTTCGCTTCCAATCCACATCATTTAAATACTGACAACTTTCTAATAACCTTAGTTCCTTTGGCAGTTCCTTAACTTCCCCTCAAAGTCATCTACAATTCAGTTGATGGCCTGTATTTCCTCAAAAAGCTAATTTCATTACCATAGTGATATCTCCTGGAAAGTTTAATAGCTTTTACCGATATTTAGTGCTTTAAATTTGGACAGGTTGTTTCCAAGCTGAAAGAATGTTCTTAAGATCGAAATACTTTTATTAATGTGTAGTAGTTTTCTCTTTTGAGTTATTTAATAAAATACTTTTGATAAATGTACTTTATTGAGGTTAGAAGGAAAAAGAAATTTATTTGTGAATAAAATAGGAAAAATTCAAAGAAATGTTTATAGTTGAAGGAAATTAACTGAACTATTCTCTGTTCCACTAAATGATTTTCAATTGTTTATACAATTGTTTCTTGAAATTATTTTTAAATATGTGAGAGAATTATTAAGACAGGTTTAGATATTGCGTCAAGTTTTTCCAGACCATTCTGAAGCTGTTATCTACTTTGCGACATTTCCCAAATAACTTTAAGATGTCATTTTTTTTTTTGGGGGGGGGGGGCCTGAGAATGAATGTAAAATACCATTATTTGGCACAGTATGACCAAATCTTTCTTTCGCGCCATTAAAATCTATCAAACAAACAAGCAAAAAAAATATCGATATTTTTCTTCACTAATGCTTTAGTTGACACAGGTCTCCCGATAATACTCATAATATTAATTTTGTGTACTGTATGTAGTTTTCAGGTACGCAATGACAATGTATTGCGTTACGACTTTTACGCATTTTTTCCTAATGTCCATCACATTGAAAACAATGCATACGTTTAAAATTTATCAGTAAATTCTTGGCATTCAAAGCACCAATTACCGAGTCACATGGCATGGGTAACAAATATTCCAAAGTGCCCTCAGTTGTTTTGACGCTTTTGGTCAAAAATTCTGAATAGGTTAAAAAAGGGGTTATTCAAGTTTGTTTACCCGAGTTAACAAAATCCCTCAATGTCTTGTTTATTGGACAGTCGTTTCAAATTTATTTCTCTTAGTAGAAAATCATTCATTTTCAACAAAAAAATGAATAAAAAGAAGAGAAGATACTTTACTATGTTTTGAAGATTTTTTTAAAAAAATATAATAAAATATAAAAAAAACTGATCTTGCTTTCGAATTCCTTGCAATACGCCGAACACAAATCGAGGGGAAATATGTTTTAATGTAGTGGTGCTTTATTTCAGAATCTGGTTGATAGGTGAAAAATACCAGTCATTCGTTTAAAAGTGTAGGATTCATCTTTAATTGGCATTTAATGCAAGATAAAACAATGGAATGCGACCAGTCTAGTTAATAAAATGAAATGAAATTGCTTATAAATCTGACGCAGGGCGCTAACGGAAAATTTAAATGCTGACAACTTTTTAATATATTTAATTCCTTTACTAGCTCACAAAGGCATATACAATTCAATTTACTGTCAATATTTCTTGAAAATATGTTTAAATTCGTTACCAATATAATATTTCACGGAGGGTTTTAAAGCTTTTACCGATATTTAGTATTTTAAAGTCATTCGCTATTTCATAAGTTTCGTTCATTCATCTGTATAATTTGTATTGTTCAATATAAATAAGCTTGATAAATGCATTTTGCTTTTAAAGATAGAATGACAAAAGATTTACTTATAAATAAGGTAGGAAAACATAGAAAGAAATAGACATAAAATAGTCCATCAGTGATTTAGCAGATATCAGATAAGAATAATGTCGGATTAAAGGAAGTGTCGCATTACCGTGGTTCATTTAAAGAAACGCATTTTAATAGCAAAACCTAAGTTTATTGCTCCAAATATTATAAAATATACAAAATTATACTGCATATAATAAATATTACGAAATTTGACCAAGGTTACTGACATCGGCATGCAATGATATGTTTTCCCTTTCATGCTAAGAACTCGCCCTTCTAAAAACCCCAAACTACTTTAGGGGCACGATTGGAGATCTGCCTGACTATAGAGAGACGTCACTATTTAAAATAATTGTTCTAAAGCATTTTATATTATCATTAACTATTGTGCCTAAACTTTGCCAACATTTTATATAATTTCTCCAGCTCTTCAATCATTTAGGCGATGTATAATCTAGTTAAAAAATTTTTAGCTCCATTTAATTCTTTCGAACATCAGTAATATCATGTGGGGAACGAATTTCTGTAATTAAATTATTTCTTTATCGGTATAGGCAAGAATTTGTCGAACATTTGAGTCGCCGCACTTCTTTAATTCCTTTAATCTGTATCAAGGGACACTTCGACAGAACCTCGAACCTTTTGATTTCTGACAGCATGAAATCGGATTCTACAGTACATTCTCCAAATAATTTTCCTGTCCAATAATGTTGTAAAGTTTAGTTAAATCACTAAAAGTCTATTAGAACATTTATTTGTTGAATTCTAAAAAGGAGTAAAAATTAGATTGTATTGTTATAAAGTTTAGTTAAATCACTAAAAGACAATTAGAATATTTAATTGTTAAATGCTAAAAAGGAGTGAAAGTTAAACTGTATTATTGTAAAGTTTAATTAAATTATGTAAAGCTTAATTGAAATATTTTTTATTTATAAAATTCAAATTTACTGTTGGAATTCTAGAAGTCTGATACGCAGCCATGTTGTTATGTAAATTAATTATTTCTCTTATATTTTTTATTGTTAATTCTTCTTCTATATTTTTTTCATTTTTATTCATTCAAAATCAATTATCTTATTCTTTTATTATTCAAATAAGTAAACAAAAACAAAAAAAATTATTATTAAGGAAAATTTTTAATTCGGTTTAAGTAAGGGTTCAGTAAGGATAGGCCTCGAAACAAGTGCAATGAACCTTTGCAGCAGAATAGAATTCCCACCATAAGCTATGCTTCGCCTCCCACTTTGCGAAACTTCAGAAAAACAACGGATGAACTTAAACCCGAAAAATGTACCCTCTCCCCCTTTAAAACTTTCGGTGGATATAATTCGTGGGTGTCCTTTTTTAGAAATTGTCGGTAAAATTCTGATTCACACGCATTTTCTGCAGCTGCATTCAGTAGTTGAGAAACCTTTGACTTTTTTTGGGGGGCTCAGTTTAATTCTAGGCGTCGAAGCAACCCTGAGAAACATTCTTTCATTTTGAGGTAAAATACCGCGCTGAGAAAAATTCATATTGCAATCCTTATCGGCTTTAGCCCTGACATAATTATGGGGTTTTTCTACCCAAGATTGCAGTCCAGAGATCCCTTTCCGAAAATTATGACGCGAGGGAGCACATGTTATTTCGTCACCTTTGACCTGGGTGCGTTCCAACGGGTCTTTCTGTCCAATTTTTGTCAACAGATCATTATCCCTTCTCGCTGGGAAAAGTTCAGAAACCCCACGTGGGATTTTCCTAAAGGAAGCACTGGAATTATCCAGGATTGGGTTAAAGTTGTGAGGGGGCGTGATTAATTTTCTCCCTGTAACCAATTAAAATCGAAGGTTGCATGATTTTCGGAGGTTTGACGAATTTAAGAAAGATTTTCTTGGCATATTCCCTTCCGCCAAGGGGGGTTTATAAGAAAAAGTTGAGATTTTTAGGAGAGACAGAAAGAGGAAGAACAAAAACTTTTCTTTGAACTGGTCTTCAAAATTTTAAGGAAGAGATTTTTTTGAAAAGGATGGAGTTACGACGAGTGGGCTGCCGTCGTTTATGCCTGATTTGTAAAAAGTAGCAGCGGCAACTAGCGGGTTCGAAAGGGTTTTTCCCCTGAGATCATCTTTCGGCGAATTATCGTCCCATTTTTCATGAACTTGATGCATGCCGAGCAAATTGATTCCAGATAGAACTATTCCATACATGATTTCACCTTTTGCTAAAGTGCCTGGAGAATTTGGCCCGTCACGCCAAAATGCCACTTGCCTGTTTCTTGGTGTTACGCCACTGAACCAGCGGTTCGAATACGTAATGGTAACGTACCAGATAACAACAACGTGGAAAAAGGATTGCTTAAATTACTACCCCAATCATCCTGATATACAATGAACATCGTATTGACACTGGTAAACACCTATGACTTCTTCAGTGCGCCCATTAATCGAGACACGAACAATAGTTACTTGAAGGCCTAACGAGTGAAGCTATTGAATGATGTCAGCCAACCGCATGTTGACTCTTTTTTTTCCCTTCAAGATGAATGCGGTCACTAGAAAGAATCTGAAGTTAGCATCTCCAGCCGACAACCTGAATGTAAGTTAAGTAATATTTTGACCCCCATTATAGGATATGATTTTTCTTCACTAAATGAAGATATTAAATTTATTTTTATCTGTAATCATGTGTTTCTGTCAGGTGTACAGTCTTCCCTTGTTCTTATTGCGCATAATGTAAAGATTAATTCTCTAATTAAAATGAGGTTTAATATAGGTTTTTAACTTGATTTGATAAGCATTATGTAAGGATTAAAATTGTATTTAATGTGAAGCTCAAATACAGGTTTTATCTTATCCTGGCAAGCAAGATGTAAAATTCGATTTGCAAACTAATGTAAAGCTTTATACTTGAGAAATTTGAATTTTTGTTTAGTTTGAGAGGGTGTAATATAATATAATTTCTTTCCCTTATCTGTTTTCACATGAAGGTTTTGATTTTTTCAGCATGGCAGGATAGATTTAAAAAAAATGGAAATTTAGGATATCCAGAATTGAGATGAGGATGAAAATATTAAATTTAAAATAAATATCATGTGGAATGTTTAATAATGTAATGTGGATTAAAAGGTTATAGAATAATAAATCATTGTGCTTCATGCCATCTTTTTTTATATTATATGATTATTTTGAATGTGTAAGCACATCCATAGTTATTTCATCAATTTCAAATTAGAATATCTAAGTTATTACAGTATGTTTTTTGTTTTTATTGAAATGATTTAACTTCAGTAAATATGCATGATCAATGTATGTTATCTAAAAGTAGTGTTAGCATCTATTGCATATGAATATGACACCTGTTATGATGAGAAGCTATGTGTGTTTGATTTAATTAAATATAATTGACTGAATAGAACCTTAACATTTTATGGGGAGAATTATTATAAGAAATTTTAAGCATCAACAAAAATTTAAATTAGAGATGGCCACTCATATAATCCTAAAATGATAAGTTTAATATTTTAAAATTTTGAATAGGCTGTAGGGTAGAATTTGGAATCATTAATGAACAAGTAATTAAAAATCTGTTTGAGAAAGGGTCGACCCTAATATTGATTACTTATTTTAAAGATTGTTATGGATGTCAAGCATTGAAAATTCTTGTATGTGTGTCGATATTATTTGTGTATGTTTATGTGCAAAAAGGTAACTTAATAAATTAATTAGGTTTAAAATTTGGCTTTGTTTTCCTTGACAATATGTAAGCACTGAGAAAGAAATGAGCTTTAGGGTTATTGCAGGTTTTAGACTTTTCTAAAATTTAACACAACGCATTAGATTAATCACTTTCTAATTTATATTTTTGTAATTATGAATGTTATTAAAGGATATTTGAGATAGTAGTTAAGTTGAAAATGCATCTTATGCCTGTTGCTAAGAATTTCATTAAGTGGTGATATTTAAACGGTGGTTTGTGAATTTTTTTTATATTAATTGATTTTTAGGTTGTAAGATTTTAAGATTATTGATTTGTATGATATTCATCGTGAGATTAAATAGCAGTAAATTTTGAGCTAATTAAGCAACAGGTGTAGTAACATTCTAAACTACTGAAACTTCTAATTTTTGTATGATTAAATGATATAATTGAGATTCTTAAAAATTTAATCTAATGATTTGTTTAGTAATACTTAAATGCTCTTAAATCAATCAAAGGATCTCCAGAATTTTAAGTTGGATATGCTTATGCAATTTGAGGATTGTGAAATACATTATTGAGATATTGTAGAGGAGCATATGATTTTGGATATGGAGTAGAGGTAAACAAACAATCTATTATTTCTTCTAAATAGAAATCAAAATCAAAATCAAAATCAAGAAATATTATCACCACAATAATTAGAAAATATATTATTTCACTTAAAGTTGCACCTTTCATTTTACATCTGCTTCTTGTATTTCAGCAATTTACATGCAGATCTTCTGAGGACACAAGATTTGCTGGAACATTTTAGGCAGCGGGTTTTAATAAGTTTAGATAGGATTATTTTTGGTTCCGTAGAACATACTGTTTCTAATAAGTCAACACATTCTCGAAATTCTTATAAAAAGTCCCTTCCTTCAAGAAAATGTTTACCCTAAGAACCTAACGTAATTTCGACAAACTCAACTTAGATATACGCAGTTAGGTTGAATTCTTAGACTTTATTCAGTGAAATAATCAAGAATCTTCACATTAATTGCGTATGAAAAGCATTTATATTAACTATTTTTGGTACATAAGACGTTAAATCAAGGTATATGTGTAAAATAAATATCAAAATTATAATTCTCTCATATTCTAAGTGACTTAAAGAACGAAGAAAAGGGCTAACAGATAAATTCAACAAGTTTTTAAAAGGAATTTCTTAGTTTGATTCAAAAGCTTGCAACTTCGTTCTGTAAAAGCATTGAAAATATGTGCTTGCTATATTTAAAAAATTTCAGTGCTGTATGTAGAGAATTCAATTATAAGTCGTTTGCAATAAACAATGTGGCAAATACGAAAAATTCAAGGAATAATTTGTTTAAATTAGGATGCATTATTTTCAGACAATGAAGTCAATTGTTCAACAGTATACAAAACAAAGTAGATTTGTGCGTAAGTCGAATTGCATCATTCACTCGCATATCTGCACAGAAGTCTTATCAATGCACACAGGGCATATTCTTTCAATCAATTCATTTCAAAGCATATGAAACAGTTCGAATTGCATCATTTATTCGCATATCTGCACAGAAGTCTTATCAATGCACACAGCGCATATTCTTTCAATCAATTCATTTCAAAGCATATGAAACAGTTCGAATTGCATCATTTATTCGCATATCTGCACAGAAGTCTTATCAATGCATACAGGGCATATTTTTTCAAGCAATTCATTTCAAAGCATATGAAACAGTTCACACGTAAATGTTTCAAAAAGAAGAAAATATAACAATTATATTTTGAAGCAGACACGGGTGTACTGAAATAAAAATATGAAGCAAATCTAAAAATTATGAAATTTTGAAAATTTTCTGAAAATTAGATTTTCTTGTACCAAAATATATTTAATCTTAATATTATGGCTCAACCAATGATGAATTAATGTAATAATGCATGATCTCGCAAATTCAGTTTCACGAAGACGTAAATAATTTTTTCTAATTTTAATTAAAACTTGTATCTTTTCCAAAAGAAATTAAAAATAGTTAGCATATAAACTAAACAAAGAAAATTATTAGAATTAGTACAAAGTAATTTTTAATTGTACAGTAAGCTCTATTCCAACTCCTATGTTTCATCTTACGTGGGTTTCAGAAATCTTTGTGATACACTTGAGAATCCAACTGAGCAGAAGAACTCTTTTTTTAAAACAGCTTGTCTGCTTTCAATTTTAACATATTAATGTTTAAAGGTTGGCATACTATCTGTAAATTGTGACAAACGTGATGCAAAACACTCCATGTGCCAGACTCTTGGCCCTATAGCTGCCGAATTTGACACAGAGTTATTACTTGAGTAGTAGGCGCTCATTGGGAAAGACAGTTTCAAACTGTTAATTATATTTTAATATAATTAAGAATTAATCAAAATTTTAACGTTTTTCCTTAGTAACTGCAAAGTATATTACCACAAAAAGACATTTTTACCCCACTTTAAAATTTAAAAAAAAACCTATTTTATTGATACCAATTTTATTTCAATACAATTTTTCAGTAATTTTAACACATTTTCCATAATTAGTTTAAACAAAAGTTTCGTAAAATTGCTTCACCTTTATATAATTTCGGGCAGAATAATAGCAAGACAGTGAATAATTCAATAGTTCTCGTGGATTTAGTAAAAATAAATATTAGACTTTTCAGTTAATTTCTAACTAATGCTTTGAAACATTTTAAAATATTGGATTCTTTCGTTATTATGCTGATATTTTTAGGCTGGTATTCGTTCTGTAAATTGCGTGATGTAAAAATCGTTACGCACTGAATGCAATGGCTGATGCAGTCAAGCGAAGATAAGACAAACGAATCATGCCTGAAACATTATCATGCTGCGATATTTCGGACTAGAGGTTCGAATCACTTTTAACTCTTTCATTTTTTTGATTCACCATGAATCAGTTTAATCTTTGAAGTATTTGTCTTTACATTAGAGCACAAATTTTATTAATTCTACATTGACAAAAGCTGAAATCACAAATTTGATTTGGAAGCTACATTTTTCTTAAAAAATTGTATTAGCATAAAAACCATACAAACTAAGAGAGAGGCGAATCTGATTCAAAGAATGACATGAGAACAAATTGCTTTAATCGATTGACGATATGTGACTTATTTTCTCAGAAAAATGTTTAAAGGTTTGTTTCGAGTTAAATGAACTAATGATTTTTTTTTCAAACCTTTCATCCAATTTGGCGTCGAAGATTCTAGTTTAGCCAGGACAAAATGCTACCTTTTGTGAATTGCCAATATGTTTTAGAACACATTATCTCATTTAGATTACTTCCAGGCGAAAAGGTATGTTAATCAAGATCAAAGTGATCGCTAATGGCATAACACTTTTTTTCATTCAATTATGCAATTAAATTTCATTAGGAGTTTTTAAAGTCAAAGAATTAAATTACAGTTTCCTATGCTGAATTTAGTGAACAAAATGTAAATACATAATATCGCTTTCTAATTTTCTTTTTTAATTACACATTTTTATTTAAAGTTAACGTGTTTTATGTTTATAAAAGTGGAATTCTGTAAATGATTTTTGATTTACTCGAGGAAAGGCTGGAATTACGAAGTTTTTTCTCTGAATTTTGATATGTGTGGTTTCTTGATGTCAGTACACTAATTTAATGTTTATAGTACCTAATTATGAATTAATAGATTAGTTTTAGTTAAATTTTTATTCTTTGTGAGAGGCGCCATTTTGTAATGAATTTCAGAAAAATATGTTCCCTGATTCCATAATAATTATAATAAAAAATATGAAACACTAAAAGTAGGAAATAAAAAATGTTTAAAAACACTTTTTACTTACAAATTTAAAAAAAATTAATTAAAAATTTAGAGGCGAAAAATACTTAGAAATCTTTAATGGAAATCTGCATTAATATATATATATATAGTAATTGGGCTTGCTTTTTAATGTGAAGCCAAGACGTGTTGCACCTGAATGATTTTTACGCAATGTTTCCCCTTCAGAATATTAAAAGAATTAATTTCAATGCAGAAAATAAATATTCATATGGAATGTTACGAAAAAACATTTATATTTAATGCCCCAAAATAAATAAATTATTTAAGTGATTATAAATGTGTTGAAATCAAATGCTATTTTTTCTCTGTACGTATTTTTGGAATTACATAGCATCAGCAGGTGCCGTGAAAAATCGTTTTATATTTATCTTTTAACAACCGGGACTCAAATTCGCAGAGAAAAATAAAAATACAAGTTTATTTAAATTTTATTTTCATTTTCAGAATCAAATTAATTATTTCTTACGAAATTACAAGATCAAGGCATATTTTTTGCTTGTCTAGAATGAAATTTAAATGATTTAAAGATTCTTACCTTAAAAATTTCTAATTAATCATTTTAACTAATTTTTTGTTTAATGTCTGCGATGCAGATGGCAGCCATTTTTCTTCTAACACATAATATTACATTCATCATTCGATTGATTTTTATGTATTTGCTAAAAACTGCCAAATGACATCACATTTTTTTCACAAAATCTTTTTGTTTTTCAGTATTTTTGTACTCAAAGAGGTTCATTTTACCTTTCTTCAAAGTTAAGACAGATGTAAATTTTTTGTAGGCTTTGAAATGATGTGCACGATTCTACATTCACAATAAGCAACTAAACCTGCATTTCAAAATTCATTCAGAAATTTTTGAGAAATAATGAATAATTGGATCAGTTTGAATTCAAATCTACCTTTTTCCTGTTATGGTTTTAAACAAATTCCATATTCCAGTTGGAAAAATTATACAGATTTACAATTTTACTAGTATAACAAATGCGCTTGCGCAATAAAAACAGCCCCTAACAGACAAGACTACAGACAAATAACAAACAGAATTCACCCTAAAAGTGATGGTTTTGGACTCGGGAAGGTGAAAAAAGTCGAGATTCATCAATACCTCGATTGATTAGAATACTTTCTATTTGTAACGTATAGAGATGTAGAATAATTTCTTTTTGTATACAAGAGCGTAGGATGCATTTTTTTATGCATTCAGTTTTTTGATATGTAACTCAAGAATATGACAGCTTTGAATTAAATGCATGCAAACACGCAAACGCTCATTATAATTCTGAATTTAATTTCTAAGACCTATATTAAATTTTTTTTGAAAGTTATGCAATAAAACTATATAAAATATATACGAGAAACATTTCTCTAACATTCAAAAGAGAAATCGAATCCAGTAAATATAGGATTCGAATTATTCATCAGTTTGTTTTATAATGGATCAAATTCAATAGAGTACTTAATCAAGCTCGGAATCAACGCAAAGAAGAGATCAATTTTTAGCACAGAAATCTTTAACTACTTAAAACCAAGTATATCAATCGAATTGTCCAGTGACGGTTTGCAATAATTAGCAGAAAGTATACATTGTTCCATTTTCATTGTTCGATATGAGAGTATAATATATAACCATATAATAAATTCGAATACAGAAACCAGAAAAAATCAATAAAAAAGTCAAAATCTTCAATTGTTTGAATGGACGGAATTGCAGGAGCCTGCGGGGAACGAGCGAAATCGAAGAATATTTTTACCCTTTTTTCGGAACGGAGAAAGGAAGGCGGGAAATCCTTCATTTCTCATTATAAGGATTCTAATGATGGCTTTATTATTTTTTTGTAGAACAAACGAATATCGAGATCCTTCTTTAGTTTGCCAAAGCGATTGTTTAACAATCTCCGTTATTGTCTGCTGGTTTAAACTTGTTCGTTTAATACCAAATGTTATGTGTGATTCAGAAGTCTTTTCTGGAGTTCTAAATTAAAAGCTGTTGAAAACAGACTGAACTCCCCTCTACCACGTGACTTTCCATCAAGAACGGACTTGCTCCTCAAGAGAGAGTTTCGCGTTACGTCAAAAATGAGACAAACTCTTGAACCAAGAACTGAAGCTTACACCATTACTGCGCACTGCTAATCTTTTCTTCTAGCGTCATAGGTGTTAGTTCTGTGTTGTGATTTTTATGTGTAATTCAGACAATATAAGCATTTTTAATTTGAAAGCATGATTCAGCGTGGTTTTTGGTTGTGTTCTGATTCATTCTAATGGATTACAAAGTTTATTGCAGATGCGGCGCATGCTCTACCGGCTCTACCATGCTCCCCCGGGTCGACTGGAAAGGTAGGATCATTTTGATGTTCAATTTATTTTGAATAATTCTTACCAATTCTGAATGAAAATAAGATTAATTTCTTGGCAAAAGCATTATTTTTATGAAGTGAGAGCATATGTGATTGATACATGGTTCGCTGATAGGTATTTAGTAGATCTCTGGCAAGGAAACTTTTACATGTGTACAACATTTCTGTTTGCTCTTGATGAAATTTAAAGCCACAGTTGCTGATAAATCTAACATAATAGATGTTTAGTAACAGAACTTTAACTTAAAAATGCACTTTTCTGCTTATACAATCTTATCACTTTGAAAAATATTTTTAAAAATGCACTCATATGTCCTTTAATTGCATTTCGTAAGAAATTTAGAATTTCTAATTACCAATGCTTTTGTCGTGGATCCTTGTAGTATTTATAAACTTTACATAAGCAATTTTGTATAAAAAATATTTTCGATTTCTGTGTTTACTCACAGTATTCCATAAATGAAACTTGTGAAGATGGAAAGAAAATTGGCTATATTTTTAGTACCATATTTCGAATAAAGATCAACTGAATATTGTCTTCAGACCAGCATAAAGACATTTAGAATAGCTACATTCTTTTTATTTTCCTTCTGAAGGAATAGATCTAGTTTTTTTTCTAAGTTTTTTATCTGAAATTTCGTGTTAACGCAAAGATACAATTCGTATACAACCTGATTTCATAAATTTATTTTCGCGATTCATGATTATATTATATAGTAGTTAATATATATTCGAAGTACGTTTATGGCACGAAATAAAGCTAAGTTATTGTAAATAATATCCAGAATGATGAATCACTTCATTGGCAAGTGCAAAGTGTACAAATGTACAAATTGGCATACAAAGTGTACAAATTTTATACTCTCAGAAACTTCCAGAAGATTCTGTACCCTGCATAGTTACAAGCGCGTTCTTTGTTTTATTTAATTTTTTAGTCAAGTTTCTGTGTAAGTACTTTTTTGTATGTTGTTAATAAGTCTACTAAGTTTAAACATTTTAATACTATAAATGACATTCTTTTCTTATTGTGTACAAGGATATCTACTTTTATCTGGACTTATCAGGAAGCTTCTTTTTTTAAAATAATTGATATGAACACATAAAAACCTTTCTCATATTTGTGTGTTCAAAACCAAACCACAGCTTAACACTGAAATAAATACAGTAGTATTATAAATGATGTAAATATTCCTTGATCAGTTTTGCCTGCTGTACGCAATGACACTCAAAACGTGCAAATTTCAGCGCACTGCAAGTTTGATGACAACTGAGAACGAGAAAGGCATTCAGTCAAATGGTATAATCTACGGGAATTGCTTTGTGCAGCGTTAAATCCAGCTTAGTATCTTCCCACGTAGACAGTAAATCACTAAAGAAATAACCGAGGCAGGAGACACTTTCGTTATAATCCATTGTGAAAGGCGTGGGTGTAGGCTCAATGTCCTGCTTAACTCTAGTTATAAAATGCTTATATAGCACTGAAGTCTAGAATTGTTAACGATATCTCGAAGAATCATTTTTTGGAGCTAGTTCTTTGTTATATTGAAATACAAATAAGGTAGCAGTGGACATTATAGAAGTGATTCTGCCTTGTTAATTAAAGTTTACTAGCTGTAATCATAATATAGGATAAAATTACATTAAGTAAGTAATGGGATTTGTGGGGAATAGATTTTTGGTATTTGTATTTCTCGATATTTCTGTGATTGATATGATCGATCTATTTCTGATATTTGTATTATTTGATATTTCTGTAAAAAGTGACTGACTCTTTTCCTACTCTATTCCAATAAGATTGTCATGTTGAAATAACAATGTTTATATATATATATATGTCTATAAAGGTACAAATTCTTCTTGACAGTTTCAAATTCTGATATTTCTATTTTTTTTATTCTATCAATTTTCTATTGTAAATTTAATATATTTAACCCATGTTTAGTTTAATTTTGATTGTAATAATTCACTTTGTTTGATTTAAAATACTTAATGCACAGTTATTTTTTAAATTATAAATACGTATAATTGTCTGTGTAATTTTCTGAGTTAAATTTAAAAGCCTCCATTCCTTCGTTTTTTGTTGTTCTACAAAACACTGCAAGTGACAGCAGAAACTTCTTCACAGCTGCATCTCCCCCCCTAAAAACTGCACGTGTCGAGCCAATTTTCGAACCGACAAACTCGGTGGGAATACAATCCTACACGCCTTTGTCGGAGAAACGATCCACAGATTTCTATGCCTGTTGTCATTTCGGAGAGGATGTCGCTTCACTTTGACCAGCGGAAGCGGGTCAAGCAAGATGTTGACCAGATGGATTTGACACGACTCTCTTCCTGTCCGCTTTGACAACTGGGAACAGTAAATTTCTTAAAATCCCTCTTTTTCCCAATTAGAGATAAAACTCACTCTTTGGCCGGCGACAAGGCAGCCTCGTTTCTGATTGGGTGAAATGCGAGCAGTTTCTTCTCGCTCTATCCACTCAGGTTCGAGTTGGCGAGGTTGGCTTTCCTTGGCAAGAGAAATTAAATTCTAACCGTGCCTTTGCCCGTTTTAAAAATTTTGGCGGTTTGGCGTTGCTTGGCGACCCTCCCCGGGTGATTCAAAATGGCTGGTGCATGGTGGAAGGACAGATTTTGGGAGAGACATTTTTTTGAAGGGAAGAAGAAAGAGAATTTTTTTGGGAGAAACAAAAATAAAGTTGGAAGATTTTTCATGGAGACTCTCTGCGGAGATTTTGGAAAGATTTAAGGAGAAGAAGGACGGTGTCTGCTAAGGCGAAGCGGTGATGCCTATGCTAAGCGTGAGTAGGCTTAAAGAGACTTCGGAGATGATGCCCGGCAAATGAATATCTAGCTGGCCCATCGGAATTCGCTGTTGTCCCAGGAGTGCCGTCACCGACCCTGCGTATTGACGAGGAGCCTCGAGAAATGCCTCGGAGTTGATGCCCGGCTAATGAATTCCTAGCTGGACCACCAGAATTCGTTGTTGCCCCAGGAGTGCCATCACCTACCGCCATGCTTGAAACATCCAGCCTCGCATTGTTTAGAACCAAAACCAGGGATGGAGATGAGAAAATGACCGACTAAGGCCAGTTTATTTCCCCATGGAGTGTCGCCATGTCAGCAACAACCAGCCACACCTGTCAGTTAAGTGTGTTTTAAAATTTTTTGAAATTTAAAAGTTTAATCCAGAAGTGAATCCCTACAATTGTTATGTTATTAAAGAGATTGTTGTGAAAATTTATTTATCTTTGCCAAAGTGAATTCTCATGTAAATGTAATGTATGGACAGACAAGAATTTTAATGTGATTGTGTAAAATCTAAGAAAATTGAATTTAGCTGAATAATAATGCTTGATTTAGATTTTACTAAATGTGCAAGGATAGCTATCAAATTAGATGGTAATTTAAAAAATAACTAAAAGCAATTTGTACTAGTGTGAATCACAACATATGTCCTATTATTGAAGTGTTATGTTTTTTATAAGTAAATGCTTACAAGTGGAAGAGGCCTCTCCAGATAAAAATGTATGACTATGTTTTGCATTTTGCAGTGTTATATATTAGCCAAGATATACAATTCAATACAATTCTAGATTTTAAATAAAATTGTTATTATTTTCTATTTATGTGTCTGTCATTAATTATATCTCAAAGCACACTGACTTCAAGGGAATTTTACTAGATCTGAATTTATTCATTGACTAGCTGTTACCCGCGACTTCGTGCGCGAAGAATTTGAATTATTCTTTTTTTTAAATTCAAGAATGTAAATGTTTTGTTGCATTTTGAAAGGAGAAAGTAAAAGTTCTGACGGAGATAATACTTAATTGAACGGCTGACAGGAGTGTACTGTACATGTATGCTGATATAGTTATGTAAATTGTTTATCTATTCTAATATACTTTTGTATACCACATTATTTGCAAGGATGTAGAGGTTGTGTGGGCAGGACACACGTGAACACGCCATGTATAGTTGCCCATGCGAAAAATATGGTTTTTCCAAATGTACACCTGCCACTTTCAGTATCTGCCCCTGAGCCTGGCAAATGACATTTTTAAAGGGATTTGTTGCTTTCTGAACTGAGAGGATATATCCTTCGGCATTATCGGAAGGCGTGGAATTAAAATACTTTCTCTTCTCCCTATATCAGTCGTAACAGTAGCTTTCATGACGTTTGCACTTTGGTGTGTAATTTGCGACCGTGTGCCATTGTGCAGTCTCGGTATATCGAGGTTGCGTATTAGTAGTATTGGCACACCGGCATTCACTCTCGGCTTGTCGGAAGGTGCCCTGACAATTCTAAGATGTTGAAGAGCTCTACAGTATGTGATGTTTCTTGTTAATGCCCAATACCGTATCTACAGATGGATATTCTGTAATACCTCACTGTGAAAGTTACACAAAACATCGAGAGAATAATTCACTAACGTTATTGGATCACTGTGTAACCGCATTAAAAGCTGTAAATGCTACGACAACAGGAACCCGGAAGTGTAAATTCTCCTTTGTTGTTAATGGTCAAAGAAAGCAATATTTTCTTATATTAACTTTAACACTGGCAAAAGCCCGCGCGCGAAACAGTAATTTGGCTTGAATTTATTTCTATAAGAATAAAAAGACTTGTTAGAAATTACGTTACAAAAATATTTTTAAACCTTAATAACAATCAGAGAAAACATTTCACCGCAATGTAATTAATAGCATTAAAAAGATCATTTTCTGGTCTTTAAAATGGCATAAAAATAATTGTTGTCTAATAAAGATTTCAGAAGTTATTGGCAAAAAACGTCTAAGCAATAGGCTTAAAAGCGGCTAATGTTCGTTATTTAATTAAATATCTTAAGAACTAATTAACTCTGAAAGTTGAAAATAGCACCTTGTGTGTACATTTCATGTCGCTAACGTTCACCGTTTAGGGGGAGTTCTTGTGACCGACCTATCGATCAACAGACAGACAGATACATGTAATTTCTGCCTTGTTTTATAAATATTTATAAACATAAGCAAAATTTTCAGAAATAAAGATAAATTAGTTCAAAGTCTAACCGTTTCCTAGCAGCGAAGTAGGTATAAATTTGCGTTATTTCAAAATCGTCTGCACGTAAAATTTAAAAAATTAATAAAACTTGAATGAAAACTGTCACAGAAATAAAATTAATATCATTGAAAAGGTAAAGTTTTTATCTTTAAGACGGTATAAAAATAATTTGTATCGGACAATTTGTTCCGAAGTTACAGCGGATAAAAGGATTACGTGATAGTTAATTTAAAAAATAATTTATTTGACATGTTTTCGCATTCCTGAAGGATCACGTGACAGTAGAATGAAAAATAAAAATCTTCATCGCGAATCGCGGAGTCAATGGGCTTTCTTTGTTAACTATTTTTAATCTGTAGTCAAAAATAATTAATTTAACGTGATTTCACCTAGCCTATGTCCGTTCTCGGGTTTCAAGCTACAACTCTGCCAATTTTCATCCAAATCGGTTTTGTGGTTTGGTCGTGAAAGCTTAACAAACAGACAGAAAGACAGACAGACAGACACACTTTCGCATTTATTATATTACTAGCTGTTACCCGCGACTTCGTGCGCAAAGAATTTGAATTATTCTTTTTTTTAATTCACGAATGTAAATGTTTTGTTGCATTTTGAAAGGGGAAAGGAAAAGTTCTGACGGTTGATAATACTTAATTGGACGGCTGACAGGAGTGTACTGTACATGTATGCTGATATAGTTATGTAAATTGTTTATCTATGATGATATACTTTTGTATACCACGTTATTTGCACGGATGCAGATTTTGTGTGCTGTACATACGTGAACAGGTCACATATAGTTGCCCATGGGAAAAATATGGTTTTTCCAAATGTACGCCTGCCACTGTGTGTCATTGCGCAGTCTCGGTATATCGAAGTTACGTATTAGTAGTACTGGCACACCGAATATCATTCTAGGCTTGTCGGAAGGTGCCCCTGACAATTCCAAGATCTTGAAGAGCTCTACAGAATATGATGCTCCTTGTTAATGCCCATTACCGTATCTACAGAAGAATATTTTGTAATATTCACTGTGAAAATTAAACAAAACATCGAGAGAATAATTCACTAACGTCATTGGATCACTGTGTAACCGTATTAAAAGCTGTAAATGCTACCACAACAGGAAACCGGAAGTGTAAAGTCTCCTTTGTTATTTATGGTTAAAGAAAGCAATATTTTCTTATATTAATTTTAACACTGACAAAAGCCCGCGGGCGAAACAGTAATTTGGCTTGAATTTATTTCTATAAGAATGAAAAGTATTATTAGAAATTACGTTAAAAAATATTTTTAAACCTTTATAGCAATCGGAGAAAACATTTCATCGCAATGGAATTAATAGCATTAAAAAGATCATTTTCTGGTCTTTAAAATGGCATAAATGTAATTTTTGTCTAATAAATATTTCAGAAGTTATTGACAAAAAACGTCTAAGCATTAGGCTTAAAAGCGGCTAATTTTCGTTATTTAATTAAATATCTTAAGACTAATTAACTCTGAAAGTTGAAAATAACACCTTTGACCTAAAAATATGCTCTAGAATGCCGTGTGTAAATTTCATGTCGCTACCGTTCACCGTTTAGGAGGAGTTCTTGTGACCGACCGATCGACCGACAGACAGACAGATACATGTAAATTCTGCCTTATTTTATGGATACTTATAAATATAAGCAAAATTTTCAGAAATAAAGGTAAATTATTTCAAAGTCTAACCATTTCCTAGCAACTGTGAGTAGCTATAAATTTACGTTATTTCAAAATCGTCTGCCAGTAAAATTTAAAAAATTAATAAAAATTGAATGAAAAATGTCACAGACATAAAATTGGTATCGTTGAAAAGGTAAAATCTTTATCTTTCAGATGGTATAAATATAATTTGTATCGAACAATTTGTTCCGAAGTTACAGCGGAAAAAAGGATTACGTGATAGTTGATTTTAAAAATAATTTATTCCACATGTTTTCGCATTCCTGAAGTATCACGTGACAGTTTATCCTTAATAATATAATAAATGCGAAAGTGTGTCTGTCTGTCTGTCTATCTGTCTGTCTGTCTGTCTGTTAAGCTTTCACGACCAAACTACCAAACCGATTTGGATGAAAATTGGCAGAGTTGTAGCTTGAAACCCAAGAACGGACATAGGCTAGGTGAAATCACGTTAAATTAATTATTTTTGACTACAGATTAAAAATAGTTAACAAAGAAAGCCCATTGACTCCGCGATTCGCGATGAAGATTTTTATTTTTGAATAAACTGTCACGTGATACTTCAGGAATGCGAAAACATGTGGAATAAATTATTTTTAAAATCTACTATCACATAATCCTTTTTTCCGCTGTAACTTCGGAACAAATCGTCCGATACAAATTATATTTATACCATCTTAAAGATAAAAATTGTACCTTTTCAATGATATCAATTTTATTTCTGTGACATTTTTCATTCAATTTTTATTAATTTTTTAAATTTTACGTGCAGACGATTTTGAAATAACGCAAATTCAGAGCTACTCATTTGCTAGGAAATGAATAGACTTTGAACTAATTTGCCTTTATTTCTGAAAATTTTGCTTATATTTAAAAGTATCCATAAAATAAGGCAGATTTTACATGTATCTGTCTGTCTGTCGGTCGATCGGTCGGTCACAAGAACTCCTCCTAAACGGTGAACGGTAGCGACGTGAAATTTACACACGTCATTCTAGAGCATATTTTTAGGACAAAGGTGTTATTTTCAAATTTCAGAGTTAATTAGTTCTTAAGATATTTAATTAAATAACGAACATTAGCCGCTTTTAAGCCTAATGTTTAGACGTTTTTTGCCAATAACTTCTGAAATCTTTATAAGACAACAATTATTTTTAGGCCATTTTAAAGACCAGAAAATGATCTTTTCAATGCTATTAATGCCATTGCGATGAAATATTTTCTACGATTGCTATAAAGGTTTAATGAATTAATCTCTCGATGTTTTGTTTACATTTCATAGTGAGATATTACAGAATATCCTTCTGTAGATACGGTAATGGGCACTAACAAGGAGCATCATATTCTGTAGAGCTCTTCAAGATCTTAGAATTGTCAGGGGCACCTTCCGACAAGCCTAGAATGATAGTCGGTGTGCCAGTACTACTAATACGTAACCTCGATATACCGAGACTGCGCAATGGCACACGGTTAAAAATTACACACCTAGGTACAAACGTCGTGAAAGCTATTGTTATGACTGATATAGGGAGAAGAGAGAGTGTTTTAATTCCACGCCTTCCGATAACACCGAAGGATTTATCATCTCAGTTCAAAAGATAACAAATCTCTGTAAAAATATCATTTGCGAGGCACAGGGCCAGACACTGAAAGTGGCAGGCGTACATTTGGAAAAACCATATTTTTCCCATGGGCAACTATATGTGGCCTGTTCACGTGTGTACAGCCCACACAACCTCTACATCATAGATAAACAATTTACATAACTATATCAGCATACATGTACAGTACACTCCTGTCAGCCGTCCAATTAAGTATTATCAACAGTTAGAACTTTTCCTTTCCCCCTTTCAAAACGCAACAAAACATTTACATGAATTCGTGAATTAAAAAAAAGAATAATTCAAATTCTTCGCGCACGAAGTCGCGGGTAACAGCTAGTTGAAAAATAAAAATCTTCATCGCGAATCGCGGAGTCAAAGGGCTTTCTTTGTTAACTATTTTTAATCTGTAGTCAAAAATAATTAATTTAACGTGATTTCACCTAGCCTATGTCCGTTCTTGGGTTTCAAGCTACAACTCTGCCAATTTTCATCCAAATCGGTTTGGTAATTTGGTCGTGAAAGCTTAACAAACAGACAGACAGACAGATAGACAGACAGACAGATAGACAGACACACTTTCGCATTTATTATATTATTAAGGATTAAGGATTTAAATGATAAACCTGGAGATTATTGCAAAAATTTCTCTACACAACGCAATTATGATTCTTTAGGCCATTAACTTTAAAAGGTTTTTATTCGAGTGGTTTTGATCTTTGGTTTAAATCTAAAAAGTCAGAAATCTTTAAACCCACCACAACACCACAAGATTCAAAGTTATGGAAACATTTCACCGTTAATTTTACAGGTCTGAAAATATTCAAAAATGTATAAATAAGAAAATAATTCGTATATCTTGACGAAAACACTGTTGACACACCTAGATTCCTAATGAGTATTGTTTTTCGCTATTTAGTTTAAGTTTTCTTTTGTAACATGTTTGCATTTAATAAATAATTGAATGACAATTACAATTATAGATTTAATTACGGTAAACATTTTAAAAATATTTAACCTTGAGTCTTTCATTATACTGGGAAGATGAAAGAGAAACAATTGTTTTAGAATGAAATAGAATCATTTAATGTTTATTATCAGTTTTTCATGTGAGAATAACAAAAAGTCTCTGTAGTTCACATTTTTTGATTTTTTTTCTCCTGCACAGATTATGCCATCACCGGAGTCTCCTGAAAGCGACATATATATAAAACCCTTTCTAAAATTGCCATTTTCCTATATTATTATTATTATACTAATAAGACCCTTTTTAAAATTGCCATTTT
>BGPR01000026.1:1513517-1726801 GCA_013235015.1 Araneus ventricosus | reverse complement strand
TTTGGTAATTTGGTCGTGAAAGCTTAACAAACAGACAGACAGACAGATAGACAGACAGACAGATAGACAGACACACTTTCGCATTTATTATATTATTAAGGATTAAGGATTTAAATGATAAACCTGGAGATTATTGCAAAAATTTCTCTACACAACGCAATTATGATTCTTTAGGCCATTAACTTTAAAAGGTTTTTATTCGAGTGGTTTTGATCTTTGGTTTAAATCTAAAAAGTCAGAAATCTTTAAACCCACCACAACACCACAAGATTCAAAGTTATGGAAACATTTCACCGTTAATTTTACAGGTCTGAAAATATTCAAAAATGTATAAATAAGAAAATAATTCGTATATCTTGACGAAAACACTGTTGACACACCTAGATTCCTAATGAGGATTGTTTTTCGCTATTTAGTTTAAGTTTTCTTTTGTAACATGTTTGCATTTAATAAATAATTGAATGACAATTACAATTATAGATTTAATTACGGTAAACATTTTAAAAATATTTAACCTTGAGTCTTTCATTATACTGGGAAGATGAAAGAGAAACAATTGTTTTAGAATGAAATAGAATCATTTAATGTTTATTATCAGTTTTTCATGTGAGAATAACAAAAAGTCTCTGTAGTTCACATTTTTTGATTTTTTTTCTCCTGCACAGATTATGCCATCACCGGAGTCTCCTGAAAGCGACATATATATAAAACCCTTTCTAAAATTGCCATTTTCCTATATTATTATTATTATACTAATAAGACCCTTTTTAAAATTGCCATTTTCCTATATTATTATTATTATGCTAATAAGAACCTTTTTTAAAATTGCCATTTTCCTATATTATTATTATTATTATAATAAGACCCTTTTTAAAATTGCCATTTTTATTATATTGTTATTACCATACTTTTAAAATTACCCTTTTTATTACATTATTATTACCATATTTATAAAAGCCACTTTAAGGGAACTATATGAACAAAATTCAGCCACTAATTCATGCAACGCCGGTGCAAAAAGTATGTTAGAAGAATAAAATTTGTCCAGAAACAAGAAAAGCAGCAAATAGTGGAATATATTTCAAGGAAAACCTTTAGTGTTCAGACGGGTATTGTCTAACTTTGAAAAGAAAGTTGGTCGGAAGTAAATAAATTTAATAATTAATTTTCGTTTTCATTTTTTACTTTTGCTCAATTGTTTTGGGGAAATTCTTCTCCTTCAGTATCATTTGCAAACATTATAACGTAAATATATGTGTCTGATTCCCTAATGGTTCTTTCGCATATGAATAAAACACATAGACAAGTCTATATCGTTCCACAAAAAATTCATGTGCGACTTGCGTCTAATGCTGCGTCTAAATCTCTTTCTTCCTAACAATGCACTTACTTCTCAATAATGATTAGGAAATAGAACTACCAGCTAGGGCTCAAAAGGAAACTACGGGATAAAAGTTAAACTGTCTTTTTGAGTTTTAAAAATAGTGTATTCTTGCTACTGACCGAAGTCGGAAGAAAACCATTTGGGAAATCATTTTAAAATAATTAGTATCAGAAATTATATATTCAACCGAAAACTTCTATTAATGTTTTTAATTTTTTTCGAATTTAAAGTGGAATTCTGCGTCATTTAAGTTTTCCTTCATTTCTTTTTCTAAACAGTTGCATATTGCATTTTACAGTTTTAGAAAACGGTGGATAAAATTGCTCTACTATATTCTTTGTTATGATTAACTACGCTTTTGTAGAATATTGTAGAATGTACTATATGGAATTTACTGAAGTAAATTTATAATAGCGCATGACTTTTGGTTTGATGGCATCATTTAGTAGCAAAACCTTAATTAAAATAACAATAATTGTAGATTTTCAGAAAATTTTATATAATCACATCATATGTATGTATAAATGTTAAATTTATCTTACCTTATTTAACATTACTTTTACACGTATTTATATTATACAAGGTGGTCATAAATTATTAGACATCTTGAAAAAATTAATAAAAAATCCCTATAATGTAGCAACTTCGTTTTTTTTAAAATGAGGGAGTAGCTCAAAAGGTTTTTTTTTCTTTTCAGATAGATAACGCGCCATTATGTCGCACTAAAACTGCTCATTCCAACGCAAGTGTCAAAATGGGTAACGTGCAGCAGAAGGCACATCTCTGGTTCTATGAAAGCAGATCAATTGTAAAAGTTGAAAAGATTATCCGGTTAGAGTATCGAAATTGTCAGTCCCCAAATAAAAACTTCACCAAGCGCTGGTACGGAAATTAAAGGAATTTAAGCAATTAAAGGAAACAGGAAATGCGCATCAGCGAGGGAGACCTTCACTCTTTCATTGCGCATGCCAGTAATCGAGTTCTTAATCAGAGACCGACAATTTCGATACTCTACCCGAACAATTCTTTGAACTGTTACAATTGATTTGCTTTCGTGGAACCAGAGACGTCACAGACGTGCCTTCTACTGCATATAAGACATGTTGACACTTTCGTTGGATTGCGCAGATTTAGTGCGCCGTAACGGTGCGTTACTGATCTGAAAAAAAAAACTTCTTGAGCTACTCTCTAATTTTAAGAAAAATGAAGTTGCTGCATTATAAGTTTTTTTTATTCATTTTTGAAATGTGACCAATAATTTATGACTATCTTTTATTTTATATTAAATTTAATTAATACCCAAGGTTAGGATTTTTTTAACTCTGTGAGAGGTTTTAAAATCGCCGATAATAATTAAAGAAGATATTCGTGCGAATGCATCTTTACAATCTGCAGGACAGAATATTAGAGACATAGCTTGCAAACAAAGTGCGGATGGAAACCTTTAAAAACTTTCAGAAACACTTATGTAGATGCAGAAGTTGAATCGAGTCAACTCGTTCGAATTCTTTTGAGCAAGTACTGGTAGCTGAGCTTCTAGACATAGTTGGGAGGGGTACAATGTGCTTCTTGAAGCCTTTTTAAAGGACTAACTGTATAAATAAAAGATTGTAGAAGTACAATTGTGAATGAAGTCCTTGAAGGTGCAAAACAATCTTGTTCTGCTCTTAATGTAGACCCGTCTTTTAAGGAGGTAAGAAAGAGGAAGAAGAAAAGACTTTTTGACGAAAAATGTGAAGATGAAATCTCTGAAATTTCTCAACATAAAAAAATCAAACTTGCCTTACTGCAAGTGAATGAAAGAATAGAAGCTGAGTTAAAGAGACGATTCCAATCATTGCAAAAAGTGAATGAAATTTTAGGATTCTTGTCTCCTAAACAACTGACGACTCTTGATAACAAAACTTTAAAAGAGAATGCTACTACTTTGGCAAATTTGTACCGAGACGATCTGGACAAGGAAGAAATATCTGTTAAAATAGAGAGTTTTAAATTTTCTGTAATGGGTAGCGACAATTTAGATGGAAATGAATAAAAAAAGAGTAAGCTAAATTCTACTGCCCTTGACTATTTAAATTATTTATATACAGCCATGAAAACTATTCAAATTTGACCACGGCCCTAAGAATCTACTTGACTCTACCAGTTTCTGTCGCATCGAATGAGAGAAGTTTTAACTAACTTAAAATCATAAAAAAACTATGTAAGAAACTTAACCAAGCAAGACCGCCTATCTAATCTTGCAGTGATTTATATTGAACATGAGAAGGCATCAAAGATATTTTAACCCTTCAACCGGCTGGAACGTAGAAAGTCGCTCTCTGATGACTATTCTAAAACCGGCTCCGTCGCAGAAAGTCGTTCTTCGATTATTACTCTTAAAACCGGCTCCACCGTAGAAAGTTGCTCTATGTTTATTACCCGAAAACCGGCTCCGAAACATTTGCGTTCACCATTTAGCTACAGAGAGGCCGTTTTCAAAGCATTCAGCTGAAATATTTTTGCCGTTCAAAGGGTTAAGATGATGTGCTAAAAACTTTTGCAGCAAAGAAGAGGAAAATTAAACTAAAATAATTTGAGTGTTTAATGGTTAACAGAGTAAACTAACCTATCCATCTGAAAACATGTTTGAAACATTAATTTTTCAAGTGGAACACTTAGTTAGGATATTATCATTGTTATATTATTGCACGTGTTTTTTTCTATTGCGCACTATGTAAAACCTGAACTTAGCGTATTTGTATTAGGTCAAACAAAATTATTTTCTACGCATGATTTTTTTCTTTCTTTATTAAATACTTACAAACATATTAATTAGTGTTGGTCATTTTTCAGTATAGAACGGTAGATTTTAATTAAGACTTGAAGCAAACTAATCTATGTGTTGCTTGTTGGTGTTCGGGGTAGGTGTAGGGGGCACTAATCGCAGATTTTGCCCCGGGCGCCAAAATCCCTAGTGCCGTCACTGTTTGTTCCTCTCTACGTCCAACAACAACCTTTGTCCTGAATAGCCTGTCTATTAGAAAAGTAGATCGAAAATAGATACATTTTCCTATAGCATGTGTAATTGGGTCTTATTGGAAACTTTCTTAATACGATTTGTTGGACATAAACGTTTCAGCGAGAATTGCGAGCTGTGGGTGTGAAGTGGGCGGCAGCCTTTTAGTAGTCTGAGAGAAGCATAGGAGGCTACAGAAATTGCACAGACTCAACTCGCAACAGATTGACTTATGCAGTCCATGCTAGGTGGCGTTGCAATATTACGCACCTATTTAATTTGCGGCAGAGAATTACGCTGTTACCTGAGTAAAATTAAACTCTTTCTAGAATGATGAACTACCTTTACTGCGAATGGTCAATAAAGCCCTCTTTCCCCCCGAGGAGAAAACTTCTCATTTTAGAAGCGCTGATGATATTGCGAGTGTATTTTTTAGAGAGTTATGTGTAAAGGAAGAGTTAAAATTATACAGCAATATGATGAAGATTGAAAATCGTCGATAATCGTACGTGCAAGAGGCAAATAATATAACACGTTTGCCGACGTCAGTGTTATAGCTTTTTATTTCATTGTTCTCAATCACCTTACGTGAAAAATTAGGTACCGATGGATGAATTAAAAATGAAAGGGTAGTGAAATTGATTTTTCCTCTTCTCTAAGAATTTTTCATACCTTTCTACATGACTTATTTTCATATACATTTACCTAAAAAGAATGTTATTGTATTGTGAATGTAGTGATAGGGCACAATTTTTAATAGTGGTAAATACAAAGATATCAAGATTTAATTATATATTTTAATGTGAGGTACAGTTTGATATGGTTGAAGTAAAAAGTGATTCTTATTTTATGAATTATGATTTCTCATGGTATTTTAAAGAAGCTTTTGTTACGTTAGATTCTTGATTTGTAAGATTTTTAAAAAAATCTATGCTTTTGCAATGTAAGTTTATTACTCTCCCCATTTTTTGTTTCATATTTTATGAAAAAAAGTTATGTGGGTATATGCAGTTTATATCAACCAAATTGAATTATTGTTTTCTGCATTCCTGTTTCTTTTTTTAAAACTGAAATCTGCAGTTAAAATCACCTTAGGTAAATTTTATTACATATCTTTATAAATTCATCAAAAAAATGGCATATAAAATAACAGAAAATAATGTACTAAAATACATATTGCATAAAAAGATATATTTTTGCTTAAAATTCATTAAAATGTCTGTTAAAAATATAATATTAGTGTGGCCAAAACTGGCCACACTAATCTATACTTATAAAAGGCAATGTTTGTGTGCGTGCGTGCGTGTGTGTGTGTTTGTCTGCGATGCCCAGACGAATCTATCGCACTTACAGCCATGAAATTTGGTACACAGGTAGTCGCAATGGTGGCTGAATGCACCTCGAAGCCGAAATTTTAAATTTTAATCTAGAAATTTTTTTATTTAATGTTTTGTGTTGTTTTGGTTGATTTTTCGCACTAATTTCTCAATAGAATGGTTTCGAATAATTGTACGACAAAAATATATAGACCATCGGAAAGAACACGCGATTTCCGTTCTAATGAAGTTAGTTTTGAATTTCTATCGTAAATTATTGAATTTTGAGAATTTTTTAAAAATCAGTCAGTTTTGCCGTCTAAATGTTGGTTTTGATTTTAAATTTGTCGCATCCGACTTTCTAATAGCACTATTATTTTCAATTTTTTTCAGCTTATAACTGCAACGGTTCTGTCGGATTTAAAAGGAGAATGGTTAAAATATCTTTTTTAGTTTTTTTAAAATTAATTTTTTCCTGGTAGTTGAACGATATGTTTCCTCTAGCGAAGCTTCCGCCCACGATAGTCTCCGGAACGTTGCGGGCAATTTCATTGGCTGAAGGGCCAGGGTGACGTCATTACTTTCGCGTTCTGCGAGGAGATGGTTTATTTACTCGGTTAATTCGATTATTATTTTTAAGCGCGTCTTAACTTATTTCTTTGCCTTTCATACTTTGCTTGCGGTGTAATAAATATCACATTGTAATTTTTTAACATTGTTTTGGATTTAACGGTACTCGGTCGAGAGGAAAAAGAGGCGGACCAACTCAATAATATATATTTCTGTTTTGATTTTGTTTTTAAAACTTTTATTTATGTAATTGTATGTGGGCATTTTTTTTTATTTTGTTGAAATAACGATCCCACGGGCAACGCCGTGCGCGTACTGCTAGTATTATATATTTAACAGACATTTTAATGAGTAAAACTACTAATATAATATTAGTGTGGCAAGGTGGCCAAAACTGGTGCAAATTGTGTTAATTTATTTAAGAATTCATAATTCAAAATCTAAAATATTCTTCAGAAAAATTTTATAACTAGCAGAAAGCCAATAAAATTTGTTAAAGAGTAGTATAAGCATGCTTTAATATGCTCTAAACAGTCATCCACTGTGAAGTTTCCATTTCAAATTTTCTCTTAATGCGGCCAAAACTGGAGCATCTACCCTACATATAAATGTTCCAAAAGAAATACAAACATCTACATAGTGCAATTTAAACTATGATCTATACTTATAAAAGGGAATGTTTGTGTGTGTGTGCGTGCACAAATATTTTTTTAAATAGTTGCTGCATGTTTGAATTAAATTTTTTTAATTTGCTTTTTAAAGGTAACAGCTTAATGACTGGTATGTTATTATATATATATATATAATTCTATGACTGCAGGGCTCATTGTCTAATATACAAATGTTAAATATATATATATATAGTTTTAAAAAAATCACTAAAATAAAAAATCGATTTAAATAAAAAAAAAATCCGATTTAAATCAAATAAATCGATTGTTTTGAAAAAATAAAAACAATTGACAACCCTGCATATGATATGTAGAGTATTAGATTTAAAAACAATTTCTTTTTTCGACATTATTCTATTCTATTATTTTTTCCAGACTGACGGGATTATTTTAATGACCACGAAAATCTTAGCTTCTTTACAGAGCCCATGCTATTTTAGGTGGTCGTAGTGGCGTTATTCAATGCTAAAAAATTTAGAATAACAAGAGCTTCCATAAAATTAAATTATATAGGACGCCCACACAAAGAATCTAAATTTAAAAAGTCTTTCGACAAATCTAAAATTCTTTTTTGTGCGTATATTGATTTGAAATAAAAAGTCAACAGTGAACTTTCCGTTTTTGTTCACTGTCTGGAAACAGACATATCGAGAATATTCAGCATGGATGGAACGGAACTACTTTCTGAAAAGAAAGAAATGGATAAAAATAGAAAGCGTTGAACGGAAAAATCTTCTGCTTTATTTTCGATCCAAATGGAAGAACAAGTATCGAAATTTGATATTAAAAAAACTAAAGAGGAATCGCGAAGAGAAAACAAAAAGACGGTTGCCCAAACAATTTTAAGAGTTTCAGATAAAACAGTTCAGAAGTGTGTAACAGTTGTATCATTTTTCGTTTTATACCTGAAAAATAATAATAAACAGAGGACGGAATGTGTATGAATATGCATATTTGGGAAATAGATCGCTGTCAGAGGTGATGGAAACTCGCATTTCCTTCTTGAAAGATCATAAAAGTAAATTTTTTCACCGAAGATGCTTATTTTGAAATTTCTCAATTTTATTAATGATATTTGTGTTATTTAAGAGTTCTTCATCTTTCAAGAAGCTCACAGTCAGATATTCGTTTAGAAGGCTTTTTTTTTATATTCCAAGTTTT
The DNA here is from genome assembly GCA_013235015.1 of Araneus ventricosus. Taxonomy (NCBI): domain Eukaryota; kingdom Metazoa; phylum Arthropoda; class Arachnida; order Araneae; family Araneidae; genus Araneus; species Araneus ventricosus. The sequence continues at coordinate 1,718,701 of BGPR01000026.1, read as the reverse complement.
CGGAAATTGAAATAGTCCTTATTTTTTAATTGACAATTCTGTAACTAAACCGTCAATTGTATTATTTTTCAGTAGGGAGTTCTATATAGTACAGGATGCTTATATATATATATAGAAATTTTATCCAATATCTAGGTTATTGCATAAGAAACCTAGGCTTTCTATGCATTTAAAACTATTAGTGACTTCTTGGTTTTCCAGGAAAAAGCGAAAACTTAAAACGTTTGACGATAGAAAGGTGGGAACATCCTTAGCTTTACAATTTAAGCATTATACGAAGTGATTATATTTCATAATTCGCCAGAAATATACATATTCATTAATTTCTTATTTAAAAAAATAGCAAACCTGACCTTAGCTAGTTAATACTTTGAAGATTAATTCCAATTAAATCGAAGGAGGACACAAATTGGAATCTTTCGGATTTATTAATTATTTTAATTTAGGAAACTAATTACGGATTTAAGCTTAACTAAAAATTGCTGCTCGCTGTGTTTGCTTCGATTGAGCTCGTTCCGGTACTTTTTTTCCTTGGGGGGGGGGGAAGGGGAGGAGAGCCAACTGGGAGAAAAACACTTTCCTTAAATCTCCTTAAGATGTATCAGTCATTCAATGTTTTGGCACTTTAAGTCTCAACTGTCAAAACGATAATTAGTCTCTTTTCATTTTGTAATATACTACTAGGCTAGTGAAGCCAGTCGAAAATTGCTCAATATTTCATCAAGCAAATTGGAACGACTATAAAAACTGAATTGTTCATTAAATCCTATTACAATGTGAAATAGTATATATTTTCTTGCAATTTCAATAAAAAGTAATTTTTCTCGGTGGTGTGACATATAAAATCAATCCTTCAGAAATAATTAAAATAGCATCTAAATTAGATAATTTTCGTTTCAGACAAAATATTCAAATATCGATTGTGATTAAACATTTACTATAAGCCTCATACAGAAAATTCCAATAAATTAGTACATAACAAATCACGCTTTGAATAATTTAAAACCTTTCTTAGGCAAATTTAATGGGTTTTCAAGGTCGTAAGTTATATCGTTAGAAAACGCAACGCCGTTCCAAAAAATATTTTAATTTCAGAAATTGGTAATGATGCAATTATATCAGTGAAAGAATCGAAATATATTTATTTGTTTCCAGATAATTGAGAAGCTTCGGTTCGGTGCATATTTTTTATCGTATTTTATGCGAAATGTTCACATATGTTGTATGACATCGCTTGCATTCATAGCTCATCAAATCATTTCTCTATAATAAAAATCTGACAAATTTAATTTATTCTGTTACGCAAGATGACAAAATTCTCGTATTAAATATTTATCTTTACTGTTGGTAGCTGAAACATGAGCAAATTCCTTTTTTGATAAACAATTTAACAACATAATCGCAAATGTGCCTGATCAAAGTATTCGCATGTAGAGTTTATTCAAAGAGATAAAATATTAGTTAATGAGATTCTAACATTTTTATATATTGCACAAGATATAAAATCTCGTGGGAAAAAATGCAAATTATAGACTTAAAAGTTGCAATTCTCATTTCTATATTCATTCAAAACTTATAACACATAAAAAGGATGTGGCTTTAATTTTGGCATATTGTATTATTCTGCATATTATTAACAAGTAGATTCTCCTTCATTTGAATACAATCCTATTTGAATGCTCAAAATAAACCAATTGGCTACCTAGTGGGCGTTTTGTGTGTGCCTATCTGTAATATTCGTAACATCAACTACAATATTCGCGAAGTTAAACAAAACGGCAAATGCAGTAAAGTACCTTTTATACGTCTTTCAAGGGACTGACTAAAAAGAAGTATAAATGACAAGACGCGATATAGAAATTTTAAAAACGACTTTGATTATTACAATTTAATGCAAATTCATTTTACAGTATTAATTTCAAAGATTTTTATGATAGTAATAGTACTACATAGTATGGAAATCATTAATTACATTTTTAAATTAGACATTTATCATAAAAGTGAGAAAAATCATACCTTTATTCCATATCTTGTGTATTAATTACAATTTGTATTAATCCATATATTAATTTATCAACTGTGAATAATTCCGAAGTCATGGTTCCTTTATCATAGTTCACGTACTAGAAGAGAGGAAATTTACCTACACATTTGAGGAAGAACCAGCGGGAGTGGTCTCCCCTAAACTTTATCGTATACTTTCTAAGTGCAGATCCGTCAAAATCTCGAGTTCGAATTTTTTTGACGATTACAATACTTTCTCTTTGTATACTTCGTATACGAGAAAGTAAAACAAAAAAACGAACAAACCTGAAATCAAATATCTGTTGCCACGTTTCAAAAAAATATTACTTTGAAGCAGGCGCGATAAAATAGGCAATGCAATGAATACTAAAGCGAAAATTCTGCTTTGGAATTGAATTCCCAAGAAAACAATTTATACTACCACAACCGTAACAATTGCAAAAGCGTGTGATTGAAAGATTTGCTGAAATAATGAGATCGGTTTGATTTACAACAATAAAAAAATTGTTAACAATTGATGCTTGAAAACATTATTTATTGTTGTAAATAAAATTTACAACAATAACAGATTGCTACCAATACGCATGCGCATGAGAATCGGATTAAAGGAAATTGAATATGCAATTTGAACGCCTCTTTTTGACGGATTTGGCCTAAACTTTTATACGGATCTACATTCATAACGATAAAACTGTGTACCAAATTTTATCCATTTAGCTATTCAAGTTTTAGAGTTATAGCGTTCACATGACCGCGGACATACAAATAGACAGACTTCCCGTGGACGGATTTTGGCCAAAATTTGATAGAAACCTACAAATTATGTTTAAAGACCACATACTAAATTTCATCCCTGTATTTCTAATAGTTCTCGAGTTATCGTGTTCATAGACAGACAGACATGATTCCAAAATTGTGTTTTTCGGACTCAGGGAGGTCTCAAACGTGGAGTTTCGAGTTCGAATTTTTTGACGATTACAATACTTTCTGTTTGTATACTTCGTATACGAGAAAGTAAAAACGACGTGTGACCGAAGCTTTGCGTCTTATAAACGATGCAATTTATCATTACAATGAATGCGTATGAATCGGGACTCTGATGAAACGAAGTATAAATGAGAAACGTATAAAAGGTACTTTACTCTATATTTATTTAATTTGACTGTCATGCTTGGAAACAAAAAATCATTTGTAAATTTATCTTAAAATTTGTAATTTTGTAATTGCGAAAAGCATACAATCTGACGGAAAACAATTACCTAAAGTGTCCAAAATAACTAAGTAAAGTAACGGCGAACCTTAAAGGATGTTTTCAAGCTTTTAATTAGTGGTTTTTCTGGAGCTACTTACTAATTAACCATTTTCTCTTAAACAGATGATAATTGGACGTTAAAAAATAAAAAAATAATTGGTAATCTATTTTTAATTCTATATTTAGCAAAGGAAATTATTTGTTTGTTTCCAATTTATTTTTAACGGTATTAGTTCATTAATTGTTCGTCGAATTTAAAAAAAGTATGGCTGATTTGAGATGTTTGTTAATGATCGCAAGGAAATTATTTCAAATGAGCTTTAAAATTTTTCATGCTCATTACATTACAATCTGACTTTAAACTTTTTCTTAATCAGAGAGAGTTTTCTTTTAACTCTTTTTATTTGTAAAAAAAATCCGCAATTCAGAGAAACAAAAACCACACAGGATAATATTTAGAATTAAGAAGTGTCTTTTGAAGCAAGTAGAAAGTCCTTTGGTGCAAAATTCAAAAATAAATTAAATAACGCAAGCAATGGCATTGTGAACTTTTTTAGTACGATATTTTTGATTTCTTAAATGTTTGGAGCATATAAAATATAAAAGCAAAAAATTAAGATATAAGAACTTGAAATTAAACAAATTTCTTTTTTATACGAAGCACAAAACATTAATTACATGATGTAATTTACAAAAATAACAAATATTCAAATAAGTAAAATTTCTGGAATTAGTAAACCTTTTAAATGAATAACGATTTAATCTATATATGCATATAATCGTTTATTCTAAATTAAAATACTCAAAGAAATTTAAAAAAGAAACGTAAATCGCTTATTCATTCAGTTTAATATTCGATCATAAATGCTTTATACAGGACAAACTGATTCAAATTTGTATCGCTTAGAACATACTAAATAAAAGAAACTAACTATCTTTTATGGGGTTTTTTTTTTGCCAATTTTTTTATACTGCGAAAAAAAATTTAGATTATTAAAAAATTCGCCTTGCAAATCGAAAAAAAATAAGTACAATAATACTGAAAACAAGCATTTTAAAGGAATTATTTCTCATATGCTTAAGAACATTTGAATTATTAATTGAAATGGGGTGACCAGCTTATCATTTTGATTTTTAAGACATAAAGAAATATTGATGCACATTTCTTAAATTATTTTAAAATAAAGTGCCTTGAGATGACAACCAACTTATTACAACTTTCGTATACGACTTAAAAAATAATATATTTATACTATAAGAACTCTTCTGAGATTAAAGGGAACATAGAACGTAACTTTCCACTTTGTAACTCCTACCCTGTCATCATTATAATGTGAAACCTGATATGATTTTAACGTATTCAGTAAAATCTACCCCACAGCCTGTAAATGATATTGAAGCGGAAAGCAATTTCAGTTGAAAGTAGATATCGTCGTCATTTTACGCTCCCTTCCTAATTAGCCTGCAGCTTACAGAAACAGCATTCCATCCCACTTGCAGCAATTCAGGGATGTCATTTCGTTTAACCAGGGGTTCAACTCGAAAGTTTATAGCATCATTATCTGAAAACCAGGAAGTACGATTGACAAACAATGTGTCATGGGAAGCTCATCCGATAAACGAAACAAAATCTTCGCGACCAATCAGATGACACTGTTCTCTCCTATGATGTTAGAAGTTTCATACGTTTTGACACGTAATCGCTTAAAAACAAAAACTGCATTTGGAAACATTATTTAATGGCATAACAAATGTCACGTATGTTACCTACCAGTTATATGGCATTCTTTTAGGGTAAAATAATTTAAACATTCATGCTAAACCTACTTTATTTTGAATATTCAATAATTGCTGATACTTTTCATAGATTGTAAACAGATTGCTTCCATTTTTCGTCAGATAGAAGAGATATGAACGAAATAAATTTATTCATCACTTTTAAAGGAAATTCCTTTATTACGCATTGAATTTAAATTTGTCTTTGCTGCAAATCGTAAACGCTAAAACGCATTTTTTATGAAGAAGTTTACAAACCATGGAAGAGCAAACATTTTCCTCCATAGTAAATTCGGAGAGTAAACAGCCGAAAAAATAAATTTTTGACAGTTGTTGTGCACCAATGTTTAGTTCTTCTTACCCCAATGTTTGTATAATCAATGTAAATGCTTTTCGCTTTTTTCTACAAGGATGAAAAGAAATGAAAATATCACGCACTGCAAAGCATACTTTTAAATTATCGCAATGACGTAGGTTCTCGAGTTCTAAAAATAGAGAAACAATATTAATAAGTTTGTTCTTATAAGCTTATCTTAATTTAAACTAGCTTTAATATTTAGAGGAAATCCCCAACAGCAGAGGATTCAATTTCCATATATGTTTGGGATATGCATTGAAATTTCAATGACATATCCAACATGACAATGCTAAACTACAATTAGTAGCAACCCAACGTGCCATTAGAGGACTGACACAAAGATTACCATACTTATCATCAATTGAGAAATTATTGGAGAGAAGCTTCTCTTTCAACCCCAGGCCGCAACAATCATTGCTGAAGCTTGTAAATAGATGAAAGATTGTCGAAAACCATCGCATAGAATGACATCCAACACTTGCAAGATTCGATGCATGCAATTGTTCATACCTGAATTCAACAATGTTCTGACTTCATTGAGCAGCAGTACCGTTATATTTCGCATGTCGCTACTCATGTAAACTTTTACCTATATTTTTGAAACTGTTAAACTTTGAAAATTTAGTTGCAATAAACATGTTTTATTATTTACCCTCTAGATGTCATTGTTTCCTGGCGTTGGGTTCTATTTTTGCTAGTGTAAGTCATGATAACTTTTGCTTTGAATTATTGCTTTAAATATCGGTACCACTAATACTCTGAGTTTTGAATTCTTATTATTTTAAATAATGTATAACTTCTAATACAATGATTACGTATCTTCTGATACAATAATTACTTCTTCCCTACTGATTACGTCTATTAAGCACTGCAGATTTTTTATGAACAATGGTTAACTGTTAATATCTTATATTAATATTTGTGGATGGACCTCTTGTTCTTGAGAATGATCAAATGGCTTGGGCTACAGCTCTAGGGACATGCCACTCTCCAAACTTTCACATCACAACAGCCTGAAGACGTTTGACCTACGACGGCAAATTAAACCTGCATCAGACAAACGGTAAAATGTTGATGAAATAGAGTCTCGAACTGCTAACCTTCTCTCCAGAAACCGAGAAAATATCACAATCTCTTCTTTTTCAGAAAACGTTATTAAGAAAGCAACCCAACATGCTCATTTTGAAGTTATGCTGCGCTATATTTCCTTCTATAAATACATATTTTAGTGTTCAATGCAAATTTCATTTATTATGGTTCACAACAATTTTAAAAAGTTTTATTTTCATACTACTAATTTTCATATTAAAATTCATTCAGTGGTTCCTTTTCTCTTGAACTTAACAATACTAGAGAATTATTTAGACTAGTGAGTCAATTTCATAAATTAGGCACGGTGATAGTTTATTGAAATCATTTTTTCAAACGGATATCGATAGTTGTTTAGTCTACAAAGAAAACCGCGGAGGATATTTTTTAAAATTTTGTTGTGAATCTGTTTTGATGTCATCTTTTAATAAATACAATCGCGAAATTGTTAGAAATAGCCGAGTGCTCTGAATGAAGACAGAGTCCATTTTCAATTTATAAATAACATTTATTGATGCAAATTCTAACTTCTTGATAGAATTTAAAAAGAACTGTTAAAAACATTACATAGTACTGATCCATCACTCACCACCATAATTAAAAAGGAGAGTGGTCGACGGACTCGATATAGTCACTCACATACACAGAAGAGAGATAAAATACATGGCTTTTATATACGAATACTTGATGTCATGCAACAACAAAAACTGCTACCGTACGGCACAAGAGTAATAACAAACAATAATTTCTACCGTACGGCACGACCGATAATCTCCAACAGAAATTTCGCTGCGATATTCCATGGTGTTAAGAGAACGGGGTTAACTTAAATGACGTTACAGTCATATGGCCAACTTAAAGATACTCGCCATTTAACTTCAAACTGCACTTTGTATTACCATCAATTCTCTTTCCTCTTGCAATATTCGCTATGGATTTTAAAATTAATATGTCTCTGCGGATTTAAGGGGACAGAGTAACCGAGAAATGGACAAAATATCGATATAAATCATATTTTCATACAGCTGTCGAAAGCTATTTAGACTACAAAGGATGGATGGAGGATAATTTTGTTGCACATATTTCTGAATCTGTTTTGATGTCATCATCTAATAGATTCAATCACGAAATTTCGCTACGATATTCCTCGGTGTTGAGAGAATGGGGCTAACGTAAATGACGTCACTGCCGTATGACAACTTAAAGATTCATGGCATTTAACTTCAAACTGCACATTGTATTACGCTGTACTGGCTATCAATTCTCGTTTCTCCTGCTATATACGCAATAGATTCTAAAATTCAAATGTCTCTGCGGATTTAAGGGGACACGGTAACCGCAAAAATGACCAAAATATCGATTTTTAGTTTATTGGCTTATTTCTTTGCTCTTACCCTTCTGTTTATTGAATGAAAAGTTCAAAGTTGTACCTTTAATGTTTCAGAAATTATTCAGATTTTTATTTGCGATGACAAATGAGATAATTCGCAAATGACAATTTTAAATGACTTTTTCACCATGTTAGGTTTTTCTTACTTTTCGTGTTTTAAAAAGGCTAAAACATTTTTCCTATTAATTGTAAAGTTTTTACATTTTTTATGCATCTTTATCAATATGTATATGGCAAAATTGTGCATGCAATAAGCATTCAGTTGTTTAGTTTATAAAATGAGGCAATGCTAAATTTCCTCGCTTTTTATCTATACATAACATTAGAAATGTCATATTAAATTTGATATTAGTTGCATCTTGAAACCATGCACAATTTTGTGTAATATAGTTCAGTGAATCTACAATTAAAATTTGAAGCAAAAATATTCGCATTTGGAAAGTAGTATGGAATTAAAAAAAAACTGAATTTTATAAAAATGAATTTCAGCTAAAGAGGCAGGTTAAAATAATATTTTCTTTTAAAGGTGATTTTATTTGAACTAGCTTATTCCGTGCACAGTATCTGAGCTCAATTACACGCACTCCAAGCATTTTTGGGCAATTTGGCGCCTTTTGAGTCCCGATATTTGAGCTCGCCAAATATACGTACATCGCGCGTAAATTATAGTCAGGGAAGAAGCTAAGCCAAGCTGGGCGATGCAGAGCTCCGAGAAAATCTGCTAAGACAAAAAAAAAACTTCATATGGTGTGCGTATAACGGGAAAGTAACCACCATAAATTGTTCACAGTAATAAGTTTCATGATGTTTATCTCAATTTGTGAATTAACATGATTTACCCTTCGAAGACTTAATTTATTTTGATGTTGATCTGAAAGTTCTCTGACTCTCGTAAGCTTTTTTGTTTCGTTTCTAAATTATCCCTTTTGAATCCGCCATCTGACAGCGGTTCAAAATTACGAGGTTCGTCTCAAAGTAGCCCTCGTGTTGCTTCAAAACTGGATTTTAATGTAACTAAACTGTTTTGAATAATTTCATTTATATGCTGTCTTACCGGCCCCCCCCCCCATAAGTTGCACGAAATATTGTATGCGGTACATCGTGAACTCATTTTTTGCGAGAAAAAGTTGTTTGAAACGAGAACGAATACAGAAACAGGCTATGCTTATGAAATTATACCAAATAGGAGGCAGAAAGCGGTTAACGGTTTTGTTTCGAAAACAAACCGATCTTTGTTATAGTCAAAAAATAAATTAATCTCTTTTATGCGCCGTTCCTTAGCGTTTTATGTGTATATATATAAAATTATAATGCTGTCAAAACTTTTCCAGAAATACTTAAACTAAAATATAATAAAGTTTATATAATTTAACTTATAAAATATATTTATTTTACTTATAAAATTTAATCAAATTAGTTGTGTATTATTGATGAACTCATCCGAATGAAACAAAGCTTACAACTCAATATCTTATTGACAGAGAGAAGCGAGTTCTATGTTTTAACTCGACCGTTCAGCATTTCGGCTGCCTGTAAATTTGCTTGTTACGCAGTCACAACAAAACGCATTGTCCGATTTTCTTCGAATTCGACATGAAGGTTCTTTGAGATCATAAAATGCGACGTAAACGTAACGACTTTTAATTTTTCATTCAATTTCAAGATGGTGGCCGTTTGAATAGTTTCAATGCTTTGGCGAATCAATGCCGAGTCTGACATCATTAAAACATTTGAATTATTTTCGTAGATATTAATTCTAATTTTGTAAGGCGTAACATTTAATTGTAATTTTGTTAATACTGATAAAAGCAGACATTTAATACAATTTTCTGAATGGTGATTAACTCAGACATTTAATTGTAATTTTGTGAAGACAAGCAAAAGCAGAAAATTATGTACATAATACGCATTCGAGAAAAAAGCTTACGCTTTAAAGACTCCGACGAAGTGATGTTCGATTCTTTTTTTAACGCGAGGTTAACAGTTTACAAAACCACTAGTATTTAGCAGATCATAATTATATCTTATCAAGATAAAACGCTCTAATATTGGCCAATCTAAAAATTCTCATAGGTCAAAATCTCCAGAGTCGCCTATTTTTGAAAAGTATGTGATGATATCCGGTCGAGTCCATTTTTCTGAAGTTTGAGATTTCTGATTGCAAACATCTTCAAAACCTTTATACTGTATCACCAGCATTATACTCTAAATGGATGGTTTATAGTCTTCCAATCCAGGATCAAGAATCCTCAGATTAAATATTAAATTTTGAGAAGTATGATCTGTGTAATAAACAACCTCTTTACCATCTAGCCACTATGCTTGCAAGAGAATATGTTTGCATGCGATGAGGTGAATCTGTACTGAATGGACACTCATTACAGGGATTCTGAATTCTCAGAGTTGTTGTGGTTCAATTTGCAGTGTAATTAGCATCATCGCCATGGAGGAGAGAGCGTGAAGCATGTTACAATACTCGCAGTAACTCGGATTAAGATTTAGGTTACAGGAAGTAATGTTCTAGTTAATCTGAAATAATGCTCAATTATTGCAGAGACGGCGTGTTTCATGAAGATAAGTTAGTGGAAGAATGTGTGATTACAATGCAATGTAAATCGTAAGCATTGTACCTATTTTGCATATTTTTACACTATCTTCTTTGTATATTGTTATAGAGCAGATTAATTAAATGAAATCAAAATCAGCTTACAGAAAAGAAAATGTATTTATTCCAATTTTTTTGACGAAGTTGCAAAAGTAAGTATTCGAGATCTGGAAGACTTGCAAGGCAGTTCGTGTTTTCCTATTCAATTTTTTGACTCGGTTTATTGCAGAAATTAATTTTCCAATAAAACTGCTCCAAAAGACATCTTGACCCCATGCGCATATAGTTTTGTCCTTATCGTTGAAACTCATTTTCTCTAATTTCCATTTTCCATCTGTAACAGACATTTATACGTACTGGAGTTTGAAACAATATATATGAAAGGTTTTCATATGATTTGAATCTGCAATATTTTTTCAAGATTCGTAATGGTATAATATACAAAAATTCGCATAGATTTTAGAATTTTTAAGCACAAAGAGACACATGTTAAAACTTTCGGAACACGAGGAAATTAATTTGATGCTCAACTAAAAGAAGCCCGCCCGTCTCTGTCTGTTTATCAGGAAAAGGAATTTAACCAGTTCCCATGCCCAACGTACTCAAATGGGAAAGGGGACGCGGTTATTGAAAAGCCACTTCTCATCTTTGCATTTGAGGTTGTTCCTTCGACCCGCCACACCGTGGTGTTAGTATTTAGTGAAACTGGTGTAGATATTTGAAATTAAACACCTGTGAGAGAACATATTTCTGCGTATTTTATTACACATTTTAGTTAATTAAATTTTTATAAAGGTGTAGTTTAGTTCAGTTAAATTAACGACTTTCTTTTTTCGAAGTTACTCGAGAGATATTTTGGTGCAGTACCAGATAGTAAGGAGGACACGCATCAGGAACCACACCAACGGCAAGTCTCCCGTAATATCGGATCTCGAACGAACGACCCTTCGGCACCAAAGTCGAGATTCCGTTATGAAGCCTCCACGGTCGAGATAAAAAAAAGTTGTTAACCATATTGATTCTACTCCTGTTTTAAATCTTTGTATGTAACCTTTTTCACTACAAACAAATTATCTCAGTATATTAATATAAGTGACTTTGAAACTTACTTGGTCTAACATTTTGATAAAGCAAAATCAAATCCGTGTTTAAAATTTTTGCTAAAGGTTGAAAAGTTAATGTAAGTATGGAATAATACATTAACACAATTAATAACATTCATCACAGAATAAAAAAGGAAATAACTTCTCGAAGTTTTATTGAAAACTAAAAAGCAATTCCACAGTAGAACATTCGTAATGCATTCATAGATAAATTTATTAAATGTTAAATAAATTTATTAAAGGATTTTTGCAAATCGCAGATTGGCAGGAAAAGATGAATGAGCAATATAAGTGAATTCAACAGACGGAGAGTTTCCCAATTCACTGCGCAGCAGTAATGAATGGAATAGTTAAATCTGTGATATAATTCATACTCCCTATTGAATTTGAATTCAAAAGGGAATATCGTGAAGGAGAAAAATCAATTTAAAAAATTACATTTTTATCAGGTAAACGAGTTATGTATACATTTTTATGGACTTTTTCAATTATTTAGTTTCAAGCAAGGCAAGATAACAAAGCTCGTTTGACATCAGGGCACTTCATTTGTATTTTTTAAAATACTAATAATGGGAATTTCCAAAACCACTGTTACCGTTACTTGTTTCTCTGATACATCTGAAAGCCCCAGAATATACGAGTACTATAAGTAAGTAATTATCAGCTTAACTGTTTCTTTTAGCATTTCAATCTATCAAGTTTATTGATAATTGACAAACTGAACATTATTCCAATAGAAATTAAACTTATGAGTAGAATATTTGTCTTCTTTTCGCAAATGATTTGCAAATTCTTAGCAGCAGTAGATTGCGAATTCCTCTAATTTTCTATAGGAAATATATAATGCATATATATCAAATATTCAGTAGAATATGTCTGTATTTAATCAGGAAAACGTCTTGAAATTGCCTTTAAATTTTAAGGCACGCTTTCGGGCTTGATTATTTGATTTTATTTATCAAAAATTTTATTTATGCGTAGAAATTAAAGATTGCCGAAATAATCTCACATTATTCAACAGATTATAATTTGATTTGATTATATATCCGTGGTAATGGTTGAAGTCTACTTATCTTGAAGTTAAATTTTTATCTCGATCAGGTCTTACAGCCTCTTCATATCATATAATCGTATTGACATTACCGTTGCTTAATTATTCTCGCATATCGTCATTCAAGCTAATAAAGGTAAGGATAAAAAAATTTTAATTTTCAGATACAAGCATTTTAAAGTCTAATAACGCTCTGAAAAATCCAGTTGACGTCACTTTAATTTAGATTCACAAGCTGGGTTTGGATTCGTTATAGTTTTATTCTAGGAAAATAATTTCCCCTCTATTATTCTTTGAAACGTCTCATTAAAGTAATATACACTTTTGAATTAAATTTTGCATTTCAGAGGAGGTTCTTCATTGTATAACTTCGTTTGATTGCGGAGTCTACTCAAGAAGTCGAAATGGTTATGTGAGAAATGTTAAAAAATGCCGAATATTCCAGGCATATTTGGATGAATATAAATTATTTTCTATATCGCAAGAAACAATTGAACACCAACGACTATATTCCCATCACAGAAACAGGATTTTTTAATTATTTCGAGATCATAACAATTAGTACAAAATCTTACTTTTACTCACAGTGCCCCAAATTTATTAAAACCCTTCAAGCCCAATATTTTTGCACTTAAAAATGTAATCATTCGCTTGGCTGACTCTTACAATATTACTTATGACCCCATTAGACGAATTCGTGAAGATAAAAGCGGTTTCAGCCTGTTTATTTTATTTATTTATTATTTTTTGCAGTTTTCTCTCTTTTCTAACAAATGCTTCTATTACATTTCATTTTCTAATATATTGTGAAATATAGAAGTAAATCGAATGAGTGTTATTTTTCATAGTTAATAATGGTAATAATATCGCTCTAAATTTCAAAACATTTGCAAAATAGAAATACCCTAGAAATGCTATAGGTTTCTTTCCGTTATGATATTTGAATGGTTGCCAGACAATGAAATAAGGCTACATGTAAGTTGTAATCAAAACAGTCGTACAAAAATATTTACTTCCCACTTTTAAATTAATGACGTCTTAATGATATTGTTTTAAGAAGTTTCTTGATTTTCAAGAAACTTTGAAAAGAAACACCTGAACATTAAAAAATGACGAGCAATTAGATCAGAAATGAATTTTGGTTTTTCGAATTTAAGGGCTTCTCCTTCTTGTGAGGTGCAATTCAGTTGCAGAAAAAGAAATTTCTTTTCAGAAAATGATTGCTGAAATCTAGAATATTAATAGCTATATATCGCTTAAACAAAGTGTTAAGAAGAAAATGCATACATGTGTTGAATGATAGTGAACAAACTTGATTTTTGCTCGTAGAGAGTTTGCAGATTTAAATAAAAGTCGAACTCAGACGAAAGTTTGAAATACGAAAACCTTCCCTATAATACTGAAAAGTACAGGGTGCCCCAAAAAGATCCGAACAACTTCAAACATTTATTTAAAAAAAGAACAGGTCTGCAACAAAACATTTTTACAGCTATGGATAGAATAACTCAACAAAATTCTTTTCGACCGTCTGAGTAAAGTTCCACATGAAAATGCTTTGAATAATTATCCGGTTTTAAGGCGTGCAGCATCTGAACTTTGCATGCAGATAGTCGTAAACGTTTATGAAGCACTTCGTGTATCGTGGATCTTACCATTTTCAGCTCCTGGGATGCTTTTCGAATTGATTTCATAAGGCTCTGAGAAAAAGTTGCATGCACTCGTTCTACACACTATTGCTACGACGAGCGTACCCTTTTTTGTGACTAATATTTCCCGTTGTCATAAATTTTTAATACCACTCACGAATGTGTTTCTCTGCAGTTCGGTCGATAATTTCGTTGCATTCTTTTTAAAAATAAAAGTTTGTCTTTGTACGGTTCTTTTTGTGACACCCCGTATTTTAAATGCAAAAACAGCTTAGGAGATTATTAGGGAAATCCTGAACAATCTCCCAGGCATGAGTATATATGAATAAAAGGCCCACAGCAAAACCAAAGCGGGTGCCTTCATTAAAAACCTATTACAGGCAGCAGCCCTTATGCAGGCAGCCTCGTCATCCGAAATGAAGCTGATAAATAGAACATGCCAGTTAATATGCCATGATGGTAAACCAGGTGTAAATTATATATTGGGCGACTTCCCGTCTTCACACTCGTGGTGGAGTTCTGGTAGGGGGCAGGTAATAATTTGGATGCATGCCTTAAATCTACATATTATGAAAGAAATGTTAAGCAGATGGAACTGCTGATAATATCTGCTATGAGCATAATAGAAGATTGCGAAGGTCAAGCGGTGCAGAATTAAAAAAAAAGCTTAATGGAAACGTGCTTAATGGCCATCATTAAAATTAACATAACAATTAATATGGAACCAAGTCGTAGAGTATAGAAATTTCAAAATAAAATTTCCACCTCATATGAAAGCCACTAAGAAAAAACAATATATTAAATGTTAAATTTTTATAGCATTGATAGGTTCCTTTAAAAGAAAAATATATGCTGATGCTAAAGATGGTATTGACTAGAAAGTCAAAATAAACCTCAGATTTTTTTTTCATTTCTGATTATTCTTTTTCATCACTCTTTCTTGCCTCAAATCTTATTGATGTCCCAGGTATCTTCGAAAGTATTTTCTGTGAAAATTCTAAGCTATTGCTCTGAGTCCAAAATAAAAAGCGGATAATCAATGGGCAAGCTCATTCTCTCCAATCAGAATGGACAATCTTGTTTGAAAAAGTTATAAAATACCAAAATATTACTCCCCTTTTTAATATCATTTGATACTGTCTTAAAGATGAAACTATGTTAACCAGAAGTTTATATTTATGAAATATGCTCTTTAATAACTTGAATATTAATGCAGTAAAGTTTAAAAGAGAAAGGTTAGTCATAGTGACAATTTTTGACATTTGATAATATTGCATTTCATTAGTAAATATTTAACACGTTAATCGCCGCAATACAAAAAATAATTTCGACCTGCTGCGCCACGGGAAAAAACTGACTCATTAGACATGGGTGATCATGAAAAATCAATCTTTCATCATGAAAATATTGACATAATTATTTATTGATAAAAGCTGTCAACAAATAATTATAACTGGTAACATTTCTTTCAGAATAACTGTTTTTTGAACATAATCAAGCGAACGAGGCAAGTTTGTCTGACGCGGCCTTCTTCATCAAAACTGGCGACATTTACGTAGGTAAACCAGCTGATTTTGTTTGGTAGGCCACCATTTAGCTGTCATTATGTATTTATATGGCCAGTATGAATCGTTGCTGAGCTACGGATAATTTAGTAAACAATTTTACGTGAAGCTTGCGTGATTCATACGTCCGAACAAATACATTACTTGCATACGCTCGCTTCACATGGCGAAAAATATCCTTGCTGAGTAACTGGACTATTTAAATATTTTTTTCTAAAAAGCTAATACTATTTTTAGTGAATTATCACCAATTTTTTAACAAATATTGGTAAACAGTTTTAAGTATGAGAATGCATTTTTGAGTAATTGAAATCTTAACAGCATTCATTCAATTTTTTCATTATAAATTTTTGGAAAGAATTTTTTGTTTTTGTAAACGGAGAAGATTGCGTAAAATATTCTTTTATGTAGAATATCTGAGAGGCAAAAAAAGTGGATCCAATATAAAACGAGAAATATTTCTTTCACACGAGAAATTCCATTCGCTTCCATTTTGTGTTGAAACATGAAATGCGATCTCTGGGTATTTTTTCCACGAAACAAATTTATTTCAAACGTCCTCTCGCTGATGTGGTGTGGAAGTTTGGAGAGGGGGTTGTCAGCTCAGGTGTCGTCCTCGTCAAATGGTGGTTCAAAATTGAGAGATCCATCCCGAAATAGCTCTCGTGTTTCTTCATAAACGGGACGTTAATGCAACAAAACTAAACAAAAAAGAACATGCGAAAATGAAGGAAATATTTGTTCTGTTTTTCCTTTCAGAATAAATAAGTTTAAAATTAAAATTAATATATATTTTGTCTTTGGTTTTTACTTAAAATTATGTTTCAAATAAAGTAGAAAAGAACAACATTTTAAACTTTAACTGTGAAAGATTGTGAAAATACGATTGGTTGATTCTATCCAATCTGAGTTATCATGAAATCTGCAAAAATCATTTTATACATATTGTTTGTTAAAAAGAGCATATAATATGTACATGCATTCATATTATGTGGCTTTTATAAAACAAATTCATTCCATTATTATTCATATATATATTTATGAAATAGATTATGCTGAACACACATTAAATCATTGTAATGTTGGTGATTTTTTTTTGTTCCGATGAAAACTATTTTAACCATTGCAGGAGATTCATTTTTAACTATTTATACGTTTTGCGAGTTTATGTACACTTAGTTGAGGTAATAAAAGTATTCAGTGTTATAAAACACTCTGAATCTACAAGAGCATCTGCACTATTACGACAAAAAAGTGTCTATCAACCGCAAACTGCGAAATTAGAAGTATTTTTAGTTATATTTGAAACTTCCCCCATCTGTAGATTTAGAAATGAAAAGTCAACAGTGAATTTTTTTCCTTTTCTTTGCTCTTTAGTTACTAAAACCGAGAATATTCAGTATTGCTGGAACTGTTTTTTGAAGGGTAAGAAATGGATAAAAGTAGAAAACGCTGAGCGGAAAATCGCTTGTCTTATTTTTGATCGAAATCGAAGAAACAACTCTCGAAATTTGAAACTGAACTGAAGTAAGAATCGAAAGGAGGAAACGAAGCGGAAACAATAAGTTTTTTTCTTATGCAGCTTTAAAGAATTTTCTATAAAATCGTTTTGGAGTCTCTGGCAGTTGTATATTCTTACTTTCGATGTTTCTACGAGAAATTATAAGAGAAAGGTTCCAATATGTATGAATATGCATTTTTGATAACAATCTGGCTGTTAGGATTGACGGAGCAAGGCATAAGGTAATCAAAAGAAATCGATATAAATCAGTTGTAAAATTTTAATTTCTTTTCCAGTGAAGGTACCAATCTTGAAAATTCTGAATGTTTTTTCAAAATTTACAAAGAATTTTATGAAGAATATTTATATTCTATTTTTGGAATAAAAAGAGGAAAGTGTAGTAAGTATGTAGCGTTGTCTGTAAATTATGCAATTGAGGAATTCTACACAAAGTATATGAAATTATAAAATGTTGGCTGTCTACTTTCTTTCGGCATTTCATATATGTTTCACAAGCAGTAATGAGGATCTTGTGAAAATCTTTCAAGACAAATGTTTGTTAGACAAGTGCCATTCAAAATTCTGTTCCAGTACACCCCTAAGGAATGCGTAGTTTTGCCTAAAACAGCATGCTTGCTGTTATATTTCTTATCTTGAAAAAATACCTTTTTCTCAACATTCTTTCGTACTAGGTATTGTTGTAAAGAATTTTGAATTTCTTGTAATTTCAGACATAAGAAACATTTTAAACATCGACATTCTATAGAATGCTTAGGCGACGGAAAGGTTAGCAAAGCACTATATATTGGTTCATCCCATAAATAATGGGGGAGAGGGAGGGTTATAGTTCTTTTATTTTTCAAAATTAAGTTAAACAAAACATTTATTTGTTTAAAATATAGTTTCCTTCACTTTTTATAATTATCTCACAACTTTCTGGTAGACTTTCAAGGCACCTTTTCAGAAATTCGCTCGTCTGGGACGAAAAATACCCCTCCATTACCGTTCAGATATCATCTATTGTTTTCGTCCAAATGATTTAGAAGACTGCGCAATATACGATAATCAGATGGAGCAATGCTCGGCGAATATGGTGGGTGGAACATCGTTTCCCATTCAAACTCTTCAGAATTTCTAATGGCATCCTTCCTTTGTGTAGCCGAGCGTAGTGATGATGTAAGAACAGTTTTCTTTTGAAACCTAAAATGCTCGCTTACCTTCTAACTTTGACTAAAGTGGAATATACCTTTCATATTCCACCAAAGAGATAACAACGTCTTATGTTGCTGAAGACCAAATTTAGACTTGGGTGCCGATGTCATCCCTTTCCTCATCCGCTGCCTTTGCGCTCGACATTATTGTTGAGAACTCATTTCTCGTCACCTGCCACTATTCGCTTAAAAGAAGGTCCATTCTTGTGATGGGACAGCAAAAGAGAAGAAAAAACATTCACTCTCTACGTATTAGACTCGGAATATTTGCAGGGAACACGTTGCCCCGACTTGCTGACTTTCTGATAGCACGCAAATGTCAAAGACTGGTTTATTGAAAAATCTAAATTTCTAGGTTATATTCTCAAGAGTCACAATGGGATTCTATTCCACCTGAGTTTGACGGACGTCCTCGTTGAGTTCTACAAATCTTCCAGGACGAGGTTTGTTTTCTAGGCTGTAGTTTCCTACTTGGAATTTCTGGAATTACGATTGACCCTGGGTTTACACTTATTACCCGATCCCAATATAGTGCGTTAATATTCCTCACACTTTCCATTCCCTCATTGTCTCTAAATTAACTCATAAAAAATATGCCGATTATGCTCCTTTGCCACTTCCTTATATATATATAACTTTGAAAAACTGACCGTTAAAGTTGAATTGCAGTCTTCACAACTTGCACTAAAATTAAGAACAAGATAAATTTACGACTTGCTTTTATAGCAAGCTGTTGCGGGTTGTTTATTCCTTCCCCCTCAGACTTTTTTCTTATGACACTATTCTATATTTTGTATAGAATGATATTTATTTAGAGTATTTAGACGTTGTACTTAAGCATTAAATAAAGTACAAATTACGTTACATTAAATTCAATACAAATCCTGGATTAATACTGGATACCTGTGTTTAAAACAGAATAACAAATATACCTCGCTTTTTAGTGATGTGCAGAATGGATAAAGAATGTGTATCGCACATTTCCTTTGTTTAATTTCAATTTAATTTAATGAACAAGGGGAGTGTTTAAAGAAAAAAAATAGCCTTGCTGAGAAACAATTTTTGCTTATATTATAGTACGTATTTATATAGACTCCTTTGAATAAGAAATTACGATAGGAAACAACCATGAAATCAAAATAAATCAATATAAATGATAATGGCATTCTTTTGTAGCTTACTTTGCAAGGTACTCACCTTGCTTGCACTCATCCGCTTTCAAACCGGTTTTATCCTTAAGAGAATTAACTCTTAGTAATAATATCTTCTTCAATTCCTTTATACAACGGGACGTCTGCGTTTTATTTCTTTCGTCTTTAAAATATCGCTTTCTCTTTCTTCTTACTATCCAACCCAACTAAACACGCAAGTGTTTACATTACAAGTAAAAGTTCTGAACAGAACCAAACGTAATTAGGATGATTTAAATTTGTTTCTTCTATAAATTATATGTTTGGTACAGCGAATGCATTCCTAGAATAATATCCTAAAATAACTCCTAGATTCCTAAAAAGCGTTCCTTCACTTTTGATATTTAGAAATTCCTAGAAGAGAATGTAATGAATTCCCGGAAGAGAGAACTACACCTAAAAAAAAGAATTCAAAATAGACGTAGAAGAGAATATAGAAAAAAAATTGGATATTCCTAGAAATCGTAAATAAAATAATTCCTAGATGAAAGAAGCGAAATAGTTCTTCGATTTCTAAAAGTAGTCCTTCATCACAACAATTAAGACATTTATGTTATTTCAGAGGAGGGAAATCGATATATAATAAACTTATTATTACAGTTTGTATTAAATTTTAAAAAAGAAATACAGTAAAACCTGTTTAAAACGGACACTGTAGGAAACGGAATCCTGTCTTAAGCGGAAAAAATATTTGGTCCAGTCAAACATATAGAAAGTTCCATAATTCATCCCCTCCTTAAAATGGAACCTGTCTAACGCGGAAACGGACAGAATTTCCAAGAACAATTCACAATATTTCATTGTTAGAAAACTTGTTCAAATGGACAAAAATTCGTGCCATTCTAAAAGTTATTTTTCTTTCCTTCGGTAAAAAGAAAAACATTCCGTGGAGCAAACCCTATTTGTTTTTCTTTCATATAATGATATGTATATCACACATTTTAAATGCACTAACTCATCGTTGTAGTTTAGCTTTTCGGCATTTAGTTTTAAGTGCTGATCAGGATCGGGTGATATTTTTTAGTCATGGCAATGCATAAAAAGAATGTTGTGGATATTGTTACTAAAATGGAAAAAATTAAAGAGAAAGATAATTTGAGCGCGAAACAAATTAAAGATATTGCAGAAAAATTAGGAAAAACTGATTTCCATGCATCACATGGATGGCTTGAAAGTTTCAGAAAAAGACATGGGATATCTTTCAAAGCAGTCTGTGGTGTAGTTGGGGACGCTTCGGATGAGACTGTAAATACGTGGATTAAAAAAATTGAAAAACTCATTGAATGCTATGAATCTCAAAATATGACGAATGCCGATGAAAGTGGGATTTTTTTTCGTGGCTTGCCAACAAAATCTTTATATATTAAAAAAGCAAAGTGGTGGTTAAACAATCAAAAGAACGTCTCATAGTGCTCTTTTGTGCCTTTATGACTGGCGAAATTGAAAAATTTTTGGTAATTGGCAAGGCTGCAAAATCCCCTGTGCTTTAAAAATCTGAACGTGAAAAAACTTCCTGTAATCTGGAAATTGAACAAAAAGGCATGGATGACTGCTGCAATAATGGTTTAAAACTTTTAATGCAAAGACGAAAAAATAAATAGGCATATTTTGCTGTTTTTAGATAATGCTACTTGCCACCCTCACATAGAACTTTCAAACATAAAATTGGCTTGGTTTCCCCCAAATACATCCAGCATTACTCAACCTATGGATCAAGGAATTATTCATTGTGTCAAAGTAAATTATAAAAGTTTCTAATGCAATCTTTACTAGCTAATATGAAAACGACATCAAATGCAAGTGATATAATAAAATATGTAACAGTTCTTGTAACTTTCAGTAATTTTAAAATTTAACTAAATCTTAATTTTAAAATGTGACACTTATTAAAACGTAATTATTACAATATTATATTTTTATGGCATTTTGTTAATATTAGATAATATTTTTAATTACAATTGATTTTAATTTAAAAAATGAATATATACATTTGAAAACCTCATATATTAATGAAACCCTGTAAGAAACGGAATCCTGTCTAAAACAGAAAATTTTTCTGGTCCCTTTAGATTCCGTTTAGTACAGGTTTTACTGTATGTAATTTATTTTCATGATGTTGTCTACGTTCTTTCGCTTAAGCTAAATAATTCTCAATTGTTTACCCTTAGTTCTTATATGATAACCTAAACATTTAACAATAAAACTTTAAGATTTAACATTAACACATAAACCGTCAAGATCTAGAGACACAAGTTAATTATAATATCACGTTTTGCTTCGTGACAATCTGTAAAAATCTAATAATCTCAAAGAATTAAACTTTGAACTAACTCTTCGAGAGAAATTATATGCTTGTATGGTAATAAGGTTAAGAAATTATGAATTATTAAGAAATTACACGTAAATAGGCCTGAAGATGTATAAACAAAGATATTTCCTTTGGTATCTCCTAAAATAGAGAATTATTCAAGGCAGTTTCGAGAACTAAAAGAAAATTGCTCATTTATGGTGTTATATATGGCTCATTTTTATCTGTTATGCTTTAAACTAATTTTTAGATAAATTTGATATGAAATAATTACCAGTTTAGTACCTTTTTCCGTAAAAGCATCTACCCTTCCTTACACTTCTCTACGCTTACAGAGGCCGCGGTGGTCTAGTGATAAGTTCTCTGACTTGGAGCCACAGGGCTCGAGGTTCGAAAGCCGATTCCACCGAAGCTCCGCAGGGCGAGGAGATGATCCGTCCCAAAGTAGTCCTCCTGTTGCTTCAAAACGGGACTGGTAGTAAAGATGAAACATTAGCTGGAACTCTGATTTCCCGGATCCTACACGGATATAACTAGAATGAGGCTTGAATCTCTATTTAACATGGGAAAGTTCGGTAACATTTTCTCAGATTGAAACTTAAATCTGGCGGTCCTTCTGAACAAAGGACTAAATTTATTAACGAATATTTCGCTGCTCTCTCTTTAAGCGCAACAAAGTAGAAATTCAATTAAAAATCGAAAGATGATAAAACATTCTGAAATTACTTTTTTCCTTGTCAACAGAAAAAGAACTTGAAAAATTTTCTAGAAAATTCAGTACAGAAAATTTTAATGAATAATTTTATATATCAATGTTTATCAATAAACTGTTCCCCTTCCTCCATCAAGAGCTACAAAACTTTATTAAGCTCTTCTGAGCGATAAGCCATCGTCAAAATGTTCTTCGATGGAATGTCACAAACGCGTCACTTTACTTTGGCACACGTTACTTTGTATTGAATTATCCATGTTCTTGGCGTCTTCCGCTCGGATGGAAGGCGGCGTCAGAGATGTCATTGCGTTATTTTTGAGTTTATTCTCTATCCTTTAATTAAAGAACTAGAGGATAAAGCCAAGAGTTTGCATTCAAGCACCTTCATCAGACACCAGTATAAAATTCACCCTCTAACCAAGGTTATTGAAAGAGCCATTTTAATAAGACTAAAGGTTTCGTTACTGAGGAAATTTCCGGACTTTCAGCAAAAAAGTGTTTTCTTATCTTAAATATCATCACCTTAGTCTCATAATAACCGTACATCAGATTTCAGAATCTTATTTTGTACTAGGAATGATACAAGCATGTTTTCTTTCGTATTTAGAGTGTATTAAAGACTTCCGCATTTTTAAAAATTTATCCGAAACAAATCTCTTGGGCTTACTTTTATCCAACTATTAATTTCTTTCAGCTCATAGAAACAGCTTTAAAGCAATTCAGTCTATTTTTTTGTAAAACTAAACCTTTGCGAAAGAATTTTGTACATTTTTGATGCTTCAATTTGGTATTTACCTATTTAGACCATAAAGAGTTTGCTATTAATTCGCACTCTATGCGCGTGACGTTTCAAATCCATCCAAATTAATCCTTTCCTGACCGATTCAAATTATGTGTGGAAAATTTGTGGACTATAATTTTAGAAATTTGGTCATCCCTTGCTTCGGCAATGATATACGAGTTCATCCGTTGAGATATAGTTGTATAGATATTCCTATTCCGGCTTCTTATCCATTTTAAGAAAGACAATTTATTTCAAAACTGGGAGAGTTCTTGGCGGAACTCCGATACTGGACAGAGAGTTAAAGATTTCGTCCCTGTGCCTTATCCTGAGATATTGACAAATAACAAATTTTTAAGTTATTTTTTTAAGTCATGGATCATTTATCGCATATTCAATTCGCTTTCATCTTGCAGGATCCCCATTATGTATATGTGGAATGGAAGGTAATGCCGTCATACTTGTTTTCGTAGGCTTTTAAACAAAAGATTTTCATCTGAAAAACCAAATACTACTTTAAGAGTAGAATGGTTGAGGAATATACTTAAATGTGAAGGGTCTCTTCTATGAATTAGGAAATGTTTAAAAATTTTAAGGCAAGTTATTGACCCATTACTGGGATCTGGTGGTTAACTGGCTTGGCTCTCTCACACTGTGTTCATCGGGTTTTAACCTGGTGTGGATTTTCTCTTTCTTAGAATGGTTGATTAAATAATGCAAATTTATACTGAAGCTATGTTTATATTTCTTGAAAATAATTTAGCCTGTAATTACTGATATTTAAAAAATTTTAACATTTCCCTTTATTTTTGGATTGTACTTTCTGATTTTGTGCGATTTTACATATGTTTGTTATTTTGTCTTCATTATTTGTGAAATTGTATGGCTTAGTTGTAGTATGATGTCTATTGCTTGTGTAATTTCTATTTTATTGAAAATTTTAATGAATGGGATAATTGCCCGTTGATGCACCCCACGACTCTAAAACCTTATGTTTGAGTCAGCTCTTCTGGGAGGTACGGTATGGTATTTGCTGAGATATTCAATCACCTAAAATTAAAGATTTGGGCATATGGTAACCCACAATAAGTTACTGGATCAATTGTTGTCAATTATGCTGTACGCCATATCTAGCTTAAAGGTAATTGGAATTCCTTTCTGACAAGAGAGATAAGAGAAACCTTATTCTGTCGTATTTTTTCTTTTGCTGCAGTCGTACCAATTCTGAGACGGCTGTCAGTTCCTCGACAAAATGGTAGCCCGCAGCGCAGCTGAGACATTCCAAAGGTCAGTGTCACACCTACTTTGGACTAAAGCGGAAAGAGTCCAGTCCATAGATCCAATCCTTGTTCTGAAACTACGGATGGAACTTGCCGACTTTGCTTACCTACATTGCTCTATCAACTAGAGCCTGTTAATCTTGGAGACCTGCTTCGTATATGGATACGGAATGGCACGAAAATCACACTTTTTCCCTCGGCAAAGGCCTGCAGGGGCGCACGGGACACCACAAGAGTCGTGGTTCTTTTATGCGAAAATCGTTCCTATCTCCGGAAGAGCCGATTCCAGGGACACGAACCCTTTCAAAGAAAAGACAATTCTTTACCGGGTCCTCCTTCCACGTCAACGGATTCGGTTGTGTTGCCGCATCCGAGGTGTCCGTGTCTGGATTGGGAATACTGACACCTTTCCATATCGGTCGGCAGCTAGACGAGTACTCACACTTCGTCGCCAAGCTAGTCAATGCCACGCTTCGGAACGGATTTCTCCGATCCCTTAGGGTCGCTCATGCTCTCCAACTTCGCACCTCAAGATTCTCACTTGGGTATTTTCTACAGTTAGTTTAGTTTAATTTGCATAATACCCTACATTGAACTACAGCAGGAATAATTTGGAACGACTTTCACAAATCTGAAGCATGGGCAGACAATAAAGAGGATACCAAATAAGAGACTCCGCCTGCAATCTTCCGCAGGCAAACGAGAGAACGTTTGCCCCCGATGTATTTAACGTACAACAGGCCCGCATAAGCGACGAATCCTGGAGTCCAGTCTCTGCCACCTAGGCCTGTTGCATCTAGATGAAATGTAACTGAAAATGAGTTATTTTCAAAAAGTTTCTGGAATCTGCCGCATGTCCGATGTATCCATGGAAATAATTAAGAGCTTATTCCCATATCAGATCACCATTTTAACAGTTTGTGTGGTATTGCCCCAGATAGAGAATTTTGGACTTCAGCAAACCGGAATTCTTTATGTGGAGTTTATCAAAGCAAACTCTGCGCGTTAGAATAGTTAAAGAATAATATCTCAGATGAAATTGGGATCATCTCCAAATAAATGCGCGATTCTCGGAGAAATATGCCACAGAAAGTAAACAACATTGGTAAAAATGCATTTCCAACATCAGCTCTGATATCAATCAAAGTTAAGACAATTCAAGGTAAGTCTTGCACCAAGTGCATTACTATCTATTCGATATTGCATCTCAGTTTGTTGTGCTAGCTGTATGGAAATTATCTTGTAAATCCAGCTTCTTTTTTAATTGATCTGCTTTTAACTTTTCAAAAGCTCTAACATTGCAAATATTTTTCAGAAGTTCACGATGTGCAAAAACATTTACAATGCATTCTATTTACCCCTCGGGTCAACAGGTCAAAAAAAGAAAATACCCGAAATATATTTTCTATCGGAAAGCTTTTGTTTACAGATATCGATTTTCTTTTCGAATTCATTTGAATTCAAAACGACAGAAGAAGAAGGCAAGTGACGCAAGGAATTTCTAGCTTTTAAGAATGGGATATGAATTGTTTTTAATGCTACGAAAAAATTCAGATAGAATCGGATTATTATTAGGTTTTTATGTGAAATTCATTACATTCGAAACTTTTTCATGCGTTTTGATGATTTTAAAAAACAAATGCTTAGAATAAGGTGCACAGAATCCTAGAGATCGAGAAAGAGTCACAATACAGATTATAAAGAAAGAAAATTTGTGGATTGAACGCAACGTTAAAAGCTTTCTAAAGGATTTTTATAAGCATTTGTTCTACAATCGACATTTCATGCAACTAAAAATATTCTTTGATACTTTCTTCCAAACTACTACTTCGTACTTAAAGGTTGCATTTAAATATCCATTATAAAAGAATAATAACTTATGACTATGTTTCCAAATTTTGAGTTTAGAGAAGGTTATATGTTGTTTGGTGTTTAGCAAAGATTGAGTTTTAAACTTCCTCGCTTTGTTTGCTCTTCCAAAATGAAACGCACATAGAAAAAAAAACATAGATTTTCTAGAGCAGCACTGATAGAACAAAACAAAACGATAAGGTATTTCGCGTTTTAAGGTAAGGTACTTTTTGGTTATCATATCCATGAGGTTATAGGAGTATTTTTCAAAAGCTTAAAAACTTCTCTCATTAGCGATATTTAGATCTAATTGCAGTGGGCTACGTTCAGCATTTCGTCTGTTGGTCTCTAAATCCAACGTTCCTCAAAGTCATTAAAAACGACGTTTGTGTAAGGATTTTTATTTTTTTTTGTTTCGTCTTCAAGATGATGATCGTTTTAATGGTTTCAATGTTTGGTGAGTCAATGGTAAGTCTGGCAACATTAAAACATTTGAGTCATTTTGGAAATGACGAGATATTTAATTGTAATTTTGTTAATGATGATAAAAGTAGACCTTTAATTGCCATTTTGCGAATACTGATAAAATTAGAGATTTGTATAGATAAAAAGATTCGAAAAAATGGCAAAACAATTAAAGACTGCGATAAAGAGTAGATCTATGATTCTTTTTCTGGACTAGAGGTCTACTGTTCGCAGAACTACTAGTATTCTTTGAGAAATCTATGATTTTAACAAAAATCTAACTACACATTGACTCTATTCATACACACATAAAATCCTTCGATTTAATTATTTAATTTCGATGAAGTTATTGTGCAATGTAAGAAAAATTTCAAAACAATTATCACCAACTACCTGAAAGAGTAGAAAGAAGACAAAACCCGCATTCACAATTAAACTTATCTAGAAAAGAGCATCTCTATTCTGAGGAAAAGATGTATGCTTTTTGGTTTACACAAGCGTTTTTTCTAATAACATCTGTAAAATAATAATTCTTATTCAGATATAGAAGCTCTTAAAGATTCAACGTTCTTTTTTTTTTTATCTCGGGTATAAAACAGTGCAAAAAGAAGTCTTTGAGCATCATCAGAATTTGAGAGATGCTAATTCATACCTCTTCATTATTTTATTTCGTAGTATTTCTGTTTCATGGATGTTTGATGTTATAAGTGGAGCTATTTATCATTCAAAGTGCTCAATTTCCGATGTACTTTAGACGTAAGAAGCAATTGAATCAAGTTTTGAACGATGTCCCTTTTATTGGATCGTCAGGGGTGAAATGTTTTGCAATTTATAAAATCCACAACACTCCTTTACTTCGTTAGATATCCATTTTTGAACTAAATTGATGATCAGCTATTTTTTACATGGTCTTTTGTTCTTCTAATACTCCATTAAAAAGTTTTTTTTTACATAATATCATATTCTTAAAACTTTCCTAGAGAAGATGAGAAAAATTCGGGATTGTCCGTCTGTCATTCGACTTTGTTGCATACTTCAAAATATAAATATTACCTCTAAAGCGTGATTAAAAATGGTTGTATTACATGAATAATGCTCTAAAAGTTCAACTAGTGTCGTTCAATACGTTCGGACACTAGATGCTCTCAAACAGAATTACTAAATATTATCTGAAAATATAAACAATGACATTTCCACTAACATTTTTTACTTTTCTATTATTCACTAACATTTTTATATTTTATTCTTTTCTGAAAGCTTTTTCATGATCTCCGTCGCTTTTGCTTTCGCTGTATTTGGAGCATCGTATCTGGCTCTTTTAGGGCTGACTTGACTATGGAAAATAAAAATAAGTTTCACAGAGCGAGATCAGGTGAATAGGGTTGGTGTTCTACGAAGGGGATCCTGCACTTTTCCAAAAGATTTTTGACGGACACGGACCCGTGGGCTGGGGCATTGTCTTGGATAAGAAGCCGTTGTTTCTTTTCCCAAACAGCGGGTCGTTTCTTCCGACCCTCTCACGTCGAGTAAGTAGTAAGGCCACTTGTGTAATATTGTCGGTTGACCTTCACGAACCCAATCCCTCCGATATCGAAAACACTTGTCGAACTTGGGAACATGGTCACCAATTTCTGCTCGATCCACTCTGAACATTTTAAAATAGTACGTTAAAAAAGTTCTCGTCTCCGTACACTTGTTGCAGCAGAGAATAAGTTTTGTCGCAAATTTCCCACATTTAAAGTCGAATTTCAAGATAACACGCTGTCAATCTGAACATTTATTTTTCCAACGGGTCATACATGAAGGAATTAAATGCAACCAAGGTCACAACAGACAGAACGAAATTTGAACACATGATAGAGGAGTGGACACGCGACACAGTCATGCGTCATCTGTGTTTGACTTGTTTGCCATTTTGCTGTAACGTTCCGTCTTCTGACCGTGGCTCAAAATCACGAGGTCCGTCCCAAAATGGCCTTCGAAACGGGCCGTTAATTTAACTAAACCAAACCAAAGCAACCTAAGCATACCGGTTGTTTTCTAATCATAGTTTGCACTAAATGGCGTCTACAGGGAGTGAATAGACTTTTGCTGCATGGCCCTTCTCTGCCTATTAACCGAGGCAACATCCCAAAAGTACGCTTTCCGTGAACCATCCTGTATATTTCTTATGTTCTCCGGTCTCAAACAATACCTGCCGTAAACATGTAAAGCGATAATCAGGCATATGCGAATAGCAGGGAAATGCGGAACAATTGTGTTATTTAAGCACTAGCAGCCTTCGGCGACCAGCTTGTCCGCCGGTAATATAATTTCAATTGGATGCATAATTTGATATTCATAGCACCCTCAACAAAGTAATATTAAACTTCAATTAACTCGGGTACTTTTCGTAGCCTTGCACCTGTTCTGTCCATTGTCTATATAAACTTTCCTAATGGAGCAAAGTAACTGCCCGTGTCAAATAATATCTAATTTGCCCGCTGTCGGCACCAACTTTACTTTCTCATTTCTCAGGCAAAATATGTAGTTGATTTCAACATCAAAATGGTGCGGTACAGTTTACGTCCAGCGGCATGTTAGCTAGTTAAAACATGCTGATAAAAAGAATTAAAACATAGCAACCATCATCATTCATCTTACTGGATATATTTTGTAATGCATCTTAGAGGACTTTGTTCACAGATTTCACAGAAAAATGGATGAAATAAAAGATGTGAAATCATTTAGGACCTTTAGCTTTGAACAATGGATGAGAAACTGGCAGATAATTATTTCTTTAAACAATGAAAACGGTTTGAATTTCATTGCAACAATGAAAAGTATTGTAGCAAATTATGCCTAAAAATATGTTTAAAAATGTATTAAAAATAGAAAAATATTTTAAGGAAACTTGATTGATACCATTGAAAAGACATTTTTTTGAATTTTTAGATGGTGTGAAAATCGTTTTTGTGCTAAAAAAATTTCGGGAGAAAGAAAACCGCCGAAATTTCTATTAATATTTTAATTAATTAAAATTCTAATTAAGATGAAAAAAAACGGCTCGGAGGTGCACATTTCCACCCTCCAAAGTATGTTTGGTCCATAATTCGTAGCTCTAGATCAGAGGTTCCCAGCCTGTGGTACGCGTACCCCTAGGGGTACGCAAAAGACCATTTGGGGGTACGCGAAATCAAAGTTGTTAATAGCAAAAACAACGAAACATAAGGTGTTAAAAAAGTTAGAGAATTTTGTTTCTCCAAGTGAATATTTGCTATTTAATAACTATAACATTTGAATAATTTATTATTACGTAGTGTAATTTTTAACCATCCTTGCAAGTTAAAACGAAATAATTACAACGCTGTTTTCATTTGCTTTGGCGTTGAAATAATACTATTTTAAAATTAGAATAAAATGTAAAATCAAATATAAGTTCTGCAAATGTTATTTCACTTCAAAGCTAACTTAATCTAACTTTAACATTATTGATAAAAACTTCTTTGCATAGTTGGATGGAGGGGGTACGCTGGAAGGAAAAGAATAACCAAAGGGTACGCGAGGGAAAAAAGGTAGGGAGTCCCTACTCTAGATCCAGCAATCTGCCCTGCCCTGCCCAGCGCTAAAACACAGATGCGCACACATTCTCCTTTATTATTAGTAGAGATGAACGTTTATAATACACAATTAATATACTAAAAGAAAATTATGGTTATAAAAATAAGTCAGCAGACATCAATAAAATTAAGAAAATTTCAGTCTATTCAGGGTAAAGATATTTTGCTCCTTTTAAATAAAAACTTTTAGAAGGATAAAATCCAAATTTGGCGGAGAACCTGAGCTAATATAAAAATGAAATTGTTTAGAACTTATTATTTTCTTTTTAACAAAATAAAATGTCTGAGCCCTATTTTTGTTTCAAACAGATTGTGGGATAGATAGAATTGCAAATATTCTTCTGGACAATTTAACCGCTTAACTTAAAATCCCGAGAATACTTGCGCATCGAATTATCGCATCTTTAGTCTTAAAACTAAAATTTAATCATTAATTAGCTTTATAAATTTACAGAAAATTAAGTAGAATCAATAAACATCTCAAGTATTATATGCCTTCTGAGATGATTGAAAACGTCAGACCCTTTCTAAAACAGCAGGGATCATCTTATTAGATAGCAAAAAAAATAAGTTAAGGGGTTGACTAGATATATCGGGTGAAACAAATTTAGTTATTAAAATAAGTAACCACGCGCACAAAAATAAAATGTCTGAAAATAAGGTAACTGTAAAGACCTGAAATATTTTCATTTCTTCTAGGATATGATTTCCAAGGAGAACGGTGGAGTATTTCCTGAGTATTCGGAAAATGAATTCTCATCTCATTTAATAAAATTGGAATTTAAGCCAAGGCTCAACAGAAATGAAGACAAGTCGACAGTAACAATTTTTTCTTCCTCCCTTGCTGCGTAGGTTTGCAAATTTGAAAGGGGATAAGGAGTGCACTTTCTTTCGAAGAAAAATTTCTTTATATCACCATTTTTTGAATCATTTCCTTAATATACAGAAGAACTGCGCTCGTTGAAAAAGTTTCTTACTTATTATTATTTTTGGGGGTTTTAAAAGAAGTTTAGAAGAATTCATTTATGTATGAAAAAGTCTTCGGAAACTTTTTTCTATGGTGCTTCTTGTCAGAACTCACCCTTGAAGGCAGTTTACATTCTTTCACAACTTCAGAATTTATATCCGTCAGTATTTTTTAGAGTATAGGGATTGGCTCGGAAACTTTATTTCTGGAGTATAAAAGTATATAGATTATAATAAAGTCAAGAAATTTGTTGCTGAGATATTTTTTTAAACTAAAATGTTTAATAATAAGTTGAAATTGAAGTAAACGACTTGTTGTGTCTTAAGATGATAATTACATTTTAGTTTTTCAGAAATTATTAAGACTTCATTTGCGGACATCACAACTTTAATTGTCCGAAAATCATAATTATAATACAACAGCCAACACAATAAATATTATCACAAACAGAATGAACATAAATCTAACAACCAAATTTAAACTACAGGCGAAAGTACCGACAAAAGAATTTGAAAATCAATTTCCGTGAAAACAAATTTTCCCCATTTAACTGTAAAAGATGGTTTTATAACAGAAGCAGATTTAACCGGAATATCGGAAGTCGATTGCCACCAAGATCCTTTGGTTGGAGTTTAAAAAGCTGAGATAGTTTAATATAAGTGAGTTTAATTAATTTTGTAACTTTAGATGGCATTTAATATGTTGATGCAGGACTATCAATTTTAGTAGTTGAAAGTGTGAAACATTTATTTTAGTTGGGTTCGAAAGGTTGTTAATGAATAGACATACATATATGCTTTCTTTACTCTGGGTGTTTTTAAAGGATGCGCATGAATCTGCATAGGGGGTTAGGAGATATGTTGCCAAGCTTTAGAATAAGATATGCTTTCATGGACTTGAATATCTTGAATTTTTTAACTGTTTTTTATTGGGGACATCATTTTGACTTAAATGCATGTGTGTAATGATAGTTAATTCATCTAGGTTCTAAAGTGCAATCTGTGGAAGAATGGGCAAATGGAGCAGATTCGTATCCTAAGATAGCCTGATTGTGTGTGGTCAAATCATTGGCAATTCAAGTAACCGCTCTAGATGGACTAAGTGAAAAAGAATTGCTAATTTGTAACCATTTGGGTGCCATAATTTAATTCCTGCTAGGGATAACAGTAGACGTTCAAAGAAAGGGACTTGATTAATTTAAACACTTTTAATCAAGCAGCAAAGGACACAACATACAGGGGCAAACAAGTAAGGACAAAACACTTCAGGACATATAAAATGTACAATCATCGGGGGAGAACACCATGTTTCATCGTTGACTCCAGAACATGGACTGGCCTTCTCCTCCAACGGCCGCTAGGTGGCGAGCTCGGAAAGCAGTGCGGTTACAAATTACTATAATTATTTGATTTGGCTTGTGAGTTTCTGTATCCTTTTTAACTGTTCTTATTCGTAGAATACGATTGACACCTTGAGCGGTAATCCGTCTTAAATTTCAGATTAGGAGCTCAGTTTCTGAAATGACACCATTGCTAGATTTCAGGCTTTTCAATGGAGTGGCAGACACATGGAATCGGGAAGTTTGTTCTTTTATCCACGTGGAAAGGTTTCAACAAGCAGATTTAGGGATCTTAATTCCCTGATCGATTTAGGATTTCACCCATGACAATGATATCTTTAAGTAGGGGAGAGTGGGGTGAAACCGGGCACCCTCGATTCTGGTAATATTAGTTCTTCTTTCCAGCGGACAGATACTGAATGGCACTCTACGACTCGAGAAAAAGGAACAGACATAGCGGCGTGTTGCAGCCGTTGAATTCGCTGCTTCTATGAAGGTTTATTTGTTT
Source organism: Araneus ventricosus (assembly GCA_013235015.1). Classification (NCBI taxonomy): domain Eukaryota; kingdom Metazoa; phylum Arthropoda; class Arachnida; order Araneae; family Araneidae; genus Araneus; species Araneus ventricosus. Next base: position 1,685,129 of record BGPR01000026.1, on the reverse strand, counting down.
TAAGACGTCTACTCTATAATGTTCGTTCGATTTCAAACTATCCTTACTTAAAACTCGTTATCTTTATTAGCACAAGATGTCCTACAAGATTTATACGATATCCTTACAATGCTGTGCGGCTGTTGTTGTTGTCTGGATTTCCTGGCGCAAGGATGTTTACAATATTATGCGGCATTCAGAATATCGTAGCAACATCGTGGAGATATTATAAAATATCTTGTGCTAATAGGGTACACTTTTAAAAACCATTTTTAGTCCAGCTTATTATACGTTTACTAAGGATTTATACCGTAACAAACACTAAGGATTTACTCCAATAATAGCCGCTGTTCTATTTCGTTTTCTGTAACCTCTGCATTCGAGGGAAAACCGGGTACTTCAAGTGGCGTAAGACCGGGACAGTTAGTATTGATGATTCTTCCAATGAAGGCTATAAAAACACATCAGACGTTGATTGTTTATATTTTAATGATGAATTTTCTAATGTAAATAAAGAAGAATGGTTAATGTAATGTAAAAGCTGTCTTGGGTGTGCCCACGAAAGCTGCAGTGGCGCGGAGGAAGAAAACAACTGCTTTACATGTGAATTTTGTAAATAATATTCTTAAATTGTCATATAAAATAAAAACTATTGCAACTTTTCCACTAAAAATCGAGTTTTCCTAATTTCCCATAACGCTAACATGTGCACCCGGTTTTACCCCCAACAGGGTAGTTTGACTCTTTTTTATGTAAAAATCATTGATGAAAAAAGTAATGAAACTGCCCCACTTTCCCCTGCATCAAAAGACGAAATGTTTAAAAGAGTTCCCAGCCATTTGCAGAAATAACTACAAAATGTACTGTCTTACAAACATCACACAGTAGTTCGGAAATACTCATTCAGACGAGAATCCAGGCACAACGACACCATCTCAGAGCTATAAATGAACACCTTTGTATTTTCATTGAACAAATTTAGTAATTGTATTTTGTTCCTTTTAAAAAGTAACTTGCATTTGATATTTTTATTTATTAATACAGATATAATGCATGCGTTTTATATTTTCCTTTATTCACAAGCAGCCACAGCCTACGTATAATTGCAAATTAATGTAGTTTAGGAAAATGTGCTCAGATACAATATATGTGTTAAATACTCGTAATAAACTTTAAAAAATCGTCACTTAAAATTTAAAAACTTTTTTAAAGGTTTTTCTATTTAAAACTGCATTTGTTGTTATCTCTAGGTTGTATTTAACTGTTAGCGTCAGAACTAAACTAAAATACTTGTAAATTAAAATCAGTTCGTGTATTACATTAATAATTACCAGGAAAAATTATAATCAAGAGAAATCGATAATTTAAATTAAGACTGACAATTTTCTTTTGCTTATTGAAAGTCCTCGGAAATTTTCTCCGATTTTATTAATTCACAAAATTAGACATCGGCTATATGAAAAAAGATAGATAATGATTCGTGGATTTAGGCGATTTATTTTTGTTTTGTTATCTGCTGTGATTAACTCTACAAACATATAAATGCATTAAAAATAAAACAGCTGAAAAGATATATGTATGTATATTATAATAAAGATACGTATGTTCGGTAGATTAGTTAGGGAGTCTTCCAACGGAATTCATCGCCTTTAATTAACTTAAAAGCATGAAAACTTTATCTGAAATCATTTTTGAATAGGCCAAATTCCATGCATGCGAACTGCTCTCAATTTTTTTCCCATTATTTCTGCTCATATTTATTGTTGTCAGCTTTTTATTGTTACCTATTCAAAACAATCGGAAACAATATGAAACAATATGCGCCTGCATGAATTTAGAAACAATGTTACAAAAAGTTCACTGTTATGAGCTTATTAATAGAAAGATTATTTTCATCATTATTGCTACATAGTGTTTGTTCAGAAGTTGATTTCGTCAAATGTTACGATTCTCCAAAGAGAGCTGTTGAATTGAGAATATTGTTTGACATAAAAGTAATATTTTGGACATGGTTGGAGCAAAAGTTATTTCTCTGTTTTCTCTGCTCCCCTGGATGTGGGGGCTGTTTCAAGTTGTTGCTTTTGGAAACTTGTGGTACATTATTTATTTGATACCTTATCTTTTGGTCATTGAGAAGGGAAGAAAGAAAACAACTGAAAAGGGCATAAATGTTAGCATGGATGATTTTACTGTACTTGAAAGAAAAGACGCCTTCATATCAACTGATGATACTGATTGTTTGAACAACACGAATAATGAAATGATTGAATTGAAAAATGACTGTTGCCAAGATATTTTTTCCAATACTAATCCATTCCTGGCTATGCTTGAGAATCTAGACACTCAAGGGGACGCATTGTCGAGAAACCCTTTTATCATCGAAGATGCATGCCAACTGCACCCATATGGAAATCCTTTCATGGACATCAATGATATTGCTTCAGTTCTCAATACTGGAGAAGGAAGTCCTGCTTTGCGGGCCACAAACCCATTCTCACAAGACTGCTCTAACAATCAAATCGTAGATATATCGATTTTCTTCCCAAACAGGTTTGGCGACGTATTTACTGACATACCATGTGCTTCTGGAGACAGTGATATATACTGCAAAGAATGGATTGAGCAGCACAGAAAGTACTTCATAAAAACTGTGCGGTCGTTCTCGATCTATTAGTTTTATACGCAACTGCCTTTTCATTCGATTTATTTAATGTAAAATATTCTTTATTAGCAAATTGATGAAAAAATAAGTTATAAATTAATGCATAAAGAATTTTGAAATATCAAAAAGTTACTCTTTCATTTTTTATTTCATGGCAAACATTCATATATTCTTCCTCCTGATATCGATTTCAATCTAGATTTTTTCTTCTGCCTCTCATCAAAGTTATATGCTGTCTTAAGAATATAAAAATAACATCTTCGGATGCAACTTATTCATTGTTAACTTGTCTCAAAGTTATTGCAATGGGAATAAATTAGCACAGCAAAAGAATTTATTGGAGAAGAATATCTCTGCTCTTCCTCTGCTCACTTCTGAAACGCGAAATCACTGGATTGTCATTTTCTTAGAACGTCCACTGATATTCGAATGATATTTCCTCTTCAAGCAGTTGACTGAGAGCTGCGGGATTCGGGAATAAATGAAGACAGCAGGAAAAACGTATTAGAGACGAACATTTCTGCATCATTTTCTTTTGCTCCCATCTGAGACACCGAATTACAGAAGTGCCATTTTTTAGAACGACAGTGCATTCAAGAAACTGCTCATTGAATGTCTTCGAAGGATATTTCCGCTTCAAGCAGTTGGCTGAGAGCTGCGAGATTGGGGATAAATGAAGACAGCAGGAAAAACGAATCAGAAACGAACATTTCTGCACCATTTTCTTTTGCTCCCGTCTGAGACACCCCATCACTGGAGTATTATCTTTTAAGACGACTGTGCATTCAGAGCTACTCATTGGAATATACTGAAGGGATATTTCCGTACTTTCAAAGGTTGCTGAGAGCTGCAGATTCGGGATAAATAAGGAACAGCAGGAAAAACGTCATAGAACAAGAACATTTTCTACATATTTTTTTTTCTTTTCTACCTCTGAGGTCACCACCATATGTACATTGATTTTTAGAACGACAGTCATTAGAAACTGCTCGTGGATGTCTTCGAGGAAGGATATTTCCGCTTCAAGCAGTTGGCTGAGAGCTGCGAGATCGGGGATAAATGAAGACAGCAGGAAAAACGTATTAGAAACAGAACATTTCTGCATCACTTTTCTTTTTGCTTCAGATCTGAGACAACCCATCACTGGAGTATTATCTTTTAGAACGACTGTGCATTCCAAAACTGTCATGAATGTCTTCGAAAGGATCATCACTTCAAGCAGTTGCTGAGAGCTGCGAGATCGAGATAAATGAAGGAAGACTGGAAAACGTATTAGAAACGAGACAGTTTCATCATTTTCTTTGCTCCCTCTGAGACAACCCATCACTGGGTAGTTATCTTTTGAACGACTGTGCATTCAAGGAAACTGCTCATTGAGATAATCTTTGGGGATATTTCCGCTTCAAGCAGGTGGCTGAAGAGCTGTAAGATTGAGGGATAAATAGACAGCAGGAAAAACAGAATCAAGAGAGTACTGCATCATTTTCTTTTGCTCCGTCGTAGAACCCTTTATCACTGGGTATTATCTTTTTTAGAGACACTGTAGCATTCAAGAACTGCTCATCGAATGTCTTCCAGAGATATTCACTGCTAAACGGTGGCTGAGACTGCGAAGATCGGGATAAATGAAGACAGGGAAAAACAGATATAGAAACGAACATTTCGCATCATTTTCTTTTGCTCCCAGTCTGGGACAACCCCATCACTGGAGTATTATCTTTTTTAGAACGATTGCGACATAGAACTATAATTTAATGTACTTTCAAGAAGAGATATTTCACTTCAAGCAGTTGACTAGAAGCTGCGAGATCGAGATAAATGAAGAGCAACCAGGAAAAACGTATTAAGAGTGACATTTCGATCATTTCTATGCTCCCGTCTAGACGCACCCGATCATGAGAGGTATTATCTTAAGAACGACTGTGCATTCAAAGAAAACTATGCATCATGATGTCTTTGAAGGACATTTCGACTTCAAGCGATTGGCTGAGCTGCGAGATCGGGATAAATGAACCTAGAGAGAAAACGATAAAAACGAACATTTCTGCGGATTTTCTTTTGCTCCCGTCTGAGACACCCTGTCACTGGAGTATTATCTTTTAGAGACGCTGGGCATTCAGAAACTGCTTTCGATCAGATGTCTTCAGAAGGGATATTTCCACTTCAAGCAGTTAGGCGAGCTGCGAGATGGGGATAAATTAAAGAAAAGGCTATCTGAAACGAAGCTATTTCTATCTTCTTTACTACCCAATCCAGAACCCCATCCACCTGGAAGTATATCTTATTTTAGAACGATATGCATTCGAAAGCTACTCATCCAATGATCTTCGAAGGATATCTTCCACTCAAACAGTTGAGCTGAGCTGAAGATCGGAAATATGAGACAACCAGGAAAAACATAGTTAAACGACATCTGCATCATTTCTAATCAGCCAACATACTAAATCATAGCGCATATAGTCGTATCTTTTAGAACAACTCGACATTCAAACTCTCATTGGTGATCTTCAGGATACCACTTCAAGCGAAGTTGGCTGAGAAGCTGCGAGATCGGGATAAATAGAAGACAACGGGAAAGACAGTAGAAGACGAACATTTCTGCATCATTTTCTATGCTCCCGTCTGATACAACCCATCACTGGAGTATTATCTTTTAGAACGACTGCTGCATTCAAAAGCTCTCATCGAATGTCTTCGAAGGATATTTCCGTTCAAGCAGTTGGCTGAGACTGCGAGATCAGGGATAAGTAGAGGCAACAGGAAAAAGCAGACCAAAACAGAACATTTCTGCATCATTTTCTTTTGCTCCCGTCTGGAGACTGCCAATCACTGGAGTATTATCGTTTTAGAACGACTGCTGCATTCAAGAAACTGCTCGTAAGATCTTCGAGGATATTTCCGACTTCAAGTTAGTTGTGAGGCTGCGAGATCGGGATAAATGAGAACAGCAGGAAAACTATTAAACAGACATTTCTGCATCATTTTTCTTTGCTCCCGTCTGAGACAACCCATCACTGAGTTACAAGCTTATTTGAACGACTGCGCATTCAAGAAACTCCATAGTAATGTTGAAGGATATTTCCGCTCCAGCAGTTGGCTGAGGCTGCGAGAATCAGAGGGATAAAAATGAAGAGCAGACCAGGAAAAACGATGAGAAACGAACTATTTCTGCGATTTTTTTTTGCTCCCGTCTGAGACACCCACATCCTGGAGTATATCTTTTTTAGAACGACTTGCGGATTCAGAAACTGCTGTCTGAATGATCTTCGAAGGATATTTCCCTTCAAGCAGTTGGCTGAGGCGGAGATCGGGGATAAATGAGGCAAAGCAGGAAAAAACGATTGCCAAACGAACATTTCTGCATCATTTTCTTACTGCTCCCCGTCTGAGACACAACATCACTGGGTATTATCTTTAGAACGACTGTGCATTCAGTTCTCATCAGATGTCTTCAGAAGGATATTTCCGCTGTCAAACAGTTGGCTGAGACTGCGAATCAAGGATAAATGAAGACACAGGAAAATGATATCTAGAAACGAACATTTCTAGCATCATTTTCTTTGCTCCCGTCATGAGACACCATCACTGGAGTATTATCTTTTAGAACGACTGTGCATTTCAAAGTACAATCATCAGATTATGTGTTAAGGATATTTCCGCTAAACAGTTGGCTGAGAGCTCGAGATCGGAGGATAAATGAAGACCTTGGGAAAAACGTATTAAAGAACGAACATTTCTGCATCATTTTTCTTTTGCTCCCGTCACAGGACACCCCATCACTGGAATTATTATCTTTTTTAGAACGACTGTGCATTCAAGAAACTCTCATTGAATGTCTTCAGAAGGATATTTCACTTCAAGCAGTTGGCTGAGAGCTGCGAGATCGAGGATAAATAGAACCACAGGAAAAACAGATCAAAATGAACATTTTCATCATTTTCTTTTGCTCCCGTCTGAGACACACCATCCTGGGTATTATCTTTTAGAACGACTGGCATTCAGAAACTGCTACTATGAGATGTCTTCGAAGGGATATTTCCGCTTAAGCAGTTGGCTGAGAGCTGCAGATCAGGGGATAAATGAAGACAGCAGGAAAAAAGATCAAGAAACGAACATTTCTGCATCATTTTCTTTTCTCCCGTCTGAAGACACACCATCACTGGAGGTATTATCTTTTAGAACGACTGGGCATTCAAAGGAAACTGCTCATTGAATGTCTTCGAAGGATATTTCCGCTTCAAGCAGTTGGCTGAGAGCTGCAGATCGAGGGATATTGAAGACAGCAGGAAAAAACGTATTAGAAACGAACATTTCTGCATCATTTCTTTTGCTCCGTCTGAGACACCCATCTTTAGACATTATCTTTTAGAACGAACGACTACAGCATTCAGAAACTGCTCATTGAATGTCTTTCGAAGGATATTTTCCGCTAAGCAGTTGGCTGAGCTGCGAGATCAGGGGATAATAGAAGACAACAGGAGAAAAAAAACGAATAGAAAGAACATTTCTGCATCCTTTCTTTTGCTCCCGTCTGGACACACCTATCACTGGAGTATTATTTTTAGAACGACTGTGCATTCAGAAACTGCTCATTCAATGTCTTCAGAAGGATATTTCCGCTTCAAGAGTGGCTGAGAGCTGCGAGATCGGGGATAAATGAAGACAGCAGGAAAAACGTATTAGAAACGGAACTTTCCGATCATTTTCTGCTCCGTCTGAGACAACCCATCACTGGAGTATTATCTTTTAGAACGACTGCGCATTCAAGAAACTGCTCATTCAATGTCTTCGAGATATTTCCACTTCAAGCAGTTAGCTGAGAGCTGCGGATCAGGGATAAATGAACATGGGGAAAAACGTATTAAGAAACGAACATTTCTGCATCATTTTCTTTTGCTCTCAACTACACCCGCATCACTGGAGTATTATCTTTTAGAACGACTGTGCATTCAGAGCTCTCATTGAATGTCTTCGAAGGATATTTCCTTCAAGCAGTTGGCTGAAGCTGCAGAATCGGGATAAATGAAGACAGCAGGAAAACGAATCAGAAACGAACATTTCTGCATCATTTTCTTTTGCTCCCGTCTGAGACAACCCATCACTGGAGTATTATCTTTTAGAACGACTGTGCATTCAGAAATAACTCATTGAATGTCTTCGAAGGATATTTCCCTATAAACTTGCATTGGCTGAGAGCTGCGATCAGGGATAAATAGAAGACAACAGGAAAAACAGAGTAGAAACGAACATTTCTGCATCACTCTTTGCTCCGTCTGAGACAACCCATCACTGGAGTATTATCTTTTAGAACGACTTGCATTCAAAACTGCTCATTGAATGCTTCGAAGGAATATTTCCACTTCAAGCAGTTGGCTGAGAGCTGCGAGATCGGGGATAAATGAAGACACAGGAAAAAACGTATTAGAAACAGACATTTCTGCATCATTTTCTTTGCTCCGTCTGAGACAACCCTCACTGGAGTATTATCTTTTAGAACGACTGTGCATTCAAAGAAACTGCTCATTAGATGTCTTCGAAGGATATTTCCACTTCAACAGTTGGCTGAGCTGCGAGATTCGGGGATAAATGAAGACAGCAGGAAAACAATAGAAACGAACATTTCTACGCACTCTTTTTCTCCCGTCTGAGAACACCCCATCACTGGAGTATTATCTTTAGAACGACTGCATTCAAGAAACTGCATTGAATGTCTTCGAAGGGATATTTCCACTTCAACAGTTGGCTGAGAGCTGCAGAGATCGGGGATAAATGAGACAGCAGGAAAAACAGATCAGAAACAACATTTCTGATCATTTCTTTTCTCCCGTCTGAGACAACCCATCACTGGGTATTATCTTTTAAGACGACTGGCATTCAAGAAACTGCTCATGAATGTCTTCGAAGGATATTTCCGCTTCAAGCAGTTGGCTGAGAGGCTGCGAGATCAGGGATAAATGAAGACAGCAGGAAAAAACGTATTAGAAACAGATTTCGATCATTTTCTATGCTCCGTCTGGACAACCCATCACTGGAGTATTATCTTTTAGAACGACTGGCATTCAAGAAACTGCTCATGAATGTCTTCGAAGGATATTTCCCTTCAAGCAGTTGGCTGAGAGCTGCGATCGGGGATAAATAGAAGACAGCAGGAAAACGATAGAAACGAAGCATTTCTGCATCTTTTTTTTGCTCCCGTCAGAGACACCCCATCACTGGGATTATCTTTTAGAACGACTGGCATTAAACTAACTCATCGAATGTCTTCGAAGGATATTTCCGCTTCAAGCAGTTAGGCTGAGAGCTGCGAGATCGGGATAAATGAAGCAGCAGGAAAAACGTATAGAAACGAACATTTCACTCATTTTCTTGCTCCCGTCAAGACACCCATCACTGGAGTATTATCTTTTTAGAACGACTGTGCATTCAGAAACTGCTCATTAGATGTCTTGAAGGATATTTCCGCTTCAAACAGTTAGCTGAGAGCTGCAAGATCGGGATAAATGAAAGCAGGAAAAACGATCAGATAAACGAACATTTTGCATCATTTCTTTTGCTCCGTCTAGAGCACCCCATCACTGAAGTATTATTTTTAGAACGACTGTGCATTCAAAGAAACTCTCATGAATGTCTTTGAGGATATTTTCCACTTCAAGCAGTTGGCTGAGAGCTGCGAGATCGAGGATAAATAAGAACAGCAGGAAAAACAGATCAGAAACGAACATTTCACTCTTTTTTCTTTTGCTCCCGTCTAGACACCCTCATCACTGGAGTATGTTCTTTTTAGAACGACTGTGCATTCAAGAAACTCTCATCAGATTCTTCGAAGGATATTTCCAGCTTCAAGCAGTTGGTGAGCAGCTGCGAGACTCGGGGATAAATGAAGACACAGGAAAAATGTAATGAAACAGACATTTCTGCATCATTTTCTTTGCTCCGTCTGAGACACCCACTCACTGGGTATTATTTTTAGAACGACTGTGCATTCAAGAACTGCTCATGAATGTCTTCGAAGGATATTTCCGCTAAACGCAGTTGGCTGAGAGCTGCGAGATCAGGGATAAATGAAGACACAGGGAAAAAGATAGAAATGAACATTTTCTGCATCATTTCTTTTGCTCCCGTCTAGAGACACCCCATCACTGGAGTATTATTTTTAGAACGACTGTGCATTCAAGAAACTGCTCATTCGAATGTCTTCGAAGATATTTCCCTTCAGACAGTTGGCTGAGAGCTGCGAGATCAGGGATAAATGAAGACAGGGAAAAACGTATTAGAAACTGACATTTCCATCATTTCTTTTGCTCCCGTCTGGACAACCCACTACTGGAGTATTATCTTTTGAACGACTGTGCATTCAGGAAACTGCTCATGAATGTCTTCGAAAGGATATTTCCGCTTCAAACGGTTGGCTGAGAGCTCAGAGATCGGGGATAAATGAAGAGCAGCAGGAAAAACGATATCAAAAGAACATTTCTGCATCATTTTCTATGCTCCCGTCTGAGACAACCCATCACTGGAGTATTATCTTTTAGAACGACTGTGCATTCAAGAAACTGCTCATCGAATGTCTTCGAAGGATATTTCCCTTCAAGCAGTTGGCTGAGAGCTGCGAGATCGGGGATAAATGAAGACAGAAGGAAAAAATAGAAACGAACATTTCTGCATCATTTTCTTTTGCTCCCGTCTGAGACACCCATCACTGGAGTATTATCTTTTAGAACGACTTGCATTCAAGAAACTGCTCATCAGATGTCTTCAGAAGAATATTTCATCAAGCAGTTGGCTGAAGCTGCGAGATCGGGGATAAATGAAGACAGCAGGAAAAACTAATAAAACGAACATTTCTGCATCATTTTCTTTTGCTCCGTCTGGAACAACCCACATCACTGGAGTATTATGCTTTTAGAACGACTGGCATTCAAGAAACTGCTCATGAATGTCTTCGAAGGATATTTCCCTTCAAAGCAGTTGGCTGAGGCCAGATCGGGATAAATGAAGACACAGGAAAACAGATAGAAACGAACATTTTTGCATCATTTTCTTTTGCTCCCGTCTGAGACACCCTCCTGAGAGTATTATCTTTAGAACGACTGGTGCATTCAAGAAACTGCTCATGAATGTCTTCGAAGGATATTTCCTTCAAGCAGTTGGCTGAGGAGCTGCGAGATCGGGGATAAATGAAGACAGCAGGAAAAACGAAGTAGAAACGAACATTTCTGCATCTTTTTCTTTTGCTCCCGTCGAGACACCCCATCACTGGGTATTATCTTTTAGAACGACTAGTGCATTCAAACTGCTTCATCAAGAATGTCTCTAAGGATATTTCCGCCAAAGAGTTACTGAGCAGCAAGATCAGGGAGATAAAATGAGGCAACCTAGGAAAAACAGTATTGACGCATTTCACCGCATCATTTTCTTTGCTCCCCGTCACAGGGGCAACCTCATCACTGGGTATTATTTTTAGAACGCTGTGCATTCAAGCTGTCAGAGATGTCTTCGCGGATCCTACTTCAAGACAGTTGGCTGAGAGCTGCGAGATCAGGGGATAAATGAAGACAGCAGAAACGTAATAAGAGACAACATTTCTTATCATTTTGCTTTGCTCCCTCTGGACACCGCCATCGCTGGAGTATTATCTTTTTAGAACGACTACGTGCATTCAAAACTTGCTCATTAATGTCTTGAAGGATATTTCCCTTCAAAGCAGTTGGCTGAGAGCTGGGAGATCGGGGATAAGTGAAGACAGCAGGAAAAACGTATTAAAACAGTATTTCTGCATCCATTTCTTTTCTCCGTCTGAGACACCCCATCACTGGAGTATTATCTTTTTAGAACGACTGTGCATTCAAGGAAACTACTCATTGAATGTCTTCGAAGGATATTTCCGCTGAAACAGTTGGCTGAGAGCTGCCGAGATCGGGGATAATGAAGACAGCAGGAAAAACGTATATTAGAAACAGAACATTTCTGCATCATTTTCTTTTGCTCCCGTCTGAGACACCCCCATCGCACTGGAGTATTATCTTTTTTAGAACGACTGTGCATTCAGGAAACTGCTCATTGAATGTCTTCGAAGGATATTTCCGCTTCAAGCAGTTGGCTGAGAGCTGCGAGATCGGGGATAAATGAAGACAGCAGGAAAAACATATCAGAAACGAACATTTCTGCATCATTTTCTTTTGCTCCCGTCACAGAGACACCCCATCACTGGGTATTATCTTTTAGGGAGTGACTGTGCATTCAAAGCTACCATTGAATGTCTTCGAAGGGATATTTTCCGCTTCAAGCAGTTGGCAAGGCTGCGAGATCGGGGGATAAATGAAGAGACAGAAGGAAAAAAAAGTAGAAGTGAACATGTCTGCATCATTTTCTTTTGCTCCCGTCTAGACACCCCATCACTGGAGTATTATCTTTTAGGAACGACTGTTATAATTCAAAGAAACTGCTCATCAGATGTCTTCGAAGAATATTTCCGCTTCAAGCAGTTGTCTGAGCTGCGAGATCGAAGGGATAAATGAGGTGAACAACAGGAAAAACTGCTATTAGAAAAGGAACATTTCTGCATCATTTTCTTTTGCTCCCGTCTGAGACACCCCATCACTGGAGTATTATCTTTTAGAACGACTGTGCATTCAAGAAACTGCTCATTGAATGTCTTCGAAGGATATTTCCGCTTCAAGCAGTTGGCTGAGAGCTGCGAGATCGGGGATAAATGAAGACAGCAGGAAAAACGAATCAGAAATGAACATTTCTGCATCATTTTCTTTTGCTCCCGTCTGAGACACCCCATCACTGGAGTATTATCTTTTAGAACGACTGTGCATTCAGGAAACTGCTCATTGAATGTCTTCGAAGGATATTTCCGCTTCAAGCAGTTGGCTGAGAGCTGCGAGATCGGGGATAAATGAAAACGGGACGAACAACTTATTTGAGGTGAACATTTATACATAGCTTTCCTCGGCTGATTTTTGAAACGCTGAAACACTAGATTGCCTTTCATTTGAGAATTTATTTGTTTTTAAGAAACTAATTATCTATATGTTGAAATGAAACTTCCTTGATACCTATTTGGCAAAGAGCTGCTGTATTATGGAATAAGCGAAGATACCGAGTATAATGTCATGTACTACGAATGGTTCTTCATTGCCTTCCTGATGCCCGTATTGATATTCCGCCATCAATCTTCATCGGTGATTCTTTTAAAACGCCGCCACACTGAAAGAACTATTTTGCAAATTTTTTCAGTTGCTCTTTCCTTTTCCTACAGCTGTCTGAGAGCAGCAGGATTAGGGGATAATAGAAGTTAGCAAGAACAAGTTAATGAACGGCAGACGCTTCTGCATTTCTGACATCGGATGCTTACGGAAAGATAACAGTTCTTTAGTGTTGCTTCCTATAGGACCATATTTTATCTAAAGAACCTTTTAATTTATTTGTCTGTTTTAATTTTCTTCTATCTGCATGACACATCTCTCATATTTGTTTGACCCATGTATTTCTATTGAAGTGCTTTTGAATATCTGCTTACAATCATGTAGTTGCAAATAAAACTTTTCGGCCTCCTTCTTTTGTGTCTAATTATTTCGTTTTTCTACATACGGCATTTTCATTGTTTTTCATGATATAAGATTCCACAATTTTAGTAGAAATGTCATCACGACACCAGTCTTACTCTTTGCCAAGAATCAACGTTTTCGTACTCCAAAGATGATATATCATATTCTTATTAAGTTTAAACTAAATTGCCTGCTTCAGAATCTTTGCTCATCCCGAAAGAAAATAAGAAATTTCTACGATACTTTAAACGTCGATTTGAAGAGTGCGGAACAGTTTTTAGTTTAACTGATGTATAAGCATTTGAATTGCTTTATACATACATTCTACGTTCAGAACCTTACTGTTGTAAGTAAGGGTTTAACAAAAGAGGGTCAATTAAGAAAAATATTATTATGAAATCTCATGGGTTGTGTCAAGTTTGCTTATCCGTACTTCCTACATTGTTTGAAAATTGTTTGTAAAATCATAAAACCAAATGTTGTTTCTAATAGAAATATTTTTAAGAGAAAGAACCGACATTTTTTTAACACCATAAACCATATGTAAAAGTTTCATAAAAGTTTCAGAATGGAAAACAGAAAAATACGTATTTTACAAAGGGGATATAGCCAACACGTGTTGTTTACAATCTTAAATCTATTTAGAAGCGCATTTATCTCTTTAGTCTATATTTCCTTATTATAAACAAGGATATAAATACTGATGAAGCAAATACAACTTCTTACTTTACTTTTTACTTAGCTCTTTTTACTCTTTTTCGTACTTTTTATTTAGCTCGTTAACTCAGACATCTTATCAAGTGAGTTTTAATTTTGATGTATTTATAACTTTAAATTCTTCTCCACTAAACTCATGCATATCACTGTGACATATTTATACGACGCTAAGTAAATATGAAAGTCTTTTTCCGAGTAATGAAATAAAAGTAAGCCATTGAACATACTAAAATATATAATAATTTAAAGTATTTTAAGTGAGCAAATATACGCAAATTTTTATGAAATTCAAACTAGGAATTAAACTACAGATTGAAGCAAACTATCAATAGAATCTACAATCAATTTTTTACGAAAAGAGGACTTCAATATAAATCCAAAGTGCAGCAAACATATTGGTTTTTATGATATATGACTTGCGATTTCATAGAACTTATGTGTTAAATGTTCAATAAATGACACTTTTGTCAAATTTAAATTTCTTTAAAACTGGCCAATAACATATCTTCATTCCCTAGTATCTGATCCTTTAATTCTTTAATTTGTATCTACCATTTCATCATCTACTGTTAGTGATTTCAGAAAAAGTGGATGAAACCATTCACACATCTGGAATCATTTACTTTAACCAGCGGGAGTGGCCTCCCCTAAACTTTCTCGTATACTCATTTCTCAAAAACTCTCGTATAGCGTATCAGTTCCCCGAACACTCGCTCGGATAGAAATTTCGAATCTGCTAAATTCCCAGAACGCAACAAGTTTCTCCAGGACAACAAAACAAACGGAAATAAAATAATCCGAGCAAGATCAAAATTCGCCAAAGGGGAAGGAGCCAAAAGGGAAGAAAATAGCGCCAAGTAGGAGCCATTAAACATAAGCCTTTCGTCATGAAGGCGCTAAATATCATGCACAGAGATTCTCCCAATACGCATGCGCGTGGAGATAACGGATTCGTTTCAAAAGTAAAAACCAGTGGGAGTGGCCTCCCCTAAACTTTCTCGTATACTGATCAAAAATTTGTCATTTCTCCTCCCCTTGCGTGGATAAAAATATCGAACCTACTGTAATCCAGAATGCAACGAATATCAGAAGGTTTTTCATTGCAGATTATAGTGATTGTAAAATATTTAAGTGAAGAATCATATTAAAAGAGATGCCTATGTATTAAAACTTAGCAATATTTATTTTCCATCACACTCCAGCAAGATCCGCTATTATATGAGCGAGCGAAAACATAACAGGAGATAAAACATATCTATCACAAACTCCGTCTCAAGGACAAAGTGACGTAATCCTCCCGCTTGGTACCAGAGATTGCTAAGTACGTATGCGCATGGAGATCAGTTTTGAAACGAATGCTTAACAAGTATGCGATTATACAGACCAACAGACAGTCAACCCTTCAACGGATTTGGTATAAAATTTGATACGGACCTACATTCCTGATGAAAAAAATTTGTACCAAATTTTATCCCTCTAGCTATTCCAGTTTTAGAGTTATGGTGTTCACATGAACGTGGACAGACAGACAGACGGACTTATCGTAGACGGATTCTGTCCACAATTTGATAGAAACCTACAAATTGTGTGTAAAGATCACATACCAAATTTCATCCCCGTATCTCTAATAGTTTACGAGTTATCGTGTTCACAGACAGACAGACATAATTCTAAAATTGTGTTTTTCGAACTCGGGGAGGTCTAAAACGTGGAGATTCGTCAAAATCTCGAGTTCAAATTTTTGAAGATTACAATACTTTCTATACATCGTATACGAGAAAGTAAAAAATATTAAATTGTGGCAATGCGGTGCATCTGTAGGTAGATTAAACAGCATAAATTGTTGACTGATTGATAGATACCTGAGTATTTTTCTTGACGATAGTTTTTGCTGAATAGAGATGTTCTTTGTCTTTAAATGTAATACACTTCAGATATGGGTCTGCCTTGAAATAAAGGGTTTATACATGCTTAAAATGTTGAGAAGAATATGAATAAAGAATACGCTTGGAGGCGAAAAAAAAGTTTTCACAGGTTGGATTTTTAATGTTAATTGTGTGCATGTTTGTATTCTACAAAATCTATGTATAGCCGAGCCAAGCAAATTTATCGTCAATCATAATTCATAATCATCAGAAATCATAATTTTTTTCTTCATAAAATTATTTTCATCATTCTGGATGTCTCAATAATATATGTAACATTTAGGAAAGCAAATAACTTAACCTTTTTTCTTTATAGCTTTTCAGTTATTTTTTTCTATACCTATTCATGCGACTAATGTCAAATTAATGCTCATCATTTTCTTCACTGAGTGAAATATTCTGCAAATGCATATAAAATTTAATCAAATTAGGTGCGTTTTATTGGTGAACTCATCCGAATGAAGCAAATATCAGCTTCAAGTTCAATATCTTATTAATAATATGAGGGTAAATTGTAGTTGAAAAATAAAAAAAACAAGAAACCTTTCAAAATTATTTACATAATTTTGCTATTGTCGTGCGAAAATAATGCAATGGATGACTCCTTAAAAGTATGCAATGCCAGCAAAAGTATGTAGTCTGTTTAGTGAATTTTGTAAATGTTTTAGAAAATTCTTAACCAAGTCAGTATAAATATAAGCCAATTCCTAATTATTAGGTCGATCCTTAAGGTTGTGCAGCATTTTTATTTATTTATAAAACTTGTTTCAACCAGAAAAAAAAAGAAGCATAAAAACCTACTTTTCGTTAAATTTTGAAATTTGTTTTGGTATCATGTGTAAACTTTATGTAGTAATCAAAATGGACATTAGTCACATTTCATAATATTCCAAAGATGATTTTGTCGACTATTCTTTAGTGACTGTTCAATTTACGGACTATGACTCTTTTAACTAATTTTTGTCACCATCTTTTCTCTCAAATCTTTTAATTATATTGAGAGATAGTGAATGACAAAAAAATTTCACTAATTGCTGCAAGATTGTATGTATCTGTAGCATCTGTTACTTTTGTATAAAGCAGAAAACTCAGTAACAAACTATTGCGATACTGTTACAAAAAACAAAAAATGGTGTTTAAGCCTTTATATTTGAAGTGTTTTAATAAAAAATTACGAAAACTAAACTTTTGCCTAAATACATTTATCACTCATTAATGACTCTTTTAGGGGCATTTTCTGCTTAAAAATATGCAGAACACGTTCTTTTAAGTGTACTTATTTAAGGTTTCCACAAACAGAAAACATTATACATTTCATTGGAATGACAGTGATTGATGGACAATTTTGTTTTCAACTTGCACTGACTTATGCTTTTTTCTACGTTTCATTTTGTACGTGGTAGGGTTTCGTGAACTATTGGGATTAACAATATTTGCAAAAAAGAACTTTCCTCAGCATGATAAGTTGTCTAAAAAATAAATTTGACAGGTATCTTTTTGAAATATGCGAGCATGTATGCACAAGAAGAAGGGACTCTTAGGTAGCTGAATTTTTTTCCCCGTGGTCTCCTACACGTGGCACTTTAAAATATGCAAGATATGTTTCTTGATTTTAGACAAAGTTTGCAATCTTTCCCAATTTACGTTCTAAGAAAATGCTTTAACTTATCTTTTTTTTCATAATATAAAATTAATGAGTAAAATCTTCTAACCCATTAATAGATGGAATCTATAATATGTTGGATTATATGCCAATAAACAATTCAAACATCTTATTATTTTAATTGCTCAGATATATGGCTAGATACTTTATTTTTTAATAAAATATATTCGTTGTGATAGCCTTTTTCAAAATAACTTTACCCATCGTTTATTACATATGATCATTCCTCAAGTGAAGCTTATAGTATAATTGTTTTTGTTTATAAACAGATAGGGTAGTTAAAGAAAAACAATAAAAGACGAAAAATAAAAAAAATGTTTTCTAGAAGTTTAATTAGCATGATAATAAATGTAAGGCAGAATTAATCAAAATAATAAATCAACATGTTTTACAATGAACTCCAAGAAGCATTTGAATGCATTTTTAAATTTTAGTTAAATTTCACTTTTTTGTTAGTGACCTTAAGAAGTTTTAAATCATAAATAATAGATTATATAACAAAATAATAGCGTGTTTCATTTGTACAGAGATGAAAGTCTTACATACTATATTATGTTGAAGAAATAGAAGTTTTTCTTAGTATTTCAGTCACTGAATTATTAAAGATTCACTGTTTCTAGGCAGGTGATGATGGCTAATACATCTTATTTTAAGAAATAAATCCCAAACGTGATTTGCTTGCGTTACGCAAGATAAATTAAGTGTCATAATTGATTGACTGCAGTCATTAGGTAATATAACATGTTCACTTCATGTGATTGATCACAAAGATCCTCTTAAATAAATGGCCCAACCAATTATTCCAAATTAATAGAACTATTAATTTGAGGGAACAGACTTTTTCCACTTTTAACTCTATAACTTCTCGTAGAGATTATTTATTTTTGGGTTTAGTGCTTTACCGAAATAGATTGTGTGTGCTTTATATGCACTTGTTTACTTTAGGATTTATTTGAATTGCTTTTTATGTCTGTTTACACACTAAAGAAAGTCAGAAGCAAATTTACAGTATAGAAACTCTACCACGGGTACGTGGATGAGAAACGGGGTCTCGCTTCTCCTGGGGGTGCAATAAATGGTGGATTCGAATTTCCTCCCTCCAATGATAGCACGTAACTCCTTCGGGAGGGGTCGGGCCGTGGCCGGTAATGGCTACTAGGACTCCGGCCTCAGCACACGAGATAGTGCAGCGATTGTTGTTCAATGTCCCAGAGTGCTAAGGCAGGACGGGGGTAACTCTGTTAAGGTTAAAATTAGTTTATAGCAAATACTCTAAACCCTTTTTCGTTGGTTAACTATGCTCAGTATTTGTTATAGTAGTTGCTGAGATTGAAAACCCTGGTAATCTTCTATACTTATAAAAGGCAATGTTTGTGTGTGTGTGTGTGTGTTTGTCTGTTTTGTCCAGACGAATCTATCGCACTTACAGCCATGAAATTTGGCAAACAGGTAGTGTGGTAAATTTGACAGGTAATGGTGACTGAATGCACCTCGAAGCCGCAATTTTAAAATTTAATCTAGAAAAATTTTTATTTAATGTTTTGTGTTGTTTTGGGTGATTTTTCGCACTAATTTCTCAATAGCATGGTTTCAGATAACTGTATGACAAAAATAGTTACACCATTGGAAAGACACGCGATTTCCGTTCTAATGAAGTTAGTTTTGAATTTCTAACGTAATTTACTGAATTTTGAGAATTTTTTTAAAAATAGACAGTTTCGCCATCGCAATGTTACTTTTGTTTTTAAATTTGTTGCATACGACTTTCTAATAACACTATTATTTTCAATTTTTTTCAGCTTATAAGTAGAACGGTTCTGTCGGATTTAAAACAAGAACGATTAAAATATCTTTTCAAGTTTTTTTTTTAATTAATTTTTTTCTGGGCAGTTGAGAGTTATTTTTATGGAGAGAGAGTTCCTCGCGCGGCACTTCTTCGGAACGCAGCTGGCTATTTGATTGGTTGAAGGGGAGGTGACGTCAAAACCTTAAATTGAATGACTGATTATTATTTTCGGCAGTATCTTAACGTATTTATTCATATCGCATACTTAGCTTGCAGTATAATAATTTTCACGTTGCAAGTTTTTAAGATTGTTTTGGATTAACTTTTCTACAAATAAAATGCCATTATCGCGAAAAAAATAAGCGGGAAAATCAATAATGTGTATCTTTTGTTTTGATTTTGTTTTCAAAACTTTTTCATGTCATTGTGGGCGGTTTCTTTTTTCATTTTGTTGAAGTTCTGATACCACGGGCAACGCCGTGCGCGTACTGCTAATTACTTATAAAAGGCAATGTTTGTGTGCGTGTGTCTGCGATGTCCAGACGAATCTATCGCACTTAAAGCCATGAAATTTGGCATACATGTAGTCGTAATGGTGACTGAATGCACCTGGAAGCCGGAATTTTAAAATTTAATCTAGAAATTTTTTTATTTAATATTTTGTGTTGTTTTCGGTGATTTTTCGCACTCATTTCTCATTAGCGTGACTTCGAATAATTCTACGAAAAACACAGTTACGCCATCGGAAACAACAAACGATTTTCGATCTAATGAAGTTTGTTTTGTACGTCTAACGTAATTTACTGAATTTTGAGAATTTTTGAAAAATAATCACTTTTATAGTAATTTTTAATAAAGATTTCTTCAAATTATCGCATCTGACGTTCTCACATCTCTATAATTTTCATTTGTTTCAGATTATAACTGGAACGTTTCTGTCGGATTTAATACAAGAACGGTTAAAATATCTTTCTTCGTGTTTTTTAAAATTAATTTTCCCTGATCAGTTCAAACAGTTTTTTTTCCAGCGAGATTTAACGGCGAGAGTTTCTCCGGACGAATGACCTTCCTAGAAGCAGGTGAAGTCATATTCTTTCATTCCCAGCATACATTTCTACATTCCGACGTGTATCTTTTGTTTTGAATTTGTTTTCAAAGTTCATTGTGGGCATTCTTTTTTTCCCATTTTGTTGAAGTCCTGATTCCATGGGTAAAGCCGTGCGCGTACTGCTAGTAATATACAATTTTAGTAAGCTTTCTTCGTTACTTTATATTTTAAACATGCTTAAAATTTCCTGCCAACGCGAATAATTTAATGTTAATAACTCCATACCTTGGCAAGCTCCTTTTTTATTTTATGAACCTGATAATGTTTAGAAAGAATGTGTTGACTTGTTATCTTTCTCAATGTGAAAATACCATCTGGAAAGAAAATCAGGATTTTTTTTATATAATAGTACTTTAGCATTGAGAAGGAGGTATTTCAGTTAAAAAGCAGGAATCTGTGGTGGGTATGATTCTACATATCCAACATTCATTAAAAACCTAAATTTCATTTATTGCTTTCGCTATGCATTATAGTCATAGCTTCGTTATTGGATTTTGAAACTTACTAAAAAAATACTTTCTCCATATATTGTCAAGTTTAAGTATGCACTTACGATAGTTCAAAGTAATAAAATCTTTAGCTTATAAGAAAAATAAATTTAGCTTCAGACATGATAAATAACTTTGAAATGTCCATGCATTTAAATGGGGAAAAATATTAAGGTATCCATAAATTATTGTCGGGGTTTCCTTATCTAATAGCTTTTGATTAAAGAACATGGTTATAAATATTATATCACTTCTTCGTAAAGCAAAACTCAAAAAAGTGGGTTTTTTTAATAATATAGGCACATTTAAATAATTTCCACGTGGCAGCCTTTCGTTGCACTTAACAAATCGAGACCAAACTCAATATCTCGCCAAGTGCCCATGATTTACATGCCGCGAAAGGCTGCCAAATGGAAATTACTTAACTTTGTTTGTATACTAATAAAAAACTTTTGGAGTTGTACTCTATGAATATATAATAATACTCATTGTCATGTACTTTAATCAGATGTTGTTAGGCAAAGAAACCGCGACACCAATTTATGGATAGCCTGTAATATTCCCCATTCAAGTGTAGGAACTTTTCAAAATTAATGATTTATCATGTGAAAAGCTATGTTTATTTTACTTATGGACGGATTCTCTGGTTTAGTTATTTTGGATTCACAGATCGTTTTCCAGTAACCCTACGATTTAAGCAATTGTCAAATCTAGTTGGAAACTGTATCAAGTACCAATATCGAATCAGTTCTTTCATTATTACACAAAGAGTTTAATTCTGTATTCTTTGAGTTTGTGTGATCTTTATTATTTAAATCGGTTAAAAAACCTCTTAAAAACGGCTAAATTCCAAATGGAAAGATTGTAATTAGCTAAATAATTTGGTTAAAATTGAACCGCCAGTAATAATCTAAATCGTATGGTTAAAAATTAACCGCCAAAGTCGCCAAAAAAGCGATAAAGAACAATTGTGACAGCCTTTTTACAAAATTGGGCTTTTATTTTAAGTAAACATTCAGAGATACGGCAACAGAAACATGAAATTTAATACTTTCAAAGAATCCTTAAGCCATAATATAAAAAAACCCTACTTTAATCATTAATTAACCTCTGCAAACAGAATGTTGAAATTTTGAAGATTCCCATTGATTTACATTACCGCCGGAAGTTGGTGGTTATAGCGGAAATCCAACTTTAACCCTGCTGTTCTGTTCGCATTTACTATGCACATGTAACGTTCGGGTCAATATAACCCGAACACTAAATACTAAGTAAATACTAAGGGGCCTACGTGTTCCAAGCTTTTATAACAAAATTATGTTTCGAGATAAATTAGATGTGATTTAACAGAATCAACTACATATATTCGAAAAATGATACAATGAATATGTAAATATATAAATGTAAAATAAAAAGATGAATTAGAATATTTTTTTCAGAAATTCTTACCTTCCTTATTTATATAATTCAGACAAAAAATATGATACATGTTGCTTTCAGATAATTTTTTATAATTCTTACACAATATATTTGTTTTATTATCATTGCTTGATTGACCGAACATGCATCAGGCAAGTTTATAACTCATCTGTGAACTGCAGCAATGGATGTTAATGATAGACCAATTTGTCATTCATCCTGTATTCTTTTGATTATATTACGTGATTCTTTATTTGAATAGAGATGCTATTTTATCAGCATATATGAATCAATTAATAGTTTGTCATGTTTTTTTCAAAAATTCTTTTCGTTTATTTGTGTTCATTCCATTGCTACTTATTCATGTCCAGGGAATAATTGCATTATAAGCAGAACTATCAAGCTTAATATAAACTATAACCGTAGGCTAGTGTTTTTTTCTTCCTTTTATAAATATATGTATTCAAAAGTTGATTAAGAGTATCCACAGCTTCTTTTTCGATATCTTACTTTAATATCATTTCCGACCTTTTGTCAATTCTATTACTAAATGATTTATCAAAATGCATTGTGCTTATAATAATGATAATATATTCTTTTCCATATACCTTTTCGCCTTCAATAATTGTCTTTTTTGATGATTTCATTCTGAATTCTATACCTGAATACAGTTTCAAATGTACTTTTTACAACCCTTTTCTTGCTGATGAATACCTAGTTACGCTTAGAGTAGTTTGCATAATTCAGGCAGCCAGAACTCGGAGGCTGATCCCATGATCAGTTTATATTTTGATGTTTGGATTGAATATGCTGCACATTATGAAGAGTTTCTGTAACAATAATCTCATCATAATCAGAAGTTGCACTTTCCCCACTTGTATGATTTTCATGTTCAGAAACGCCTTCGAATTCGCAATCAGGTGCTTCCATAAGCTGAGCTATTTCAGTGTCCCTCAAATATCTGCGAATCGATATTATTTATTTTTTTCACGTCATTACAGTATCAAGAGTTATTAATATTTCTTTATATATGATGTGTTCTCATACCACTCACAACAGATGCAATGATTCGATACTGCATCCTATAACCTTATCGGAGGTATCGTATCACGTGATCAGCTATCGCTCTTTGTGACCTTGACCAAAACTTCTATGCTTATACAAAACACATTAGATGACTTTTCAGGACTTTATTAATGTCGTTTCCTGTGAAATTAATAATCTAATGTGCAAATTTTTTCGCACAATTAAGGGAAAAAAGTTTCGGGTCATATTGACCCGAACGATACATTAATACAATTTCAAAAACTAGACAGAAAATATATAAATAAAACAAAATCCTTTTCAAAGAAATAACATATCACCCTCACTAATAAATTCGCGAAATGTCAGTAAAATATCTCTAAACTCTTGTTTTGTATAAGAAGTTGAAAAACGTTTCGGGTCACGAACAGCAGGGTTAATGCAAATAAACAAAACAGAAGAATCGACCGTAAGCTAAAGATTTCATTACTTTGGACTGTCATAAGTGCATAGTTAAATTTGAGGCCCTGCAATTGGGTTACTCCTTGGGAGTCGGCCTGAATAATGGAGGAATAAACGACGCCTTGACCGTTATTCACCTGAATCGAATAATAAGCTTCTAAATAAAATGGTTTTACCGTGGACTGAAATCAGTTTAATGAATTTGTATCCTAAATGTGCATTAGGTTATTTATAGTATAATAATTAATAGGACCCTAGCTCTTCCTAGGAAAATAAGACAACTTCAGAATTATTTGTTAGTGCCAGAGAAACCAGCGGGAGTGGTCTCCCCTAAACTTTCTAGTATACTTTCCCAAAAAGGTGCTGTTTCCCCTCCCCCAGTGTGGATAAAAAAATTCGAACCTACTGTAACCCAGAATCTATTGACTAACAGAAGGTTTTTCATTCTAGATTATAGTGATTGTAAAATATTTAGGTAAAGAATCAAATTCAAAGAGATGCGTAGCTACTTAAACCCATCTAGCACACACTTCCACTCTTGCCGGCTCAAGGACAAAGTGACGTAATCCTTCCGCGTGCACCGAGATTGCTACCAGTACGCATGCATACGGAGAATCGGATTAGAAAAATGAATTATGCAATTGAACGCCTTTTTTCAACCGATTGAAACGAAATTTGGGCACAAATCTATAATTAATCTTAGTAACCGTCATATCAATTTTTATTTATCTAAGCCAAAAGGATTAGGAAATATAATTTTCACAAGTATGCGATTATACAGTCCGACAGACAGTCAACCCTTCGAAGGATTTGGTCTAAAATTTGATACGGACCTACATTCCTGATGAAAAAAATTTGTACCAAATTTTATCCATCTAGCTGTTCCAGTTTTTAAGTTATGGTGTTCAGATGACCGCGGACAGACAGACAGACAGGCAGACTTCCCGTAGACGGATTTTGTCCACAATTTGATAGAAACCTACACGTTATGTGTAAAGATCACATACCAAATTTCATCTCTGTATCTCTAATAGTTTTCGAGTTATCGCGTTCACAGACAGACAGACAAACATAATTCCAAAATTGGGTTTTTCGGACTCGTCAAAATCTCGAGTTCGAATTTTTTGACGATTACAATACTTTCTCTTCGTATACGAGAAAGAAAAAAGGCACAACTTACGCAGAAGTAATATGTGTTTCAGGTGTCCTATAAATCCGTCCTATACATCCGTCTAATAAGCATTCGGCAAAGAAAACATTACAGCCTATATCGAGCAATGATTTTGATATTTGCCGAGGTGCGGCACCAGCTTTCTTTGACAGATGAGGACGCCTGCGATCCGTCTTTATCACGTCGATCTGAAATATTTCTCTTTAGGTCAATCATGCTTACTGGAAAAAAGAGAATAATACATTCGATTTCCTTCCGAATCGAAATGGGAGAGGTGCATTTGTTTACATCACACTGGAATCATAAAATACCTCTTTGATTTATGAATAGAAAATGAAAGATATAAAATGGCTCTTTTTGAAGGGATGAAAAGAAAAATAGAGCTTGTAAAATTAATGATTCTTCTGTCATATTTTTATTATTTTCCGTGGCACAGTTATAGTTTTTGAATTATTGCTTCTTTATGCTTTTTGAGATGTGATAGTTAACCACTTAAATTAATAATTTTCTTTGCTATCTAATAAGATGCTCCCTTCTGTTTTGAAAAGCGGTTGTCGTTTTTATTCATCTCAGCAGGCATATAATACTTGAGATGTTTATGGATTCTAGGTAATTTTTGTGTAAAATTATAAAGATAATTAATGATTAAATTTTAGTTTTAAGACCAAAAATGCGATAATTCGATGCACGAGTATTCTCGGACTGTTAACTTCAGCGGTTAAAGAATACATGAGAAACATAATGACTCCATACAGAGGAAATTTTATCCTGCATCTCCTTTCTCGGCCATTACGTAGTGCGTCGAAACGCAAATGAATTAATGAAAAATGTTCATCGTTCTTTTAAATATTCATTCAAGAAAAATCACCTACAGCTCCTAGTGACAGCGGAATATTTTCTTTAAATTAAAATAAGTTTCAGTTATCGTGAAATATGATACTCATTTAATAATGACAGGATTGATGTAACCTAAATTTCAGAATAAAGGATTTGAAAGCAGCTTATGTTAGTTCTCTAACTGAGATAGATCCATAGTAGTTTTAATTAATAGTTTTTAATTATAATTTTATTAAATCAATGAATACTAAGTTCCATATTGTTTAAGAAAAATCTAGATTCTGTTTTTCGTTGATGGACCCCACATTCTAGATAATGTAGTTTATCTTTATGATTAATATATTTCTATACTTAATTTATAGTACGTAAAAATCCGATGGTTTAACAGCTATGGAATATCCATAAATAAAATAGATTTAAAGGTTAATCAATATTATTTTATTTGAAAACTCTAAAGCATATTTTTTGTTTTTTGTTCAAAATAAAATAATTTAACGAAAGAAATGAAAATTCTATGGCACCGTATTTAAAGTCGATATGCCAATAAAACGAAAACCGTGTTTTAATAAGATACGAAAATATGAAATAAAATAGGCCTGGCCCTTCCATGGAAATTTAACAAGAACTGCAAGTGCAAGAAATAAACTATCTAATAATTTTGTATAATTTCGTTCGTATTATTTAGCAGTCATACGAGCGTAATTACTCTCTTGTACTTCCTGAGTGTTTCTTCACTATACTTACTCCCCGAGTACTTTCCTTGGAAGAATATTAAATAACATTTAAGATTAAGGTAAAAATGTTTAGAATAAGTTAAATAACAGTTCCTGCGGGTAAACAAAAAGCAAGAAGAAACAGCAGTCTATACTTTAACTGAAAAATCAGTATCGAGGAAGCTTTCTCAGAGCGTTGCGCTTGTGGATTGCGATGTTTTGAAATTCAATGAGTACTTCGGAATAAACTTTTCCTAGTGCAGGTTTTAAACTTACAGTTTTCTTTTCCTATCCTTGTACTTATTAAACTCAAGTTAATATCGCGAAGAAACTGGAAGTAACTTCTAGAAGTTAGCTTGACTAAAGGAAAATTTGTGAAAAGTTTACAAAACAACAAGATTCGTTGAGCAGCTTTGCATTTCTCATTTTCTGTTCTAATAAGATGACCAACTTCTTACAGTGAAAAGTAGGACACAGATGAATTGACGAAAAAAATATCGTAAGTAAAAGAAACATTTTATTCATTACAACAGTAATAGAGAATACACTATAATATGATAAATATCTAATAAAATCATTTGCCATATTTTATACTATAACTATGCTTACGTGACTATTAATTATTATTTAAATGAGTACTTTTCCACTGAATGAATATTTTTTGTCGATGTATCATCTTCTAACAATACATTGGAAATATCTGAATAAGAACTACCCCTCATATGGAATTTTACAGTTAGTGCTGCAACTAGAGTATCAACATTCAATCTCGATTTCTCTCTTGTCCAAAAACATTAGCAATTGAAAAAATCCTTTCAACTGGTGCATTAGTTCCAGTGCAGAACAACGTAAGTTTATCAAGAAGAAATAAATTTTTGCATGGAACATTTTTCATTTTTGACATGGCTGAATATCCCTATCTTTAGTGCTGCAATTAGAGCATCAACATTCAATCTCGATTTCCCATCCATCCCCACCCATCTTTTAACAGTTTCAGGGTGCTTATTTTCCTGTTGTATTAATTTTTCAAGGACGGCCACTTTTCTAGGAGAGACAGAACTTACAAAAGGGCTGTTCTCCCTAAAGGAGGAAGATTGCTCACCTTAGTTTTAAGCAATAAAATCTTATACTTAATAAGGAATGGCAATATGGATTTATTTACGAAAATATGTGTGACGTGCTAGACGATTTAATTACGAAAATCATATATGATTTGGTAGAATAAATTGCATATCTTTTTCAAATAATAAATGAAGTGTGAAAACTTTCTAGTCTTCTTGATTTGAGATCTCACGTGCGCTTTCCTTTGTTAATTGCGCTTTATGGAATTTTGAACTAATCTAATGTAAAATATGTAACCCTCTTACATGAAAACGGCATTTCTTGAGAATGGAAACAGATGTAATGAATTAATGCAGAAGAGAAAAATATCACGAATCTCGGATAATTAACTGTTGAAAATTAATTGTTTAACTAAACATTTTGACATACACATTATTCAGATATAGGTGAAATTTTCCCTGCACACATAGGAAACAAAGAGGCTTTTAATACATTAAGATTTTTTTCTGAGAGGAGTGAGAAAGGAAAGTAAAATCATAAGCCTGTTTGACTTAGATATTCGTTTGATGCCCGCGCATTTTTTCTCTACCTGAGTGTAAAACGGGCCCTTGTGTAAACCTTTAGCTAAGGAACATTTCAAGTCTAGCTACAGAAGTGGTTTCTACTACGTTTAGAATTAGGTATAGGAGCGAGTTGGAAAAGGTTTGACTAATTTTCAGATTGCAGCAAATGACTTCAGACAAAAGAATTCAGCTCAGGCGATCTCAAATTATGATGCTTTAGAGGGAACGGACCATTTGGTTAGAATTATAAGCAAGCCAGTGAAGGAAAAGAGAAGAAAGAAGTACTGAAATTGTTATGAGCAAAGGTTATTATACAAGGGTAAATTTTAAAAAATAAAAACATTTCAATCTCAGTAAAATGTATTCATATTTTAAGTTAATAATACAAGCTGTAGCAAAATAACGCCTAAAATATGCACAGGAAAGGTTTCGTTTCTCTTCCCTATTTTTCATCAGTAAATTTGTACAATTACAAAAAACGCGGTGGACTAATAGAAAGGTCTCGGCTTCTGAGCTGGAGGGTTCCAGGTTCCAAACCCTATTCCACTGAAGATCTGCCGTGTATTGGGCCTGTTGCGCCCTAAATTAAACGTAGTGGCCAAACGTCCTCCCGTTGGTGTGGCGTGGAAGTTTGGAGAGGGGGTGCCAGCCTCATCATCTGACCGTGGTTCAAAATTACGAGATCCGTTCCAAAATAGCCCTCGTGTTGCTTCTAACCGGGACTTTAATATAACTAAACTAAGCTTCTACAATTACAAACTAATTATTTTCATAGTTAAAAATGATGTTAGAATTAAAAATACCGTTATAAATGATTATTTAATATAATTTAGTATCCGTGCATATTATCATGCACTTCCCTTCTTATGTCTCATTATTATATACTTAATGAGAAAGTCACTGTTTTTACACCCCTTTCCTTATGCTATCCTGATTTACTTCCGTATTCAATCCATCCAGAACCGAATTATTTATAAGAGATCATTTCTTTCTCTAGCTATGGAATTTCCACTTCAGCAATTTTTAATTCTTAGCATAGAATTTATTACTGTATTATAATCAGATTATATCTGCTTCGGATTTACTCTTTATAATTTAAAAAAAAAACTTCCAAAAGTTTTCCAATTTAGGAAAAGACTTTAAGTCAGAATTTTTAATGATCATTCTTTACTTGGATATCGTACTGAGACAGCTTTCCTTTTTTAAATTTCTTTCAGTATTTTTATTGATTTCATTATTTCAATTCATTGAAGAAATATGATCAGTAGTAGTTTTTCTCTGAAACCATGAATGCATGTTATTAAAGAAATGAACAATTCGATACATCTTAAACTAAAAATGTCTAATTTATTGGATTAGTTACTTTTCAAAATCTTCAGTTATGATATTTACTTTTTCGCATTTTATGTTGTATACTATTGTTTAACATGGCTGACCATTATTTAAATTTAGATATAAATGGATTTTCTATTATCTTTAAAGTCTAAATTAAAAAAGTAATTAAAGTAGTTGGTTGGTGAAAATGAATTCTACTTTATTTTAATAAATTTATAATTATTTAATAAAGTAATGATTCTAATACCACCTGCTTAACTTAGGCTTTTTAAAAATATGTAATTTTATTTCAGTTAGATTCGCTTCGTAATCAACGGAATATAAAAGTTGAATGTTCTTTCACAAAAATTACAGTCTCTTTATAAAAAGCAGTTTCGTGGAATACAACCACAGATGAAGGTTTATTTAGAAAAAAAATTGTCTGAGAACCGTCAGTTGGCTGAAAAATTTTGTAGAGATCCCGAAAAGGCAAAAAATTAAATAATAGGAGCCTTAAATAAAGACAAACAAAGATTTTTCCATTTCTATATATTTTTCCATATATTTAATTATTGAAAGATTTCAAGCCAATATCCGTTTGGAAAAAACCTTTTTTATGAAGTTTAAAAAAAAAATCTGAAAGAGCTGTTGAATTTATTAACGAAGTTCTTATCTAGTACAACATGATCTCATTTTGAGTTGCCAGTTACGTTAATAAGAGGACAAGATATAA
The DNA here is from genome assembly GCA_013235015.1 of Araneus ventricosus. NCBI lineage: Eukaryota > Metazoa > Arthropoda > Arachnida > Araneae > Araneidae > Araneus > Araneus ventricosus. The sequence goes on along the minus strand of BGPR01000026.1, from coordinate 1,654,948 downwards.
AGAAATGTAACATTTTCGGGCTACAGAATATGTGATTTTGCGAATCAAATAGTATAAAATTAATAACATTAGATTTAAGAGTCGCAAATTCTTAAGATTTTCAAAAGAAATAAATGCGCAATATAATCACATAAAAGTACATTATAATAATTAAAATGTTTTGCCACACCACAATGTTTTTTTAATTCAGACATTTTTTTAAAAATAAAATCATAACCATTTTAATAATAAAACATTCTGTATCTAGGCATTTTGACTGCTTTCATCATCTCTTCTGAATATCTTTTGGAGATATTTGTAGCGACTTAACTTTTTAATCTTCTTTAAATTAATTCTTTAAACGCCACTACATTTTTAATTACTTCTACTTCAATCTTAGAGAACTGCACTTCTACTTTATCTTCCTGAGTCACCAGATTCCTCGGGGAGTCCCCTCTTCCCAAGTATTCAAGCTCCCTACGCACTTTTAATGCTCTCTATTAAAACAAATAACCCTTCCTAAGATTACGCGCAGCTCTTCACTCTTGGTCATGGATGTTCTTTAAATTATGATTAAGTTATATGTTTAATATAACCTGCATTATCATCTTTAAAATCCATAAATACAAATTGGAATAGAGTATTGATTGGATCAACTAGTGCCTTCTTGTGCAAGATGCTTGTTGACACATCAAGAAAAGAATGATGTTATATAAATGGGCAACTGATTTTAAGCGTAGCATTCCATTTTAAAATCTACAGAAACTATTAGTCTTTTCTGTAGAAAATATCAAGAAAATGCAAAAAGTTATGAAAGGTTAAAAATAAGCTTGAAAATTTCGAAATCGTTTTTGAAATAAGTTTAACAAGCTCACAACAGGTGTAGTAATTTTTTGAAAAATGGAACAGAACCATATATAAGAGTTGAAATGAGCGAACATTTAACTGTGTGGTAATCGAGTTAGTGAAATCCCCCACCACATTATCCGTTAGCAAGTTCAAACGCGAAAATTACACTCTTCAGTGCATTAAATCCAATTATCACTCTAACTGAATTTAGTCTCCGTGGTGCTGACACTTATCTTGCTCTAAGTGATGAATTGCATAATATAATGGAGTTAATACGCTGAACATTAATTGCAGTTGCATGCTATTAGAGAAGTACTATCATTAAGAACCGCTTTCGAATATTAGCTTTCAATGTACCTGGCAATCAGGAAGTTTTCCATTTATTATAGACCCTAGAGAGCAAAACTTAAAAGGCACCAGCTTTGTAAGGATTGAGAAGTAACAAAATGATGCACAACGAATACTAGTTTGATCAAAAAGAGGAAATTCTATAAAATATTTCTTATAAATTGAAATATACACATCCTATAAAAAGTATCTAAAGATATATTACGCACCTGAATTCCAGCATGCTTTTATTCCGAAATGCGCTGTCAAATACTTAATTTTTATATTTCACGCGCATACTTATGTGCAGAAATAAATTTTGCATATAATTACAGATAATCAGTTACCATTTTTTTAGATAATCCTTTAATTTTAGCATGCTGTGAACTTTTGAAATGATGAGCTATTTACATGAAATTTTGTAATAATTCCAAAGCGTTTATCTGAATATATCTCAAACGAAGTTTAAACTTGAAACCTCAATTTCGTTATTATAAATTGTCCGAAACCATTTTGTATGAAATAAGTTTTCTTTAAAGTTATGTTTCGTTCATTTCATTATGCTGAGAAAAATGTTGATTCTTTAATACTTACCTATATTACATTACGTATGATTTTTTTATTATGTACTTGAGAATAATATTAATATTTGAAAGATAATAATTAGCCGGCTTGCGGATTTGGACAAATTTTACAACAAACATGGCAAAGTTCGGCGATTTCTTGCTAAACTGTATGCGAAAGAAGCATCTAGAAGCCATATCTTCTAGTAAATATTACGATGAAGATTCTAGTAAATATTACGATTTCGCCGCGCTCTTTCTTTACGATCAAACAAAACTTGGCGAGAAATCTGGCTCGTTTTTCCAGGTTATCTGAGCTTATTTCGCCTTCTCAGAAATCGTCTAGAAGCGATTAGTGGTAATGTGTTGAATGCTTCAACCTTCTATCTTTTAACCTTCCAGCGGGCGCGCTTAAGCAAATTTTAAGACATATCGTGCATCGTATTACTTATATATATCGTGTTATTTTACAAAAATAAATGCAACTTTTATTTATGTTATCTATATTTATTAGCTTAATAGTAACAAAAATTTTATAAATAAAATTGCACTTAAATATATAAAATAGCGATATAAATATGTAATAGGATGCACAATTCAAGTATCTCTTGCAAACGAGCGCCCGTTGGAAGGTTAACTTAGTACTTAAATTAATATTCGTGAAGCCTCTTTGTGCAGTTCTACTTGAGTTTCCTGAGTAAATATTTGTGCATAATTTTTAATTATCAGTCTGTTTTATTCTCTTTTAATCCGCAGGAAAGCACGAACATATGAAAAATATCTAAAGAACAATACGCTCAATATATTACATTTAAAATTTTGGGTACTTATTAGTGTATATATAAAATATTCAAGGTGCATACGAACGTTTCTTCCAGCATCAATTCCAAACAGATGGGGCGACTTTGATGAATACTCATGTTCCTCGTGGAGCGAATCCTGTAGGGGAAAATCAACCTGTACCTTCTATAGTGATGTTTGTGTAGCAGTTTTGAAGAAAGCGCGTTTCCCGCTGTTCAACTAAAATAATGTAAAAGACCTCTAATTCACCCTCCTGGGTTGGGTAGAGGTGAATTATTGCAAAAAAAGTAACAAATGGACCAATTAGTATGAAATTTTTATACCTAAATTTCCTAAAATGTAAGATGATCCAAATTAGGCTAGCAATGTAAGGAAGACATAAGGACGATACAATCAAATTAAAGAAAAGAAGTCTGCCTTTGATTTGGAAATTATTTTATTAGTGTTAGAGAAATATTCCAACAATAAAATCATAGTAATAAGAACTTCGTTTTTATAAAGTCGTTTCTTTTCATTTCTCACAAAAGGTTTTAATAAGAAAGAGACAGGTCACCTCCAGAAAGCAAAGCATTGAAGGAAGCAATTTCTTCAAACAAATGTTTTTAATGTCATTTAAAAATATAAAATACTAATTTTCGTTGGCTGATTTCCATTGTGAGAAGAATGCCACCCAGTGGCGAATCCAGGATTTGGGTCTGGGGGGGGGGGGGGCTGAGGTATAAAAAGCTTTGTATCGTCGTGACGAATGTCAAATCTTATGGCTTATGTAAACCAAAACACTTTAACTTTACAGACTTTACTCGCCTGAAAGTAAGAATCACAAAGAACACCACAATACTTACGATTAAAATTAACAAAAAACACAATGAAATAACTAGAAAAACATGTTTTCGACCGTGCCAACGCTGCAAATACGAGAATGACTATAAAAGTGGATAAATTTTCGAGCCTGTCAAAAAGCCAGGAAGAAATGTTTTCACTTTTGTTAAAGGAAAATTAAGAAAAAACAGATGTAATGATTTTAAATAAAACCCGATAGCCCCCCTCTGGATTCCCACTGACGCCACCAGACAAAATGCGCAACTAAACACCATCTGACCTTTAGACCATATATATCAGCTATTTTTATTGATTGCAAATCTCTCTTCTAACTTTCTCAGTGATGCAATATTTTACTTCCTACACCTAAAATAAGCTTAACCAACGGGAGTGTTCTTCCCTCGACTTCCTCGTACACTTCTACAAAATGGCGCGCCTCCTATTTTCCCTCCAAAAGCCCTGGTTTACTGAAGACTTTTCTTCTGTGCATTTATGCTCGATAGTTTTGTTCTGTTGGTAAGTGATACACATTTTTTGCAATAATACTGATGTAATATTGTAAATATATAAATATGGTTTCGCAATAACTAATAACGATCATGTTTCTACGTAAAAAATGTAATGTTTATTGGTTATGGGACTATTATGCCCAAGCTTTGGATTGAAATCCGCTTGGAGAGAAAAAAAAAACTCTAAGCAATCAACCGGGTTCAAATAAAACAAATTAACTTCATTCGTATGGAAAATTGGATTAAAAAGATTTTTAAAAATTCCACATAGAAAATTGAATACATTTTTTTTTAAAAATTCGTAGTCAAAGGGTTAACTGTAATGTTGCTTCTGTGCCATCCTATGGTTGGAAAGAGACATTTACAGAGGTTTTATTAAATTTCGGGGGAAGTGTCGGCCCTTGACCCCCAAGCTTGGCGACCATTTGGCGACTTTGACGATAAAATGAAGGGTGTCGAAAATGCTCGAATTTTTCTCTATCCCTTCTAGGAAAGTAGTTATCAAGAACCATCGAGAGAACGTGACGTCACATCCTATCGGAAAATGTATAAATACCGAGAGCTCTTCGAGTGAGTCAATCTCTTTGGTTCGCATTGCAAGCTGTTCAGCTGTTAGACGCTGAAAGCTATTGATCGTGCCATTACTGTTATTACTAGTGATTTTCTGTCTGTGTGTCTTTCAATTTTCTGTCTGTTCAAATTGTGTTATTAATTTGTGCAAGTGCTGTTCTTTTCGTGATACCTGTCCCTCGAGTTTCTGGAATGTTCGTTAAATAAAGCGTCATTCTCCATTATCCTGTTGGGTGTATGACTGCTTTCACCGTACATCGATCGGACAAATTTTCGTAACAATACACATGGAGTGACAAATATCAAAGATTTAGGGGAGATTGATATGAAAATGGTAGGTCTACGACTAATTTCCGACCTAATCGCTCAAGGGGAAGGGGATCAAAACGCATACTGGACTTTCTTCTTTTCACTACGAAGCCAAGAACGAAAAACGCCACTAGGCGAAAGTATGCGAAAACGCCAAGGGGATAAAGTGATGCTGAATTCGAAAACTTACGTGATAAAATTTATTTCTTATTCATAAAGCGAGGTTTAATTCTTCCATATAGTTCTGAAATACTGAATTTTAGACTATTCTTTGCTTCCAAACTTAAAGTTAACTAAGTTTTCACAGGCTGATAATAAATTTTTAATTTTTCGATATTTTTTAGTTATATAAAAATAGAATGGTGGTGAGCAATTTATGGTCAAACCAACTGAAAATATTTCTAGTAGGTCAGAAAGTCGATTTTAAATTTAAAATGGATGAGCGTGGAAAAGCCATGAATAGTTTGGGGGCAGTTTTGAATATATATTTATTTCTTCGCAGGGTGCATAAATATTTACACATTTTGTGCCATCAGTGATTGAGTACATATTTCGTAACAACTCCTTTTCCTACCAAAAGTCCGAAATATTTATCGCTGCTTATCTTGAGGTGAAAAGTTTGTTTTCTTCATGCTATAGTTATATTACATTTTAATATCAATATTCGCTGAAACTGCCATTTTGTATTACAATAAGAAGAAATGTTTCTAAAAAATAAGAAGAAAAGATGTTCATGTAAAATTTTTCAGACGAACATTTAAGCAAGATAAGGATAGTGACAAATTCCTTGTCATTTAATTGTTTTTAGAATAATGAAATGACACACACATAAATCGCAATTTTTCTCCGAATTCGTCCTGTTTTCCCCGAAAAGATCGAGACTTTTAAGATTATAAAGGATGGTATTCATAACCAGGTTCTCTTGTTACTAGGTAAATTTACCATTAGCGATTATTCGACAGAGTTAGATTGCAAAAATTGCATCTACATCATTTTTCGGCTTTATCAGTATTTTTAAATATTTAAATCTTCGCCACCAAAGTTTCTTTCGAATCTTGTGGCATCTCTGGCAACTTTTTAAATTTAAACGGTAATTTTCAACAGTTTTATTAAAAATCTAAATTTTTCTTAATTATTTACTTAGTATTCGACTTAAATATTTTTTATCTTAACTTTTGATGTCTTTTCATTTAACATTTCATGTTAATTAATTTATAAATCAAATTTATTCAACGGGACTATTTACTCGCCATCTTGTTCCGCGTATGAAATTTTGCGTTATTAGGCTTTGGCGTTTCTGACTGGAAGCATTTTCCTGTGTCTGATTTAGATTGCCTTTTTACACTGAAAGTAACCGACGCACGTCTGGAGGTTCTCGCGATCTTTGGGATTTTTATTCCTTCGGTTCTCGGCCTCTCAGACGTGCAGAAGATTTTATGAGAAATGATCACGTAAGAGGAGATGAAGTAAAATAAAAAAAAAACTGTGTTACTCCATCAATATTTAAAAAGAAAGTGGTGTTGAGTGTTGCCCGAACGGTCTACAAGACCAGCGTTTGATTTTCTCGTCTGTGTTGAATGATGACCGAAATGACCTAACATCCAATGTTCCGGGTTACCGCAGAAAGAAATTGCGTTGGCTGTAAAAGTAGAAAATGCATTTAGATCACACATCGCGAGTGTTAAGGCTGTAAAATCCGCACTCTCATCAGCGGTGTTATAAAAAATGATCACTAAACTGTTGGTGAACTGTGTGGCAGTTTATTTCTGCATTTCTCATTTATGATGGTTATCAAGGAGTGCCTTCTGAAATATTGGCGATTGGTGTGGCAGTGTACACTTTTTCTTCAACAAAATGTTTCAAGAGTGTCTGGTCTATCAAAAAAGCATTAGCTCGACAACCACAAAATATAACGTAAATAGAGAGATCTGTGGTTTACTCCAATTTTTCATTTTTAATATATTGTGTAATTTTCAAAGTCTGCAATGTTCTTTTCATATTAATGTGTAGCTACATTTATCATTTGTGTTTTTATATTGATTGTCATGTGCATCCTAATTACTATTAATTCATAATAATATGGCAGTAAAACTTAATTTAAACATTTATTAAATAAAAAATATTTTAAATTTATAACTTGATTCTGTTTCAATTTTCTCTATTTATTTCTACAACGCAATGGTATTATATTTTCAGATAATTTCTTTAGCGGCCAAGTATTTTCATTTGTCACAAAGGTAGGTGCATAATTAGGATGCAGCAAAATTGTGTATTTGATGTGTTTTATATTTCAGCACCCAGTATTGATTTAATAATTGATATATATATATATATATATATATATATATATATATATATAAATTTTATTCAATAGGGCACCAATCTAGCATTAACGTTTTTTAATTAACATCCCAGCGACCAACAGACAGCGATTGTACTAATTTGAATGATGAGAATATTTAAAATATGTCTATTCATTTTCAGTTAACATTTCTGCAAATAAGTTCATAACACTTAAAACTTAATTAACATATTTCAGTTCATTATTAAAAAAATGTTTCTTCTCCCTTTTGAATAGGCTTTTTTTTGTTTCCCTCAAGTCGGTTTAACTGCAAATCTGTGCGAAAAAAAATATTTATGATGTGCGATTTGTTCTTTAGGGAAATCGGCTTTACAGTTGATAACAAATATTATTAAACAGTTTTCAAAAGTATTTAGCAATATGTAATATTTAATCAATGAAATGAATTTAAAATTAATTTCCGGAACAGGATAGGGTCAAGATTTCATAGGAATTTTACGAGAAATCTGAGTATTAACCGTTTCCAAAGATGTGGTACAATGCGCGATTTTTCTAACTAGGTTTTTTTTCTTTCACTTAACCGGTATTTAGAATTTTTAAAACAAAACCAACCTTCATGACAGAAAGAAATATTCATTTTAGTCTTTTTTTCCTCAAGGAAAAAGAAATGAATGATTTGCAGTAATGGAACATATATTTGATTTTTTAAAATTAAACTTCTCTTTAGAAATAAAATTACAAATAAAATCAATTCTTCAGATTTCTCATTCAACAGTCACTTCATTTAATAACATTAGTCGGTGAAACTTAATTTGTCAGTTTATTTTTTTTCTTTTGATAGAATTTCAATAAAAAAAATTTAAAAACTCTTACAAAAGAATATAAAAACTTCTCAAAACTTTCCTCTTAAAAATATGTTTCTGTAAAAAGCTATGATACTCTGAATCAGGTTCAGATAGAACAAAAAATTCTACAACGCATTTCTTTATCTAAAAGTAAAACATCACACATACTGTTACTTAAAAAAGATATTCATTAAAGAAAAGGGACTTTTTTTCTGTTGAAAATATCTGAAGAATGTGTTAGAAAAAAGGCATTAAATATTTTAATTTTGAGGGAGCACGCACGCACACACACACACACACAGATTAAGTAATAACAATTTTTTTTTGTACTTATTCTAAAGAACATTTTATCGAAATGTGCTTGGACTTTCCTGAAAAGTTGATTAGATCTCTTTAGCAGAAGCTGATACACCATGTGTTGCTCGCGACGAAAATAGTTTTATGTCTGATAACTTAAAGCAAAAATAATTTTATATGAAATATAACAATACACAAAATCCTCTTATAATCTGCACCTTTTTGAAATTTAATATCAGTAACGAACTAGCTAAGAAAATGCAGGAACTTATTTAAAAAGAAATTCCAAGCTATCCTTGCAACTCTCTCTTCAGAATGAACGAAGTATTTAGAACATCGTAAGATTAATAAAAGTGAAAAATTTTATGTTAGCGATCATATTCCTAAAGTCTCTCAATCTTCTATTTCCAAATTGATTTTCTTTGAAACAATTATCTGGAAAATTCCGGTGGTTTAAAAATGGGGTTGTTTTAAAAATTAGAGACAAATCAGCCACTAATTGAATTATTTCTCTCGGCATGCACTTGTTATTATGATAAAGTGTGTGTAAAAATCTCAGTTGGTAATATTCAATTCCAGAATAATTTTGAAATGGATTTTTAATTTATGATTCATGGACAATTGATGGATGGCTTTATGTTTCCTGAACAATTAATGCTTTACAATTAATGGAAACCCAAGTTTAAATAAGCTCATATGCAAGATCATAAGATTATTTGTAAAGCTCATTGCTGTATCGTTACTCTCACTAAATAATCCTGAATATTATTCGAATGTTTTAAAAGCAATTGATATAGTTGCACAGAATTTGTTCTTAAGATCCCAGTATTCGAAAATCTTTGTTTAAATGACAGCTGCTTATGTTGCAGTGTTTTTTTTTTGTCTAAAACGTGAAAAATTAACCCGTCACCACTTGTGGTGCGGCTTCTAGTAGCTTACTTTGAACTTAAACTGCTGTTTATCAAATTTAATTCTTCATGTACTTAAGAATTTTTATATCTGTTAAAGAAGTATGGATAGTTATGTTTAGAGAGTTAAATGCCAAAATTAATAAATGCAATGGACCAGTGGCGTAGCGAGAGAGGGAAAGGGGCGTATAGATGCCGCCGATTTTAGGTGGTGCAGTGGAGTTAAAACATTACTGCTTGATGCCATTTTTTCGAGGTAAATATGTTGAGGTGCAGTAAAAATAACCCCACGGTCTCAATACGGCCACCATTTACATTGCCAAGCCACTGATGACGACTGGAGTAAAGAACATAATTCCCGGGTGCCACTTATCCTCGCTACGCCACTGACCATGTTGACAAAGCGTTCATGCCACTTTTTACTTTCTCGCATATGAAGCATACAAAGAGAGAGTATTGTAATCGTCAAAAAATATGAACTCCAGATTTTGATGAATTTCTCCGTTTTAGACCTACCTGAGTCCGAAAAACAATTTTGGAATTATGTCTGTGTGTCTGTGAACACGATAACTCAAAAACGGTTAAAGCTAGAAGGATGAAATTCGGTATGTGATATTATCACTTAATTTGTAGGTTTCTATCAAATTTTGAACAAAATCCGTCCTAGGGAAGTCTGTCTGTCTGTCCGTGCTCACGTGAACACCATAACTCAAAAATTTAATTAGCTAGATGGATAACATTTGGTACACGGTTTTATCATCAGGAATGTAGTTCCATATCAAATTTTGGACTAAATCCGTCAAAGGGTTGTCTGTGTATCGCTCTGTATAATCTCATACTTGTGAACAAGATAAATCCTAAACGCTATGATTTAGATAAGTAAAAATTGGTACGAGTTCTGTTATTATTAATTGTAGATCCATGCCCAATTTTCGTTTCAATCGTATGGAAAAAAGGCGTTCAAATTTCATATTCGGTTTCCACGCCATTCTACGACGCAAATAAAGGCGCTACCGATTCGCTTTTTCCCCCACTTTTGTTAGGGAATGGCTCATGTTATTGAGGCTTAGTGTATTTTTTCCCGCACCCTTGTTAGGGCGGATACAAGATTTTTTGGGGGAGAGCACTCCCTCTGGTTAAAGTGAAATACGATGAGCCTTTTTAAAGAAAAATGTCATGTCGCGGGAGCTGTTTACACAAGCTAAAATGCTCATTATGACGGTGGGGGAAGGGCGAAAAAATCATTTTATGTCCCGGGCGCCACTTATCATCGCTACGCTACTGCAATGGACTGGTAATTATTAGGCTTAGTAGAAGAATAGAGAATAATTCTATTTTAGGATATAGGCAACAGATCCCGCGTATTCCACTTTCTCACAAGAACAAACACGGTTTAAAATCCAATGACTTCTTCAAAAAATGAAGTCTTTTCAGTGGCAAGCAAATGCCCAACTGAATATAAATGATATCTCTCTGAATACTTCAGAGAAAAAAAATATATTTTTTTTCATTTTGTTGATTTTTCTTCCAAGAATGAAAAATTAATGCAAAGAAAATATTAATTGCATGAATTTTAAAGAGATATGAGAAAATTATTCCCAAGAAATGCCTGGAAAAGCTGTAATTCCACATTTCTTTTCCTGGAGAAAATAATTAGAAAGTACAGATCAAGTACTTACTTTAAGAGCTTTTTTCATAACTTCGAAAAAAATTTAGTACTCGAAAAATGAGGAAAAGATTGGCTAAGATAAATGTTTTTTTTTCTTTATTTTTTCTTACATAAAATTCATTGGTATTCTTTTTTTATCACTTCAAGTTAATTTAAATTATGTACCCCGTTTTTATTCTCGATTTGTGAAGTAAAACATTTAACTTGTTTATGCTTTTCGAAAAGCAAGTAAAAAGAAAATAAATTACAAAGGAAGCAACTGGAAAATCATGAGATAAAATTTTATTAAAAAAATTAAAAATAACGTAAATTTTTTTTCAAAAATTTACGTTAATAGCAATCAATTTAGTTTAGTTATATTAGCGTCCCGTTTTGAAGCAACACGAGGGCAATTTTCGGGGCGAATCTCGCTACTTTTAACGGCAGTTAGATGACGGGGACGGTGCCTGAGCTGGCACCCTTTCTCCAAACGTTTGCGCCACACGAACGGGGGGGGGGGGGCATTTGACCCACGACGTCGGATTTTTCGAGCGCCAGGCCCACATACACGGCGGATCTTTAGTGGGATGATCGTGTTTTTCTGTGGCCCCAAACCGAGACCTTACCACTAGGCCACCGCTGCCCTATTAATCAATGTCAAAATCAATCAAGTAAGATTCGACAATGTGTTTTGATTGCCTCCTAACATGGCGGAATCATTTAATTGCCTCAATTTAACTTTGAAAAATTCTAAGTTTTTTCTTTTAACATCTGAAATTAAGTAAGGCAGTAAAGGAAAAGCAGATTTTTTAGTTTGTGCTACTGTTTTTCTCAATTTATAAGAGAAAGAAACGTCTTTTAGCTAAAAATATAGCATGCGTCGTTATTTATTTTTTGTCATTTAAAATATTTAGATCAATAATTTCTTACATTAATTATTCAATGATTCGAGTAAATATCAGCACTTTTTTATAATTAATCTATGTGTTCGAAATTATCAGTTTTAATCTTATTTTCATTTGCCCTTATTTAAATTTTTATCCGTTTCAATTATCTGATTTTTTTCTTAGGTTCGCAACTCTTAGACTTTTATTCCACAATGAAATTTTATTCACCAAAATGAAAACAAAAACAATCTTCCTTTGTAAATGTTGTACCAAATAAACGACAAGCTATATAAAGTTTTATCGTAAGAATCCTTTATTTTGTACATGTAAGAAATCCTACATAGCACTAAGTTTGATAGTTTTCAGAAACATTTCCTTGCATGTTTTTCTATTTACAATATCTTTTTTCCTCTTTGTTCTATGAAATATGCATAGAAAATTTTCGGCCATGAATAGTTGATGTAAAGATTAATGTAATTTAGACCTCCTTATATCCGAATTTACCTTGGGAAAGTCACTGGGAGCAATTGAAAGCCATATGACCCCATCCAGATATGCCACCAACAAGCTACAATTACATAATAGATTATCGGGGGTTAAACAATGATGTAGTTATTAACTGCGCCCAGTTTGTTGTCTCATTGCAAACCAGCTTTGGCCTGAAAACTGCAATTCTCGAACTGTGCCTGTGAGGGTATCTTTTTCGATGTATATGAATCGATAACTCCAAAACATAGTGACGTCGGTGGAAGAAATTTGAAATGTTCGTGCCACTCGAATATTGTAAATGTGTATCGGATTTTCATCTAAATATTCGTCAACTCGAATAAAAGATTAATGGAAGCACGTGCTTGATTTTCTGCACTACCTTTGTGTAATATAAAGCATTTCATAAGAGAGAAGCATATGATCGAAGATTTTCTTTACTACGCGCACCGTTGCAAGAAAATATGTAAATATTTATTATATTATTTAAATTACATAATGCATTACGCATCCAAAGAAAATGTTGTACAAACATTTAATAAATTCTTTTATTTACCTTTTCCTTCTGTGTAGGGAACATATGAAAAACATTTTTGTGCAAACTGTCTTGAATGTTATTAAATATAACTTTTTAGAAATAAAGAGGGCGAATATTTACTGGAAAAAGTTATTTCGGAGATTTTGGGATATTTTTAATAAGTCTGGTAGCATAAGAAAGAGCGCACCAAATTTTATAACTGACATTTGCATGTGGGAGTATGCAAATAGTCAAGGGCAGAAAACTTCCAAGTTTCTAATTTTTTATGTATGCTTTTTTCTGGTCCGACTTCTGTTATTTTCCAAGAGCTTCTGACTTTTAAGATATCGAATTATCTTGCTCCGCTTTCCCGCAATTTAATCATGAGCAGTGCGTCGTTTTATAAAAAACCTAAAAATTACTTTATCCTCCCTTTGATCTCCGAAATGTTTTGTACGAAAGTGCTGTCGTTACAGGACAAATATCAGTTTTCTTTAATAATTTGCTTCTGTGAAGAGAAAACTAGTTTTCTGGATTAATCTATTAATCCCTAGCGTACCTTTATAGGGACGCTTGCATTTAGCACTTAGTCTTTTTATAGTAAACCCAGAAAATGTTTTATCCTCTCTTTGATCTCCGAAATGTTTTATTTGAAAGTGCAGCTGTTAGAGGACAAATAACAGCTTTCTTTAACACCTTGTTTTATTTTTTGTAAAAGGAAAAGTAGTTTTCTGGCTTAATCCATTAATCCTTAACACTAGGCATTAGCAGTGTGTCTTTTTATAACAAACACAAAAAACGTTTTATCCTCTCTTTATCTCCAAAATGTTTTATATGAATGTGGAGTTGTTAGGATAAATAACAGTTTTCTTTAATACTTTGTTTTCTGTTTTGTGAAGGCAAATGTAGTTTTCTTACAATTACAATCTCTGCTTTTTCTAAACAATAATTTTAAAAGTGATCCGTTCATTAGCTGTTTTGATCTGTTACAACGGATAATTAGATGAAGGCAAACCTATTATAAGGTTTAATTTGAAAGTTTAACACTCTGACTCCTAAGCCGGCTATAACCGACCATGCAACTTCTATACTAGTAGGGCGGATTTCGACCGGTTGCTGTTCCGAAAGGGGGAGAAGGCAGTTGGACGAGTGGTCATTAAAGGGACCCTTAGGGGAGAGATGAAAGGCTTGCCATTCATATCTCCCATCATTCGTAGTGAGGAGGAAAGGGGGAACGGGGCGGACGAATCTATTCCACAGATCAATTAGTAAGCAATCCTCCGTATACAATTGTACTCAGATTTTGAGAACCCTCAGTAGTCAGAGGGTTAATAACTGATTGAAAAATATAAGAAAATAAGCGCAGGTGCTCAACTACACTTTTATTCTCGCTATTATTATTGATTTTGATCAACATTTTTTTCCTGTATACGCGATTACTCCCATAAATCCAAATTCTTTGAAGGAATTAGTAAATATAAAAAGTTTAATCTTTTTTCATCCGACACATTTTCCAGATTTTTTTCTCTTACTGATTATTTTTTGTATAGAGCACTTTCTTCTTAGCGTGAAGTTGGAAAGTCTTAAAATGTCACGATTGAAGGTTTGGATTCTCTGGCTCAGCATACCCCTAATTTAATCACAAGTAATGTTTCTTAAGACTAGACACAAAAAATAAAACTTTATCCTCTCTTTGATGCATTTTTTGTGTGATTTGATGATGTAAGAGGATAAGAATTTTTATTTAATTTCTCGCTCGCTTTTTTTTTCTGAAAGGAGATATTTCGTAACTTATAGGCTGTAAAACTTTTCTCAGTAAATAATTTAACATTTATGGCTCGTCTTATAATTCCGGGATTATATTTGTTGATATGTTTGAAGTGTTTTAATAAGGCCTTCTAAGATTATTTATCAGTTGGGGATTATTTTAAATTCTCCTATTCTCAAGGAGTTTTGAAAAAGATTTTGTTTTTTCAAGTAGTTTCACATTATTTTTTTTTAAAAAGTAATTATTTCATTCCAATCCACAATAGTGGTTGAAAGGAGAACCTGTTTAAATAATTAGATCTTCTACTTTGTACCATTATTGTGAACAAATTCAGCATAATTATTACACAATAAATACGGAACGATTTCGTTACATCCCGAATGAAAAATGAAAATTTCTTTTCGACAAATGAACATTTATAAATCATTCTTTGATTTCTTTACAGTTTCCTTCGCTTCCTATAATAGATTTTGTAAATCACAAACTCACGGGAGAAAAACACGAACAACAGATGGGCAATTTCGCAATCCTATGAGCAAAAATAATGAATGAAATAATATATTTTACTCAATTTATTCTCATTTGATGTGAAGTAATTCATAAACTCTAAACATTTGCTTAGAAAAGCAGAACATAGAGAAACAAAATCATCTTTAGAAATTACATTTTTCCAGAAAGATGCATCCCTCGGTTGTTTAAAATTAATATTTTCAATTCTTTGGCTTATCCTTAAAATTCATGGAAAAATCTACTTAGGAAGACCTTTAATTGCTTTTCAGAGAATTATATCTTAAATTTTGCAATTTGAGAAGCCATCTGTCAAATTTTCTTGTGTTTCTTCCCAAATAAATTAGGAAATCCACAGAATTTCCTAATTTCTGAGAGGTTAGACATTAGGTTTTCAACTTAGTGGCGGGATTTCCTGCGGAGCAAATATTTTTGGTTAGAATTTCTGAATGGATGACTAAGACGACATTAACTGCAGACAAATGTACTAGTAACTTAGCTAGCATTGATAAGAATCATATCTCATATTCTAATTTCTCAAAAAAGAGAAATTTTATTTTTGTTCATCTTTAACTAACGCAATTGCTGAAGGAGTTTTGTCTAGCATGAAAAATAAAAGTTTGAAGTGTAAAAAAACCTAACCAGATTTGTGCACATTGAAGGCGCTGCTAATAAACAAGAATAAGCATGCTTCAATTTGCAATGAGCTGCAAAAATTTCTTTTAACGAGAACGAAATCTACTGAAACAAATTCATAATTCAAAAAAATTGAGTAAGGAATGTACCCAATGTGTATGAATAAACTAACCGCAAAACGTATTTTTCTTGTCTATCAATTCTTCTTTCGTTTAAAAAAATTTTTCATTTTCTTTTCTTTTTCGTTATTGCCAATAACCAATATGTATGAATAAACTAACCGCAAAACGTATTTTTCTTGTCTATCAATTCTTCTTTCGTTTAAAAAAAAATCTCATTTTCTGCTCTTTTTCGTCATTGACTTTAAAATTTATTTTGCATGTTATTCAGGTTTTTTTTTCTTTTTTTGCATTTTTTATACTAGCACACTATTCCCACTTAAGGGAGCACCTCAAACACGGGGATGAGAACCTGCCGTATAAGAAAGCAGATTCACGCCTCCCGGTGGAATATTGTAATGGCGGTGTGGTTGTTAGTGCTCATTTCCGAAGACGGGTCGTACCCCCGTGAAAGAGGGGGGTCGTAGCTAGCCATGGGAGCTATTTTGAGATCGACTTCATTGCCCGATTTGCTGTCGCGGCGGCCGGTCTTTCAGATTTACCGCACGGCCGATGCCTGGGCGCGATATTCTGGATCCAATTCTCGCCCACTATACCTCTTATATATATATATATATATATATATATATATATATATATATATATATATATATATATATGGAGGAGGATGATTTGAAATTGAAATCACAAGAAGATTCGAAAGTCAAATCTTTATATAATTTATTATTTTCTACTTTGCTAATTTCTTACATACTTAATTGCGATATCTAGAATTTCATCTGTGCTTAATGTTTTGTTGACCTGCTGAAATATATAAATGTACTTATGAAAGATATAAATAAGTGATAAAATTCTGAAAATGAAACGACAGTTAATGCTGAGTTTTTGCATTTTTCTTAATCGTATTATAATGACCTGACAAAAATTTCCACATCGCTGATAGATTAAACAACCTTTTCATAAAAATATTTTACATATTGTTTAAAGTACTTTTTATGTTTCTTTTCTGATATTTTTGGTAAACAATTTTTGAATAAAAATGTATATCTGACCTTTTGCAATTTTATGTGCATGCATTATTTATTTCAATTTAAACTGCTGGAAATAAACTATTGACCTTTGAAAAATGTAAGAATATTTAGAATATTCTGTCGAAAAGAATACTTGAGGGGATTTTAAACGCGGATCCAAAAGAGAAATATTTCTTTCCTATGAGGAATTCCACTCGCATCCATTTTGTGTTCAAACATTGAAATGAGATCTCTGGGTATTTTCCCAAAAAATAGATTTCTTTCGTCGTTTGTGCTTGTATAAAACCCTTATAAATTGGAGCTTTTCGAGAGTTTGCAAAACTGCGTGTAGAATTGTTGTTCTTTCACTTCTATGTATAGAGAAAAATCTTTCACCGGCTAGTGTTGTAGAATTTTTAATATTTAGCCTAATGTAAAAACCATTTACATATTAGAAAGAAAGCAGTTCCTTATTCATGAGATATAGATTTGTATTATAAATGACTTCATCCGACCACGTTTAAGTTCTACAAAAAAGGTATAAAGCTTCATTTCCTTGAAAATAACGACTGTTCATCAATTATAACAGTACGTTAGCAGTATCTTCCATAATCACTTCAATCTTTTTCCCTTATTCCTCACAGTTACCAATTCTCACATCTACGATGAAGTGATGAAGAAGTAAGACCGCTCATTTTCGAATGGTATCCTGCAACAGCAATTCTGTACCTCAGAGGTAAACCATCTGAAGCCCAACTTTGCTGCTTTTGAATTTTCTCTCCTATTTGTATTCTCCTGACCGCATATACGGATGAGCAAAGTACCGGAGCTGAAGGTCGAAAAGAGCAGAAAGCAACTGGTAACTGTGAGGAATCTCAAAAAGTAAATTGCGTATTGCAATACATTGCGTTCTGGAACCGTTTTTGGCTCTCCTGTGAAATGTAAAAATTGCTACTTGGGATAATTTACCTCAGACGCACAGAATTAGGCTATATAAATCGTTTACCCTTTACAAAGCTTCATTTCAGAAAGAAATTAAACCTATAACTTTTCGAGTTACAAGGATAATATTGCAGTCTGTAAGCGAAATTATGCATTTCCCCTTTTTGTAACGGGTGATACTGAAACATAACCAGCAGACACTCGTACAAGGTGATGCATCAATAAACTGCATCAATAATTGCATCAATAAACTAATAGAATTCCACTTCCCTCTTCACTCGGCAAATACAGTGTGTCCATAAAGTCATGGTGGAATTTCTGATTCCTATAGTTCCTAAATAAAAAATATATACATGTAGGATACTTTCATTGCATAAAAGAACGCCTCAAAGAATGTAGAACATTTTGGAGAAATCTTGTTATGCGCGCAGATAGTCACGTGATGATGTAGTGACTTGAACGACTCCTTCGCTCCATCATGATGTGGATGGTGCAGAAGAAAGTTCAATCTGTCCTTTAGGCTTTTCAATTTACGACCCACTCTGAACCAGCTTGCCATAGTTGGCTTAAGGCTTTAAATGGCCCGGAGGTGAAGGGTTTTTTCATTGAGCCTCAAAATCATCACACTCTACACCGAAACACTGGTGGATAAAGCGACATCGAAATAAATTTAAATACAATACCCAGCTAGTCAATATTGACAGCTGAGACTGGGAGAACGTAGCTACAGCGTAATTACCTACATATAAAACATACGAGACCTTTAGGCTTTGACGACGTCCTTTAGACTTGAACAATTCTAATTTGTGGGGCGTGCACTTCGTGATTATCGTCATATGTTCCATGAATACTTTCTACTAGAAAATGAAATTCGCCGTTGAGATTGTGGACTTAAAAAAAACTGCCCAAAACATGACTGAGTGAAATCACGGTAACCCCACGCGACTACCTCGTCGCACATCAGAAGACTTCTCCATACTTCTGAAACTCTTTGAGATGTTCTTTCATGCAACAAAACTGATGAGAGCTTTCCATCAAGGTATTACAATTGTAGATTAAAAAGTACTTCAGGTCAAGGTTTGAAAATCACTTTTCAGTTCCTAATTTCTTAGAACTCGTAACTATCAAAAATCTTTCAGACGAAAGTTTTTCGTTATGATGAGGCGATAGTTATCCTAATTTAATATATCTTTCTATCTTTAGTCGTAAGGAAGTTACCGAGAAATGAAAATTTCAGCCCCCTGTTTCCACCTTCTTTGAGCTGGGATTTGTTTTTGCATTTTGTTTTGTTTGAGAACTATAGGAATCAGAAACCCCACAATGGCTTTACAGACAAACTGTAGCTTAACTTCATTGTACTCTTGTATCACCACACATGCGATAAGTAAATTGCGAGTGTTCGAAAAGGACGAGAGACAGAATGGGTAATTTACAGAAAGAATAGAAACAGAGGGAGATTTTTCATCGAAATCCTCGTGGTAAGAGCACTTTGAAAATTTCTTCGACTTCAAAATTTCAGGGTTGGCAACAGCGTCAAAATTTTAATTCGTTTTAATAAGTTCAGAATTTTTTAAAATTTCAAAGCTTTTTATCAATACATTTAGAGCTTGTTATCGCACAAAATCCATTTTTTGTACCACTTTGAAATTTAAAAAATTGGATTTCAGTTAAACCAATTTTATTTCCTTGCACTCATTTCTTTAATTCTAATTCACAATTAATAGTAAACACAATTTGGAAAAATTCTTTTAATTTTTATAATGATATTCAAACCTATTTTATTGTTTCACCAAACTTTCCATTTGTGTGTTCTTGCCAATTTTAATGTTATTATAGAACAAAATTCACCTTCTTTGGCATTATTTTCTAATTAGAATTTTCATTTATAATGATAATGTTCTCCCGCTTGCATTATTTTTATAAACAGCGTGAAATAAAAATCATTGCCCATAGAATGCATCGGCTTACACAATCAAGCCAGAAGAAGATAAGAAAGCCAGATCAAGTTTAAAACATTTTCATGCTACGATGTTTCGGCCTTTCGGAATCGAAATTTAAGGATCGTTTTTTTTTCTTTCACTTTTCCCATTCCTTCTTTGCTTACTGAAATGTTCAATATCGAGAATATGCAGCATGTCTGGAACGCCTTCTAAAACAGGACAAAAAGTTTAAAAGTGCTGAACAAAAAAAAATCTCGTTTTTCTTTTTTACTGTTTTGTATATATATAGGATTTTGTGGCGATCAAATGTGTGTAATTTAGCTTTTAAATGTAAATTTTCATATTTGTACTTTTTAGTAGTATCTTTTTAATCTTCTCTTATATGTCGCTTTTATCCCAGATATGTAATTTCTTTGAAAAAATAAAAAGACACTCCACACCTATCGAATTGCTTAAAGAATCAGCCTTTCTGGTTCCAGGTGCAGGGGTATGGAATGGTGTTCTCTCTCATTTTCTATCAAAATGAAATAAATAATCTTCGCCCCTTAGAACAAAAAGGGAAAAAAAGAAGAACCGTAGAGGAAACGAAAGGATATTTCTCGAGCAATTTTAGAGAGTTCCGTATAAAGCCTTTCCGGAATATTTAACAGTCGACGCATTCTTTCATTTTTAATTCTTGGCCGAAAAAGAGAAATGGACGATGGCTCGCGCATGTATGAATATGCAGAATTAAAAATCATCGAGTTGATGGCGAAAGGCGCACAGTAACGGAAAGATATCGATTCAAGTAGCTCGTAAAATGGGAATTTTGTTCTGTGAATTAATTTCGAATTCTCGTTATTTATGCAGAATTTTTTGAACTTTTGCATGGGTTGGCAACATTGGTTTGAAGAAATATTATTTCTTCGCGTCTATATATTTAAAATAATTAGCAAAACCAGAGAGCCAGTCTCCCAGTCCCAACCACTGGACTAATTTCGAAGATTTTTATTTCATATGGAAGCTTATAACGCCTAGATATGTCGTAAATGGCCGCCTCCCACCCCAAGCCTCCATTTTCGAGAGTCTCTACTCCACTGTACATTCTATATGATTAAAGTTATAATTATTAAAATTTAACAAAAGATATTAAAAATGAATAAAACTTTTTTGTAATAGATAGAATGGCGCATATGCAGCAACTTCTAATAAAACACAAATACAGGTAATAGAAAACAAAAAAAGAAGATAATAATATACAGAAGAAGTAAACAGCAGCGATAACAATACACTTTCTTGCGCGCCCAACGCAGCAGCATCAAGTGATTGCATCAACAAAATTGTCCGGAAAACTTTAACAGAGCCTCCCAACCACAGGACCGCTTTCGATAATTTTTGTTTCCTTATGACCCCCTAGACATGCCTGCCGTCCACCGCCTCACATTTTTGAAAAATATCGCAAAATAGGGCGATGGCAGAGACCCGCAGCCTCGACAACCGCCAATTTATTTAGCAAGCTGCAAGCTTAGTCACGGGCAAATAAATATTATGTCCGGTTGCTGAAGGCAGATAGTAATTCTTAAAGCTTTTTAAAAGAAATATTTATTTCTTGCGATTCAAATTTCTTTAATTGAATATCCAAATATTGTATTTTTACACCACTACAGAATTTAAATTATGATATTCTATTTTTATAAATGTAAGAAGGTAAAACTGCGATAATTAGGTGTTTCTCACTTACCCTTAAACATGAAATTCAGGTATTTTCTAGAATACCTAGGCAAATCGTAAATTAACAGCTATCTTGAATATTTTCCATAGGCATTGCTGATGCTCCTGGCGTGTACCTGCTATCTTTCTCTACTGATAGAAATTATTTTAATTATCATAGAATTAATTTTAACGTAGGACTACGTTCCTCCCATTGGGGTCTCAGGAAGGAATTTGATTCACACGCCAAAACTCCACAGAAAAACGTTGTATAGGAGATCCTCTATACCTCGGAACTACATATGTTAAAAACATAACTAGTGTCTTATTTTTGAGATTAAGAGTAACAACAGAAGTTACAAAAAAAATCGGAAAAGAGTCACGCGAGTAGAGAAAGCAGTCCTACGCCTTTAACATCAGCGGCTGTTTGAAATCTTTTTGATATCCGAGTTTTTTACGCCCATATTCAGTTTTATAAAACCCTTTAAAACAACAACGGGATTCGTAATCTATAATATAAAACTGAAAATGCATGTATCTGCCTGTGTGTCTTTCACAAGAATTCCTCTTAAACAGTGAGCGGTAGCGACATGACATTTGCACACAACATTCTGGGTGCATTTCTAGGTCAACTTTGCTATTTTCAACTTTCAGAATTAATTTGTTCTCAAGATATTTAATTAAATAACTAAAAGTAAACCGTCTTAAGCCTAATTATTAAATTTTTTCGCCAATAACTTCTGAAATATTTTTTGAACGAAAATTATTTTTAAACCGTATTAAAGAGCAAAACATTATCTTTTAACTGATACTAATTCCATTGCGGTACAGATTTTTCTTTAAATGCGATTAACGTTAAATATTTATTTTTAACGCAATTTCTAACAATACTTTCTATTCTTATAAAATTAAATTTACGCCATTTTGCTGTTTAACAAATCCTTCATTCACGAGCAATTACCACTGTGAAAATTAACATAAGAAAATATGTATTGTTTTCTTCGGACATTTTTATTTCCTAGGCAGACTTTTCATTTCCGGTGTTATATACCTCTTTTAATATGGTTGCACAGTAATCCAATTACAGGGCAATTGGATTAATTACTCTTTCTATGAGATGTTTCGTTTAATTTCTTAGATCAATTGTGCATTTTCAATTTTAAGAAATTATTACTTCTTAAAATATTTAATTAAATGACAAAAATTTTCGGCATTGTTTCTCAATTTTTTGCCAGTAACTTCTGAAATATATATTGCACGAAAATGATTGAGACCGTCTTAAAGAGCTGATATGATAAATGAATGAAAATAATGATAAACGACCATCTTAAAGAGCAGAAAATTTTCTTTTCTGAATTTAAATGGCATCCCTAATAGCACAAAATGCCCGAAGATATCTTTGAGATATCTTCACGATATTGTACGGTATTCCGAATTCCGAACATCGAAGAGATATCGCACAATATCTTGTGCTAATAGGGATACGCTCTTTTCCCTTAATTTTAATAAACATTTCTAAATTCATTTCAAACACAATCTGTAACAATGCTTTCTATGAATGTGATTAAATTCTAACCCATTTATTGTTTTATCAAATCCTTCATTCCTTTGTTTTTGCCGCTGTTAATGTTATGATAAAAATATTGCTGTATTTGAATATTTATATATTCCAAGATTTTATTTTAGAGAAAGGCACAATTTTTGCTTCCGCTTCTATTCCGTAGAGAGTACAACTTTCAATTTGTTTGCACAGTAATCCAATGACGTTAGTTATTTATTCTCCCTACGCTATGCTTCATTTAATTTTTGTAAATTTTTAAATGACTGAGAGTGAACGAAAATCGTACTGAGCGTGTAAATTCATTCAAGGTTATTGAGTCTGGTTTCTACCGAAAGGAGAAAAAGAAGGAACATTTTGCAGCGTTTTTCCGATCAGGCACACAGACACAAAAAAGAAGAGAATGGTACTTCGGATAGTGGTAAAAAAATCCACGATGTGAAGGAGCTTCTGTTGTCGCCGTAGCAATGATGAAGAGGAAAAAATGAAATATCAAGGCTTGTTAGATTCGTGCCAGGTGGTTCAAAGGCCGGTGAAAAGGGAAGAGAGGGGTGGTCGAACCGCTGGCCGAGGGGGTCAGATAACACGGAAGTGATCAAACGAAAATCGAAAAACACTGCTGCGAAAACTGTTTTATTAAGCTTAAAATATTATAATATATACTTGAAAGTATTTTTATCTCGAGCAATACCGGGTATATCATCCAGTACTATATAAAGAACAAATAGCATTCGCAAACTCTGAAATTCTAAAAGATACTGCTGAAACTTCTTCCATTTTTCGTATATTGATTTGGAAATGAAAAATCAGCAGTCGACAAAACCGTTACCCTTTTAAAAAAGAAAATATCAAGAATATTTAGTATCGTTGTAACTGTTTTCTGAAGGGGAAGATGTGGGTAAAAGCAGAGAACGGAAATATCCTGTGTCTTGTTTTTGATAGAAAAATGAAGAGACAATTCTCGAAGTTTGGACCAAAGAAAGAACGCAAAAACGAAAGAGAAGTGAAAACAAAAAAAAAAATGTTTCTCGACCAACTTTAAAGCGTTTCAGATAAAACTATTTCGGAGTCAGCGACAGCAGGATCTTTTTATTTTTCAGGCTTTACCGAAAAATAATAATTAACGAAGGTTCGAACATGCATGAATATGCATATTTAGAAACGATCTGACTGTTTGAGATGATGGAGAAATGTATGCGGCAATCAAATGAAATCTATAGAAGTCGATATATAAAATTTGAATTTCTTTTCCAGTTTTCCAGTTCTATTCTAGTTCCAGTGAATATACCAATAAAACTCAGAATATATTACAAAGCAATATTTTTTGAAGCATTTTGGTTTTTTAAGAAGATTAATATCTCTTCATAACTTTAAATTTTCAAAAATATAGATTTCATTTTTTAAGATTGGCGTTTCTTTAATTAGGTTTTCAAATATGTCATTTTTACACCACTAAAGAATTTCCATTATGATTCTTTCTATTTTTATACACTTCTATTTAAGTTGACTTGTAACATCTTTGGGAGGTTGAAATATTATAATTGATCTTTCACTCATTTACTGGTGTACTAGAGGATTGAAATTTTGTATACTTGTACAATATCGATGCCAATACCTTATTTTCATATTTCCAGAGCTTAATTATAAGTTAATTATAATTTTGTTTCGTACCTGTAGTGTTATCTGGTAGTGAATTTCAGAAACAGTGGATAAAATAGTCTCATGAATAAAGAGTAGAAAAAAATTAAAATGAAAAAATGATGTTTTGTATACTAATAAAAGTGTGTTTTTAAAGGCTTTTTAAAATTATTTTTTATGAATACTAGACGCGAAAAGTGCAAAAAGTATGTGTTATGAATCTCCCTGGCTCCACAAGAAATTCAGGCATATTCCATAATATTCCGCAAATCATAAAATATCTGCTATCATGAAAATTTGGCATGCCTTCCACAGGCATTGGCGAGGCTCCTGCCATGTACTTGTTAAAACAAATTTTTTTATGTCTTTCCATTAACCTTTCCTTTATAATTGTGCTTTTTCTGTTATTGTGGATAAAATGCAAGTTTTCGCTTTCCAAATGAATTTTTTTAATGAAACATTTTTTCCATGTCTTTTCTACGCAATGTATTGAGTGCCTGAATTTCTCACATTAAGGGTAATGATTAACAATGAGTGCGGTTTGGAATTCTATGCAGTTTCTAAGCAATGTACAGGTGTCTAGGGCATTTTAGACTGTTATGGCTAGAGCAGAGTATATATAATTGGCAACCAAGATTTATATTCCGTATCCCCTGTAGTACTTTTAACCACTTAACTTAATTTTCTTTGCTTATCTAATAAGATGCTTGCTCCCTTCTGTTTGGAACGGGTCTGTCGTTTTCATTCATCTCAGAAGCCATATAATACTTGAGATGTTTACAGCTTTTACGTAATATTTGTGTAAAATTTTAAGGCTAATTAATGATCAGGTTTTAGTTTTAAGACTAAAAATGCGATAATTCGATGCACGATTATTCTCTGGGTTTTAATTTAAGCGATTAAAGCAAGCATATTGGTCATTCGAAAGCTACCTGTTGAGTTACTCTCAATTCCACCTGCTATGGGGAGGCTGTTGATGGCAACTCCGATTTCAACAAACAAGGAAAAAATCGCGATAACTAGAAGGGTTGTTACCATCAGAGCTCTTCCTTGTAATTGGAAAATAAAGTAATCTCAGAAAGAGTATTTCATATCTCGAAGCTAAATAAATTGTTAAAACTCTTTCATCAATTTCTGGAACTGATTATAAAACTGCCGTTAAAAGTGACTACAAAATGTACATAAACAATATTTACAATCCTGTAACCTGTGCACTTGATTTTCTTTAATCTGAAATCATTTTCTTGTTCAATCCTTTCGTTGATTAAGCAACACGATTCTGCTGCTATTATTAGGCGTTATTCTTCGTGAAAGTCTTGCATCTCAAAGAAAATGTACCCAAAAAACTTCTACGTTTCCTTAGAAGTCAAAAAAGAGAACAATACTTAAAAAAGGCTATGAATGTGAAATA
The DNA here is from genome assembly GCA_013235015.1 of Araneus ventricosus. Lineage (NCBI taxonomy): Eukaryota > Metazoa > Arthropoda > Arachnida > Araneae > Araneidae > Araneus > Araneus ventricosus. Next base: position 1,629,114 of record BGPR01000026.1, on the reverse strand, counting down.
GATAATAGTGAATGAGAATCAGAAATCAGTTCAAAATTCAAGAAAGCAAAACGACCCTGGTCCTCCTCGTGCTTCTTTAAAGTACATTTTAAAATGTTCACCATTTCTCGAATAACAAACCAAATCTTGTAAAGCGCTATCATCAGATTAACCCAAACGCATTTATGATCTGAAATAATATACCTTAAGCTTGGTTAGCACTGTTTGAAATTACTCCCCTTTGCAAGAGGCAAAGTCAAGTTTTCTTTCTCATTCGGAAACCAACGATATGCTTTCAGAAATATCTCTTTCAGATAACGACAGTAATTTATTTTATATTCAGGAAAACGTGATTAGTTAGGGTGCTTCCGAACTGCTGAAAATGTCACGATACGCGGATGTTATGTACCACAGAAGAAATCTCGTGACTGCGTCTCTCACAATCCCTTCACTTCAAAGCTTCAATGCCTTCAAAAAATTGGAATGCTATCACGCCTGCATAATCTTGCTTCTTAAAGTTTTAGATAAATGTTGCTGTTCATAGTTGATAAATGCAATTTTTTCTAATAAATTTATGTTATTCTTCGATAGAAATGTTCTTTATATTATTATTGCATCTTTTAATTTAGATGGTCTTTAAATGCTTTATAAGCTTAAGTATCTGAATTTTGACGCATTATAAATTCTCAAAAATATATTTGTTGGAGTATGGCCTAATTTGGCTCTTAACTACAAGCAAAATACCCACCTACCTACCAAGGCTTTGTATACGATATTTAGATATTGCAAAGTACTTAGAGATCAAATGAGAAGGAGAATACACTTTTAAAAATACAAAAAGAGGTCTACAGATTGCTCTCAGTGATACTGCTTTTACGCTATTTTATCATGCTCTCAACTTGTTTCTCTAGGTTATTAAATCTCCTTTTATGAAAGGGATTTGTTTCATATATAGGGTTTTATTTATAGGGGATTAATTCAGAGGAGAAATAGTTTGTACTCTTAAAATCTAAATTCTAATAATACCTTTTCTATCTCTATATGCAATGGAAAATTTACATTAGTTTTCATTTCGGCTACTGATAACATAAAGTATTAATATATTCTTTTCTGATTATACGGCCCAACTAATCACGTAAGCCATACACCAAATTCTATGGAAATCGAAACATAAATTGTATAATTTAAATTTATTTCTTCAATGAATTTTTGGGATACTGCATAAGGTGTATGACACACAGGAATAACCTGAATCGATGTGTGGAATATTAATTATTTCTAGAAATTCATTTAACTATGAAAAGCGAAGAATTGAGGTGTAAACTCATTAATATTCGCTATCCATCGAATATTTCTATATATGCATAACTGTAACATAAGTAATAAGAAATACATCAGTTATTATGTACTCCACAACCTTTCGTGAATTAGAAGTTGTTTTGTATAATTATAGTTAATTTTTACGTTAAATAAAAAATAATCAGACAACAATTGTTTACCTTTAGTGCTTTAATGATCTTATATCTCCTAGAAAAGTGCGTTAAAAGACAAAATTCCTCTTAACAACATATAAAAGTTCGAAGTATCCAAGAGTAAAATTGGAAACTATTAGTTCAAAGGAAGTAAAATAAACTTGCGGACTAATAAAGCTATGAAATTATAACTAATCAAAAGGTCACATTTGAATATGCTGGAAAACTTGTCTGCAGAAATATTTTAATTTGCATCTCTTTTAAAATATTAATAAAATAGAGATGAAAGATTCGAGAAACAACAAATTCTTTGCATTTTACTGACATAATATTTTCTCATCTGTAAAGTTACAAAATAATTTTGAATTACTTCGTAGAAATATTAGGATATTCAAATTGTGCAAAATCTATTTCACACAAGCATATCAGGAGAAAATATTTATTCTACTATATTTAGACTTCAAAAATGTAAAAAATTGATAGTGTACTTATGTGCAATCCAAATGATGACATGCAGTATGGTATTCAACATCTTTTATTGCTGTCGACATGGAGATCATGTTGTACACATAATAAATTATGCTCTTATACTCAGCAAATATAATGATACATTAATCACTCCTAAATATATTCATATTACGATACTGTGCTTCTCTCTTCAACAGAGTGCACGAGTTCTTTACTTAAGCTCCCAAAATGTATCCTGAAAAATGGGTGACATCTCACATTGGCGCGTCGCTGAGAGAACTGACTTTCTAGCTTACAGCAAGCAGTCAACTTGCAAGAAAGGTTAAAGGTTGAAGGAGGGTCCTCCCCCATTCGTCCAGGCCCTCACAGGGTCCAATGGACCGACCTCTCTTACCTTTGTGGGGAAGTTCGTACCACAAATGAAACAAAATAATATAAATTTAAGAACGTTTTCGTATAAAAATAGTAATTTATTAAATAAAATTTCATACTAGATTCTGTACTTATATATTTTGGATTATAGTTTGTGTATTTTATATAAATATTCGCAATAAATAAGCGAATACTGGGGCTATGAAAGCCATTTTCAGAATCAATTGATTAAAAATAATCCAATTTTCGTAGTCAAATCTATAAAAATGCAGTAAATTTCTGCAACAGTATTCTCTGTTGATATATTCGCATATTATTTAAATCGTCATCCAAAAATGGGATAAAATTTTGGAATAATCGGCAAACGATTTTTATAAAATTAATGCCTAAATATTAGTTCCAAATTTAAACAGATTTGTTAATATTAACGGTGTATAACTCTCTCTTTGTGATTTATTTAAGAGACAAATGGAAGTGGAGTTGATTTTGCCTCGTCTAAGCTTCGAAATACTTGAGCCAGCGATTTATTCTAATCCCTCGCTGATGTTTCCTTTTGACGTCTGCGACTGCATCTTAAATTTTTAGAATCGAGCAAGCAAACTAATGCGATATAAAATAAGCAAAAGTAATAATTTTTATTTCTTCTATTATTGTGTTAAAACTGCGCTACAGTTGAGAAGTAGGAAACGGGAAAATATCAATATAAAAATTTCATAGAAAACACTACTACGTGTTCTGAGAGATTTCCTGAATAGATAACGCGCTGTTCTATTAAAAAAAATTAGTTTGTGCATACTTATGATCGTTAGCATAGGTTACATATATAGTACAACTCCTGTTAACCGAACTAAATGGGGGGGGGGCGGGCGTTTCGGATAACCGTTTTTCGGTTAAACCATAAACATCTGTTGCAATTTTGTATCTAATAATAGTATGCAATTCTGATATATTTTGAGAGTAAGATGAATTCGAACTCTCTTTGTATGCTGCACTCATGTTCTCGTCAGTCAGGCGCAATATTCGCACCTGTAACTTCGGACACAATGCACTTCACAGGCACGGGTAGACAATATCGGAATTAATATCCGTTAATTTTGATTTTAGCTTTCTACAATTAATCATTGGCCTTCTCGGAGAGGCTTAAAAGAAAAAAGGTGGAGATAGCGTTTAAAAAAAGTCTCGCTTTCGTGATTATTTTGAGGAAAGAATTCGGTTAACCGGGGTTTCACTGCATGTTGTAATTGTTATTTTGTTCTGAATCCACTCTAGATTTTCTTAAACAAGTTAAGAATCCAAAAAGGTAGCTAATACTGATATCATTTTTCTAGCTTGTTATTAAAAAATATGTTTGAATGTATAAATTAATAGCTAAGTTATTATTATTGTTTTTCCCCTTCTAACTTTATCTATTCAAAATGCTTTTAAACAAACATTATGATACCAGCTATTTCTTTGAAAATCCTTTAAATTTATTGCACGTACAAAATAGAAACAAATGCACACATACAAAGATTAAATATTTAATACATTAACTCCCAAATTAATTTAAAGCATAGATTTCAATAAATTTATATTAAATTACGTTTAAAACACCAAGAGTAAACTTTCAAGTAAAATTAAAATCGGAGAAAACTATTTTCTTTCTGGTTTTATTTATTCGTTCTATTTTGAGAAAAAATAAAAATCGGCAAACTTTTACTTAAATATTAAAGATTTTTGAAATACACTAAAATATCAAAAAATAAAAATCACTTTCCAATTCCTTGCATTACCTCAAAAATGAATTGAAGGAAAAATGAAAAAAAATCAAAATGGCGGCACTTTGACTTCAAAATCTGGCTAACTTATTGCATATACCTGTTGGAAAATTGATTAAGAGTTTGGCAATACCATTATAGAAAAACCCAAATCGAAACAATAGAATGCAATCTGTTCAGCCAGGGAAGTGAAATGTAACTGTCCTATAAATAGGACGCTGGGCGTTAACGGGCTCTATTTATAAACAACAAGATTTTCTGGTCTGGAGGCGTGAACGCAAGCTGACTCCTTTGCATCCGAGCTCTGGCTGTCTTTTGATAGTTCAAGGCATACAGTGGCACTGTTCATGAGATTGTATGCATGCGCAATGGATCCAATACATTTTTTAGTTTGACTTGAATATCTTTCAAATGTTGATACAGTGAAACCTCTTCGAACGGCCACCCCTACATAGCGGCCACCCCTCTTAACAGCCAATTTTTCGTGGCACGGATTTTTCGGCCCATAGACCTAATGTTAAAATAAACCCTAGCAACGGCCACCCAACCCCTCTGAACGGCCGCCGGGTGGGTTCGCCCATCCCATTTAACAAAAGCATTGGTTAGAGATTTACTTTTTAAACTGAAAAACGAACTTGAAAAAATGGTGTTTTTTTCCGAGAAGGGCAAAAACTTAAAATAGTCACAAGTTGTATCCTTTTTTTCAGAAAATGTAAAAAAGTATTAAATAAAGTACTATTTTCTCTTTAGATAAGTCTCAAACTTCATTTTAAATAAGAAATATGTGTCAGACTTGTTTATATTATCAGTTATAATTAACAAGATTTAACAAAGATATTAACTATAAATTAATTAGTCAAAAATTAATTAAAACTTTGTAATATATAGAATGGCGCATATGCAGCTATTTCTAATATAATGCAGAAACAAATAATAGAAATATAAATTAAAAGGTAAAAAAAGAAAAAGTATAAAAAAGATACAGAAGACTTAAACAAAATACGATAACAATACACCTTTTTGCGTGCTCAACGCAACAGCATCAAGTAAGTTGTTTATATTATGTATTATAGCAATTATCTTGTAATTGTAACGAAAACACTTCAGAGCGGCCAATTTTTCTCGGAACGGAGGGGTGGCCGCTCAGAGAGGTTTCACTGTAAAATAAAATTGTGATGCATTGTTGTCTAAAAGAAATTTGCTAATAGTTCAAAGAAGATAATAATGATAAGTAGCAACATTTATTATCATAATGTTTCACATAACTTCGCAAATTTAACCCCATTTACTCAATACACTCTTATACACTAACATGATGCAGTGGATGGCTATTGAAAAGTATCCAAATGTGAAGTAACAATTCCGAAAAGAGCGCAGTAAATTTAATGAAGAAATTACCTGTTTAAAAAAGTTACAGATGTTATATTACCAAAGAATTACGGCATTTTTTGAAAATGGAAAGCATTTTTTTACTTAATCATAAACTTCGTTGCAAACATTTAAAAGAAGGCATAAAAAGCAGTTTTCAATGAATTATTAAATTTGGTTTGAAAACTTGTCTGAAATGTGAGAAGTGAATGAAACAGGCCTTGAAATATTACTAAGTTCATAAAAGTGCTTTTTCGGCTAATTCTTAATTATAATTCTCTTTATGTAATGTGTATTTAGCCAAAAACTTTTCTTTGTTTCAATATAGAAATCCCTATTTCGTTTACGATGATAGAGCTGATAATATGAAGTTACTTCTGATACTACTACTAACTGCAAATCTTTATGCACTTTTAATCTTTTTTTAAATGTGAAGCAGGAATATCAGAAATAAATTACTGTCTTACTATTAAAAAAAGAAAAAAATACTGTTCAAGTTTCAAGATGCCACCAAAATTTTCAAGGTAGACATTTTTTAAGAATATACACCGCCTTGCGTTTGCTCCTTTTTTACAACTTCTTTGAAGGAAATTCTATGTTAAAAGTAATTCAGAACGGACCATTTTAAGTGTGCTTGTTAAAGAATCCCATCACCGTGAAAGTTTAAGACACGAGCGTCTCATTGGATTGACAGTGATTGATGGCATATTCGGTTTTTCAGTTGCATTGACATCAATTTTTACTTTCTTCCGTTTCTTTTCGGACGCTGTAAGAGTCTTGTGAACTACTGAGATTAAAAAATAGCAAGAAAAAAATATAGGCGGCTTTTCAGCATGATAAGTTGTTTTGAAAATTAATGTGACAGATACTTTTTTGAAATATGGCTGCATATGCCATATGGCTGTTTGGAATAATGAAAAACGTTAACTTATTTTCTTCTTTTTTCACCTGAGATTTCCCACATCTCATAATTCAAAAGTGCAACGACTTTTTTTATACTTTTAGTAAGTCCTCAGTTAGTTTAGTTAGATATGTGTTCAGAATATCTATTTCATTTTGTTTAGAAAATAACCTTCATACTACGACAATTACCACACGATTTTTATACGCTGTGAAGTTGAATGATATAATGTGAAGTAAATATTGCTTGTCAAACTTTAAAAACTATGAATTGCCACGTCTAGATCCATTCAAGTGAGATTAATTCTTTTATTTTTAAAATAATCAGAATTTGTTGTATAACTTTTTCAAAATAATTATACCTACTATTCATTTTTTGCATGAGTCGGTGTTAATGATCGTGGTTAAAATTAATTGTTTTTGTATGAAGACAAGCTGTAAAACAAGAGAAAATGTGAAGAAATGAGAAAAATTTAAAATAAATTTCACTATAAGAAGTTCAAAGTAAAAAGTAAAGTAGAAAGAAGAGCTAATTTTAATAATGAATCAAGACTAATGCTCAGTAAACTGTATATATTGGTATGGAGTTTTGTTAAAATGCAATTTTTTGTTAGTCTTATTCAGAAACGTTTACTTATCGTATAACTCAATGCTTTTTTAAATATTGATGATGATACACGTGTGGAGATTATCCATATCTAGTCGGCTGTGCTAATAAATTCCGGTTAAGTAGCGCTACAACTAATAAATAAGTTTTATAATAGAAAATTAAAAAAATCTTAAACACAATAGAAAATTACAAAATTAAAACACAATAAAAAGGAAAAAAACTAGATAAAAATATGAAACAGAAGAAGTAATCAACGATGATAACAATGCATTTTTTTGCGCGCCAAATGCAGCAGCATCCAGTGATTGCATCATACACTTTACTACAACTAACCATCACTAAAGAATTAAACAACAAAGATTCCCCAATAATAAAATAGCCAAAACACATAAAAGAAAGAACGAGAAAGCAAAAGAAAAAAATCAAAATGGAAAAATTGGTGGAGAACCCCAAATGGCGGACTTTATCAAAGAGCCACACACCATACGAGTTCTAATGTGGGCAAATTTTCTGTCGAGGGCAAGACTTGCAAACTTTGTACCATACACGGCGTATCTTCAGTGGAATAGGGTTCCCGAGGTCGAGACCTTACCACTAGGCCACCGCGGCCTCCATCTGTTTCTGGGATTCCATTAACGTAGTGGGAACTGCGGCAATATTTGGATCCATTTGTGAAGACGGTTGTGAAAGTTGGCGATTTTTTAATGCTTTTGCAGCTATTGGATTTGATTTAATAAATCAGCGCTGTTCGCAAATGTTTAAGAATATTCATATTGCCTTACTAATTCAGCAGCATCTCGAGCTATTTTACTTTTCTGATCTTTAGGCGGCATATCGAAACATTTTGAAAGATATATCAGAAATAAATCACAGAGAAAAGTTCAATCTTTATGTTCGTTATTTAAAACAAATTATGGACAAAATCTCTCTATAAAATAGGCATCAAATTAAAGTGCCTTTTTTCAATTCCTACTATTAGTTCACACTCTCCCTATATATATATTTATTTATATATCTTGTTCAAATTTTCAATCGTTCATAAAATAATTTTTATTCATCCGCTCAAGTTCAAATACATTTTTTTTGAACTTGTAGTGGATGACACTTGATGTTAATACAGTTTTTTCAAATATTAATTCATTAATTAAATTTAATTAATTAATTCGATCGCTGGAAAAAAATTTCTTTTTCAGATTCTTTTTTTTTCATTTGGGTTCTAGTCTGAGTCAAGGAGGGAACAAAATGGAAAATGAAACATGTGAATAAATTAATGAGAGAGATGGAAAGTGTGTATGTGAGAGAATTTATTATTTCCAAGGCATTCACAAGGAAAAGAGCCGGATAATTACTTTTAATGCTCACAGGTCAATAACTCAAATAGGTTATTGAATATTTAAAGATTTCCATTGACCACAGGAAGTTATTCTTATAACTTTTTCGCCCTTCTGCAAAATAGAGACTGAAATTATAGACCACCATCAGTTTCATAAATTAGAAACGAAAAAAAATAGGAAGCGAATAAATAGTAACAAACAAAAATAATAGTCTAACACCATATATAGAAAGGAAAATGGAAAATTCGCTTTCTATTTTGCCACTTAATATTGTGATTCTGTCATATGTATATACATATTTGTATTAATTGTAATTATTTAATAAAAAGTAACTAAAATAAAATTTTCTTTTGTTGACCTAAGTAGGAATTGACTTAATTTTTTTTATTACTTGTTTAACTCACATGACTAGAAACGATAAGATGAAGCAATAAAATAATTTGGCGATAAATATTTAAACTTGGCAAATAAAATTTCTAACATTTCTAGAGGAACAATGCGAAAAGTTGTTGTTGCTATGACAATCGGGAGATTTATGAGCACACGAAATAATCTTGGCGAGATGCGTTTGGAAATTTCAGCGATTGCGATGGAATTTTGAAAGTTCCATTTTTTAAAAAAAGTTCTTTTAATTGCCGGCTGCGCCATTATAAGGTATAAAAGAAATGTTTTAGATGGTGAATGAGTGTAAATATAAATTTAGAATTGAAAGATAGCCAAAGATTATAAAAACAGGTAAGATTTGTTTAGCGACGATGCGAACGAACCGGACGACACTTTTTCCGAGATGGTGCGCAATGATTTTTACAACTCTGATGTCATAATCTTGTTGCTCCGTTGCCACTCACTCTTTTATTACCAATTAAATTAATTAATATAATAATTAAAATTATTTTATTACCGAATTAAAATAAATGGAAATAAAATATATACTCCGTTTTCTGTTGCTTGAAGAAATATTTCTGCCAAATTTGAAGGAAATCGTACAACGCATTTGGTCGTAATCGCGTAACAAACTCACAGACAGACAAATGCTGGAGTTAAAACGTAGACATCGCTTTGCTCAGTCAATTACCCAACATCCTTCACTTAAGACATTATTTGTTACCTTTATTTGCTTTCATTTAATAGGGAGCTCCAAAAAGCAGGTTGTACTTTAACTTTTGGAAACCAGTGTGTTTTCAAATAAGCAATCCAAATTAGAAGTAGATGTTTCCTTCCTTTCTAAAAAGGGATATTATGCACGCATGAAATACTATCGTTTGCTTGTTTAAGTAATCATATACGGATATCTACGAGTCAATCCCTTCAATTAGATGATCTAGTTATAAAATTAGTTTAAAAATGTTAATTTCAAATAAAAACCGATTTCCTATCTATTCGGAATAAACGATAAAAAATTAAAATTATTTTAAAACAATTCATTTTACCATCATCCTTCTCAATTTCAATCTATTTTTATTCCTCTTCTATCCATTTAACTTTTATCAACAGAAGTCTTTCTTAAATTAATCTGCTTCCAAATTGAGTTGCTACGGACAGAACAGATAAAACCAGATACTAAAAAATAACTTTTAATAGGAAAGAGAAGGATAAGGTGTTCGTTCTCTATTCTGTCTTTAAAAGAATTCAGTTGAAAAAGTAATATCCGAAACTTTACGGAAGTACTTTTTTCGAATATTGCGCAATTAGCCTTATTCTGCAATTCAATGAGCAATTCCAAGATTCTTTTCTTTATACCGACATAGTTACAAATTTTATACCCTAGAAGTTGCAATCATTTCTTTTTTCTTATTTATTTATTCAGTCAATTCACAGAAACCTCCTTTATATAGAATAATTATTAAAACTATTTCTAAAGAAAGTGACTTTTCTACGAATAAGTTTGCTCGTTATTAAGCTACACATCCTGCTCTATTCTTAATACTTGAGAATAATAAGACACTTCAAATATAATTATTGAAGAAAGTATTTGTTCTTATTTTCAGAGATCTGAGAAAAACAAGAAGCCGCAATCAAATTCTTCTTGAATAAGAAAGAAATTTTGGCGATTCTAACAATATGGATTTATATTTACTTGTTATTACAAATCGAATATGTTAATTATATTTTATTTATACAGTTCAACCCCTGTTAACCGAACTAGGGGGAGGGGGCGTTTCGGATAACGATTTTTTCGGTTAAGCTACTAACATCTATTACTATTTTGTATCTAATTACAGTATGTGGTTCTGAAATATTTTGAATGTAAAACGAGTTCAAAGCTCTCTTCGTAGGATGCGCTTGTGTGCTTTATTAAAGTCAACGCTCCCATCGGGCGCAGTGAGGTAAACAGTATCGTAATTAATATTCTTAACACCATTAGATTTAATTTTAGCATTCTAAAATTGATTAATGACCTTCTTGGGGAGAAAAAAAGTGGAGATATCGTTGCAGAACAGTCTCGCCTCCGCGATTATTTCCATGGAGTACGTGATTTTGGATTAGAGATATTTCGGAAAACCCGATGCGGTTAACTTGCTTTAACCGAGGTTTTATTGTGCTAACAAAATGTGGTGTTTCTCAGAGGACAGACATTGAAACGGGATATGGAATTTGGGCAAATTTCGTGCTGTTTCAGAAAACATTATTGCATCCTAGAAGGAAAGTAAGCACTATAAGAAAGAATATTCAAATAACGTTTTATATACATTCATCGGTTTGGGAGTCTCAATTTTGACGTAGTCGTTCCCAGCGTTTAGTTATTTTGATCTAAGAGCTATAAAATCTTAAAAATTAGCAATAAAGAGATTAATTGGTTCTTTATTGCATTCTATCAAGTCTCTGAAATCTTAAGAATATTTCATATTTATAGATTAAGAAATTACACACATCAACATGGATTATCTGCTTCTGCACTCAACAAGAAAAACGAAAAAAATACGTCTCATACCCTTAGAGAGTTCATCAGATGGATGAAATAAAAGAAATCTAATATAGCGGATCCCAGCGTAGTATGAAATTTAAGGATAGCAAGTGCTTTAGAAACTATATTATGAAGACAAGAAATAGGAATATGTAGTACAGGAATTAAAAATGCAAAAGAAAATTTTCAGATTTACTATTTTTGATGTCTTTGTAAACCGAAAAATTGAAATTGAAGAATTTTAATGCTCATATGTCTTCAAACAATTCTTTTCCATATTTAGTTTTCTTATGCTTAAGTATAATGCCAAAGGTTTTTGCTGTAGCATCCTGTTTGGTTTATGAAAAAAAAAAACCTCTCAACCATAATTCAATTAACCTTCCAGCGGGCGCTCTTACGCAAATTTTTACGACATATCGTGCATCGTATTACATATATATATATATATATATATATATATATATATATCGTGTTATTTTGCAAAAATAAATGTAACTTTTTTGTTATCTGTATTTATTAGCCTAATAGTAAATGAAGATATTATAAATAAAATTGCACTTAAATATATAAAATAACGATATAAATATGTAATAGGATGCACAATTCAAGTATCTCCTGCAAACGCTCGCCCGCTGGAAGGTTAAAGGATGAAAAACCCATCAATAGTATAGCAGCTTTGAATAAAAAGGTTGGCCCAACCTAAGATCAAATGTGTTTCATGAACAGGATGTTCCGGAAGTCTGCAGCAATTTTAAAAATAGTTAAGTTTTAATCGAATGAAGGTTTAAAAAATGCTGTTTCCATAGAAAAGATGGAAATGAGGCTGGATTTTTTTTCTTCACGAAACCAAAATTTATTGGTAGCATAATCTAAAAATGAAGCTACCAAATGATTCTGTAGAGTCGCAGCTATGTATTACATAGGATAAGACAATGAATGAAATAATGACTTGCGTCGTGTCAGTGAGTCGTTCTCCATTCAAGAACACAGCCTGTGAAACGATGACTAAATGTTTCGTAGATGTAAGTATTAATTCTAATGGTGTGGGGCCGCGGTGGCCTAGTGGCAAGGTCTACGGGCTGGAAGGTTTTAGGCGAGTAACCAAATTCTACCGAAGATCCGCCGTTTATGGGGCTCCGCTACGCTAAATCATTTGTAATGGCCAAACTCCCTCCCGCTGGTGTTAGTCCATTGCAATTAGACCGAAAAATGGCAAATAGGGGAAAAAATTTATATAGTTTTGAAACTTTGGTCAAATACTTCTTTGACTTCAAGGATATGAGAACCGAAAAGTTTCCACCCCTCAGGGGGGAGAAACTGAACGGAAGTAGGGTGTTTGGTCAGTTTTTCCTACATTTCTCCAACCCCACACATTCAATGTTAAAAATAGTATAGATGAATGTTGTAGAGAATGAGTTGAATGAGTATCAACACTATATTTTGTTGCAGTAGTACGATTGCAAACTCTTATCAAAGTTGCAGTGATTTTTCAATTTTCATAAAAAAATCATTATTCTTACAAAAGACGACGCATACAATAAAAGATTCTCTCTAAATAAAGTTTGTATGTATAAGTATTCACTTTTGTAGGCACATACATATGTCGGTACACCAATACCAGAGCGCTAGTGTGGTGTGGAAGTTAGGAGAGAGAGTACAAGTAGTCCATTGCAATTAGACAGAAAAACGACAAAAAGGAGAAAAATTTATAGTTTTGAAACTTTTGTCCAATACTCTTCTGACATCAAGGAAACGGGAACCGTAAAGTTTCCATCCCTGAGGGGACAACTTTCCCCCAATCCCCCCCCTCTTACTTGCAAAAACCATCAAAACACAAAATGATGGTACCCAGCTTATTAACATTGTTTATTTTTTTAACTGCAATAAATTATTTTCATAAATATTCTAATTATATGCTGGCCATGTTTTTCGTACGAAAATTTATCTCTTTGAATAAAAAAATGAACAAAAAATGAAAGTAAATCACAGAATTATAGTTGTTTCTCAATAATTTTTCATTTTTTAAAATAGTAAATTAACACGAGTTTATTTATTAAGCTATTTATTATATCTGCGATATTATTCATGTCAGGCGTTCTGAGAAAGACGAAGAAATCAACGCTTTATAATATCTTTGATACAGTTCCAGAGCGAGTTGGTAACACTGACAACCTTTACTTCGTTCTTGATGGAGGCTTTCTTATTCTTAGTGTAGTATGGCCACATACATGTCTTATCTCAAGAGGCATTACGGCGATGAAGCAACAGTTATTTTTGACGGATATACCGAAAGGAGTGTTAACACAAAGGTTATAGAACGCCAAAGGCACATGATGAAGCGTACCTCAAGAGAAATCATTTTTAATGAAAGTACAGTTCTTCTTTACTCTAAGAGACAGTTTCTAAGCAATCTTGCAAATAAGGAGCGTTTCATTTCGCAACTCGCTGGCCACTTGGAGAGAAAGTAGGCATATGCACGTTTATAACATCAAATGATGCTGATGTACATGTAATGAAGACCGCTATGGAGACATATGAGAAGATTAAGAAACAAGTTGTTGTAGTTGGCCAAGATGTTTATCTTCTTGTTTTACTTAATGATCTTACTCCAGACGATATGGATATTCTCATGCTGAAAGAGGGTAAGGGTAAAGTCAAAGATAGGTTCTATAGCTCTAGAGATCTGCAGAATTCTAATCTTGTGATAGATTGCAAAAATTCCATTCTCTTCCTTCATGCAATTAGTGGTAGTGACACAACTTCAGGGTTCTATGTAGAAAGGGGAAACTACAAGCAGTGCAATTGTTCAACCGCGATAAATACCTGCAAGATATCCCTGATATCTTTAATAATCCAAAATCTAGTTATACTTACATCGAAAGAGCAGGAGAGAAGTTCATCATCGCATTGTACAACAACACGAAGAAAGAGGAAAATAGCTTGAATAGGATGAGGTATGACTGTTTCAATCAACTAGTAGGTCAAGCGAGTTCTGCTGTTCTTCTCTCCAAGTTACCTTCAACCACAGAAGCTGCACATCAATACTGCCGTCGCACATTCCACCAAGTGCAAATATGGCAAGGAGAGTGTTTGAACCCATCGAGCTGGGGATGGAAGTTAGTGAATAAGTCGTTGACGCCCATATACACTACTAAAGGACATGGGCCAGCTAAAGTAAAGTCTCTAATTACTTGTGGATATAATAAATGATGTGGGAAAAAAAATGCAAATGTGTCAGAGCTAACCTGTGTTGTACTACTTTATGCAAAAACTGCCGAAGCCAAAGCTTCATTAATACCGAAGCAAAAGACATCGTCGAAGAAGAAGACGAAAAAGATAATGATTTCATATAAGAAAACAGAAGAAATTACATTATTATACATTTTATATAAAGAAATAATTTTAATCACAGTTGTATTGCTAAATGAAATAATTTGTATTGAAATGTTGTAGTAAATATTTTTTCTCACTTTCTTTAATTCTTTGAAATTTTCAGTTTAAAGAAAGTTATGTGTTATTTGATGTTAGAAAAGCATGGGTTTTAATCTGTGTTACAGGTTTTCTCCCTAAAATGAAATGCAGTTAAATAAAAAAAGTCACTGACTCGTCCACATACACTTTTAAGAACATCAGTGATTTTGATAGTTTATTGAAACATTTAATTGACAATTTAAAATTAATTATATAAAAAAATTAAATATTTTTTGCTGTTTTTTTACAGGAAAATTATACGAGATACAAGCTTAAATCTCTCGTCATAATTTATAGAGAACTTAATTACTTATATTTACAAATAATCATAATTATTGCTTGTTTCATAAGCAAGATATCGCCTTTTCACTGTTTCCCTTTTTCGAAGTTTTGGAGTGGGTGGAGGGAAGCTCCCCCTCAGGGATGAAAACTTTACTGCTCCCGTTTCCTTGATGTCGCAAGAGTATTTGACCAAAGTTTCAAAAAATTTATAAATTTTTCTCCTATTTGTCATTTTGCGGTCAAATTGCAATGGACTACTTGTACGCTCTCTCCTAACTTCCACACCACACTAGCGCTCTGGTATTGGTATAGCGACATATGTATGTGCTTACAAAAGTGAATACTTTTACATACAAACTTTATTTTGACAGCATCTTTTATTGTATGCGTCGTCTTTTGTAAGAATAATGATTTTTTCTTTGAAAATTGAAAAATCACTGCAACTTTGATAAGAGTTTGTAATTGTACTAATGCAACAAAATAT
Organism: Araneus ventricosus; assembly: GCA_013235015.1. NCBI lineage: Eukaryota > Metazoa > Arthropoda > Arachnida > Araneae > Araneidae > Araneus > Araneus ventricosus. Next base: position 1,613,712 of record BGPR01000026.1, on the reverse strand, counting down.
ATAGTGTTGGTACTCATTCAACTCATTCTCTACAACATTCATCTATACTATTTTTAACATTGAATGTGTGGGGTTGGAGAAAAACTGACCAAACACCCTACTCCCTTTCAGTTTTTTTCCCCGAGTGGTGGAAACTTTTCGGTTCTCATATCCTTGAGTCCAAAGAAGTATTTGACCAAAGTTTCAAAACCATATAAATTTTTCCCCTATTTTATCTAATTGCAATGGGCTATGTGTCGCGGAAGCTTGGAGGTGCCATCTCGTCATTCACAGTGGTTCGAAATTACGAGGTCCGTCGGAAAATAGCCCTCGTGCTGCTTCAAAGCGGAACGTTAAGATAACTATAATAATGGTGTGAAAACATGAACACCAGCGATGTTCCTTAATGCCGTGAGAAACAAATGATGATCTTCGACTGGCAGCTGAGGTCCGTAAAGGACGGTGACATATTTCTAGACCGTTACTCCGACAAATATCTTATTTTTATATAAAGTATCGCTCCAATAACTGCAGAGCCATCTAGTGATTAAAATTGTAAACTATGCTACTAATAAATTCTAGTTTCGTGACAAAAGAAATACTGTTTTATTTCCATCCTTACTGTGCAAGATCCTTACTCCATCGTTTGAAAATTATTGATGGTTTTCTGAAATTATCCTATTTTTGATTTATAAGTATACATGGCCTATTCTGTAACATAACTGAGAAGCTCTTTGCTCTTAAGAAAAATCAAACAGCATAAAAAATTATTTCATTGATGTTTAACCTTCTAGCAGGCGCGCGTTTGCAAGAGATACTTGAATTGTGCATCGTATTACATATTTATATCGTTATTTTATATATTTAAGTGCAATTTTACTTATAATATCTTTGTTTACTATTAGGCTAATAAATACAGATAACATAAATAAAAGTTGCATTTATTTTTGTAAAATGAAACGATATATACATGTAATACGATGCACGATGTGTCGTAAAATGCTGGAAGGTTAAAAAATATTCAGAACTAGATCTTATCAGGTGTCTGAAGTAAATTCCCATCTGGGCTGCACATTCATCTAATAAACATACAGCAAGGAAAGTATTTCCGACTACAGAAAGCAATGATTCCGATATGTGCCGAGAAAGGCGACCAGCTTTATTTAACAGATGAAGATGCCCGCGATCCATCTTTATGCCACCGATCCGAATTATTTTCCTTTAGGTCAATCGTGCTTACTGAAAGAAGGGAATAATAGATTCTATTTCCATCTGAATAGATTAGGAAGAGCGCATTTGCTTAGATCATAAAATATCATCAAATCCCCCTTTGATTTATGAATAGGATGCAAAAGAAATAGAAGGGTTGTTTCTGATAAGAAAATAAGAAAATCTTAGCTTGTAAAACTAACGATTGGTCTGTCATACTATTTATCATTGGATAGTGAAACAAGTTTTGGGTTATTGCCTCTTTAATGCCAAGCACAGCAATTCAAGATTACTTGAAGTTAGGTTAGATTATATTAACGTCCCGTTTTTGAAGCAACACGTGGGCTATTTAGGGACGGACCTCGGAATTTTGAACCGCGGTCAGATGACGAGGACGACACCTGAACTGGCACCCCCCTCTCCAAAATTTTCTTTTTTCAAATTTGTGTAAAATCTCTTTTTTACATTTGATATCTGTAACTCCTGACATTTACTTTGTGTGTTTTATATTTTATTTTCATTTATGTTTTAGTTTTCTGTGGGTATAACATTTTTAAAAAAATGTATATTTTGTTCATTAATTGGCAACGTTTTAAATTTAAATTTTCCTTCAATATTTGATGGCATTTTCACCATGTCTAGTGTCTGCTGGAATGTCCACCCGCACTCTGAAACCTTGAGGTTGAGTCGGCTCTCCTGGGTATCGAATGGATGAATGTGATACACGCCAAATGCAAAACACCAACTTAATCTTGAAATTCAGTTGGTAGGTCAAGTATGTGACGTCAAAACACATCGTGAAATAACTTGTCATTCTCAGTTATGGAAAGACTTCGCGCTTTTGCGCAGCACCAGGTGGAGATGATTTCACCAAAATACGGATGAAGTGAAAAATGATGGGGGAGATGTTGACATTTTACTTAACAATATACAGAGACATTTTATTATCATTGAATGATTTGCTGTAAAGACTAAATAAAAAAATATGCCTAATTGGACGAACTTCGTGACCTCACTCAGAATCTGGAAAAGCGCTCGTTGCATTCCTGTCGCCCCTTTTCGCAGTGAAATCGTCCAAAAAAGTGAAATCGTGAATCGTTTCGGGTTTTTGAAACAAACAGTACATCGGTGATGGAAGGCATGCGCTGTTTTGGTTTATCACGTGGCTTTGATGTCCCTTCAGCGACGTCATTCGACTCCTCTTCAGAAAGAAAAAGGAATTCCAGGCACATCCTTTGAAAATCGAAGAGACGATTTCTGTCTGTCACCCAGGAAAATAAAAGTGGAAATCACCTCATTCCCTGACGCGACCACTTGGCAGACACTGCGATTCGTCACTAGCTTAGAAACGTTGCTCCCTTTAACATGGCCCGTCAATTAAACAGTGGAATAAACCATTAATTAAATGCGCAGTCCCGCGCAACTTCAACATCTTTTTTTCTTAATTTGTGTGAAAGAAGCAACCTGAAGTAGTCTGCATGCGCTGTTATTACATTTTTTAACACAGGGACGAAAACATGTTTGCACAATTTTAAATTACCAGGACTTCCTATATTATTATTATTTATTGACGCTCAGTAGCCATAATGGTTACAGGCACGGTGGTATCAGACGGTATTCTATTATTATTAGATTTTATAATCTACATCTTTTTCATTAAAACAACAATTCTTTTCGAAATAACAATAGTTGTTTATAGAATTGATGGAATAGCTGAAAGTATATTTTTCTAATATACTTAGTTTCGTTTTACAATACAGCATAAAATTTCTGCGCACTTTTGAGATCTTTCTTCCTTATTAGCTCTTTAGTTTTTTATAGTTTAGAGAAAAGTTGCTCTAAATAAAAAAATTTATTCTGTTTATATGAAAGTAATGTGAATAAAGTTTCCTTTTCATATTCATTTCAGTGACGCTATTTAAAAAGTCTTTTTTTATTGAATACAGAAAATTTTGGAATTGTTTTCTATTGTTTCGTAAACCAAATCTGAAGGACATTCACTCTGGTTGGTGTCCGAGCTTATGGATCCGAGTAAATTTATTGACGTTCAAATTTTATGGTTGCATTTTATAAAATTAAAATGGAAAATGAAACCTATTTATTTTAGAGTTGAAGAGAAAACATGTAAAAGTCAATACGTTCATTCTATATCTCGATTTCGAAACTTCTAAATATTCTGTTTTAAAAAAAGATTGCGAAAGAAAAGAACCTTAACTTTTTTTTTATCTGTCCTCATCCAAATGCCGTGAAGATCTTTTAAAAGTGATTTTTTTAACGACGTGAGTTCATATATAGCCATACCATAACATAATCTTCATACATATAATAGTGCTTTTATCTAGTGCTAATGGGATACTTTTTAGAACACTTGTCCGTGATGAGTTATTCCTGTTCCATTTCGATAAGGAACACGGCTATGAAAATAAATATCTTGGATTCAATTACTCTTATTTATCAATAAATGAGTTTTGATTCATTATTTTACCAGAATTCTGCTATCTGGAATCTTAATTACAGTTATCTTTAGTTATTTTCACACTTAACTACCTATTCTTGCACTAGAAGCACTATTGGGTACAAAAACAAAAATTTCGATGAGCGTATGGAAAAAACTAGGGATTATTTTCCGTTGCAACCTCAATAAAAATCAATACTAATTGAGCGGACGAATGAAATAGAACCGAAGTAATAATGGACATAAAACAAGCTATTGAGCAAAACAACCACGTTTTAGAACATCTCAATCTTGTTTGTATTATTGAAAAGACTGAATAGAGTACTTTCTTTGAAAGGCTATATAATAACCCTGACTATTAAGGCAAAACTGTTTTGGATAAATCAAATAAAATTGCTTGCAGGGAGAGAAAATAAACGAAAACAGAAAGCAGTTTCTCCTTAAATTGAAAAATCGGTAACGAGTAAGACTTTTTAGGAAAACTACTTCGAAAGTTTTTCTTTTGTGGCTTGCGTTGTTTTGCAAGTCAATGAGTAATTCCAAATGCAGTCTTTCTTTTGTAAGTTTTAACGTTCTTTTTATTTTTATAATTATTGTTACGATTTAACTGGAGTTTATATTGCAGCACTCTAGAACAAATGTTCTGTAATTTTCCTGCCTGAAGGAAATTTTGGTGAAAGTGTATGAAAAACAAGATATTTTCTGCAGCCTTTATTAAGGACTGTTCTCTTTTTAGCAAAAAAAAATCTCAGGTTCAAAATAAAGACTGAACTAACAAAAGAAAAGAAATGTGATTTATTTCGAAATTCTGAGACGAGTTCAACTGCTCGACACTAAAATTTTAATTATTTTTAAAATAAGCTTAAAAAGTTCACAAGAACTGAAAAATAATTAATAAAAAATGGAGTAGGATTTTGTGTGCGCTTTGAGAATAGATGAGCATGTAACTGAGTTCTAATCAATTTGGACAACTTCCCAATACCCATTAACAAGTTCAAATGTGATAATTGCATTCTTCAGTGCATGAAACCCAATTATACTTATCACTATAATCAAATCAATGTTTAGTGCTGTTGACAGTGATATCTGGCTTTAAATGACAAATTAACCGAATATAATCGGGTTAATAATCGAACCGTAATTGGAGGTTGAATATTATTCGGAAAGAGTGATGGTTTAGAATAGCTTTTGATGATTAGAATTCATCGTGCAAGGCAGTTATAAAATAAGTTTTCCTTTTATATTAGAGCTTAGATAACACAATTTAAGAGTATTCGGTATATAACTAGCTCCACAGATATCAGCATTATAAATAGAAATGTCTATTTAGATCAAAAACGAAAAGTTATTCGATATAAGCTTATATAGAAAAATCAATACAGGGACGCATTTTTAGGTAAGTTTGCTTTTGTGTTTGGCTTTGATTTGCAGTTCAATGAGTAATTCCAAATGCAATTTTTCTTTTTCTATTTTCATTTCAAGTATTGAAATGCACACATACAACAAATTAGGGTACGATAGCTGCCTTTTTATAAACTTTTACTGCATTGCATAATATAAAGGTCCATTGCCAATTGTTGCATAATATCCAATGATTTATATATGCTTGGATACATAAGTAATAAAGGCCACTTAAGATGATTCAATCCCTACTAACAATAAAATCTAATGCGTGTGTGTTCGAGTCTGTGTCTCCGAGCGCTCTATAGGTTTGCTTTCTTTTTACAGAAATTTCTTTTCATTGTAATTTATTGTTTATCAGAATTTATTTCATTTTCTTTCAGACATCATAGCTAAGAAATAATAAAAAAGCTTTCAATGGTCGTAATATATTTATAAAATGTTAATGGTTAACTCTTTTATATGATTTTGTTAATATTTTTCTTGGTAGTTATTTTGTAAATTTAGTTTCCTATTCAGGTTATTTGGTTTTGTTTTGCAAAGCATCATATTGATATTAACCCGCGATGATGCGAGCACTTACACGAGGACCAGCGTTAGGCTTTGTAGGCCCGGGGTCCTGTTTTTTTAATAAAACGCGCAGAAAATTACATTTACTTTAATAGGAAACATTTGCTGCGCTACTTCACAGAATATGAAATATTAATATAATAATTTTCAGATAAATCTTTTCTGGGAAGCGTATTAAATTCAAGATCGTTGAATGCTTCAACTTCCAAGAAAGGTTGGCTTTCCCGTCCAAAATTATCTGAATTCTCCCGGATATAAGTATTAATACATCATCTGTCTCATAGATAAGCATTTCCAAGACTTATAAACCGATTATACAACTTTTACTTCACTAAAGTTTTCGGGTAGTTGTATGACGATATTGTCTGTAAAAGTTCTCGTATTTTTGCGAGGTCCTTTTTTTACACCATTTATTAATATGACCTATCTTATCGTTTTACTACGCCATTTTTTAACTCTAGCCTTCTTCTAAATAACCGGTGGACTCATAAATATCAAATTCATTGTCTTAATTCCTTTTCAGGATTCGACTTATGATCTCTAACTAATTCCGCAGCGACAATTTCTTTATTTTCTTTGTTTATTGATTCTTAATTAGTTGATTTTTAGCTAAAAGTTTTCTAATCTTTGCATCTCATATTTGTACTTCGATTAGCGATAAATTCTAACGATCTATCTGTTCTCTTTAACAATGCTGCAGAGAAACGCGATCGGACTTCAGAGGCCCGACCGTCTGTTTTCTGAGATAACAAATGAGGGGAAATTCTTGAAATACCACTACGAATCTGGAATCTTTTCCTTGACTTCTTAATTTTCTGTAATAAATTCTTGCAGGCACCAGGCCTCGCAGGCCCGAAGAGCGTCCTCGCGGGTTAATACAATTTTTATTGAAGTCTAGATACTTTTTAACTTGTAAAAGCTGTTGATTTTTGATACTAAATTTGGCCACGCGTTGATATATAATTCAAAGAAATAGGTGAAGAATTCTTGCATCAATTTTCGTTAGATTCATAGTTTTCAGTCTTATCAAGTAATAAAAGGTTTAACTTTGAATAATTAGTCATTTCGTATTTAATAGCCAGGAAAGGACACAGACAGGAAAACCCATATACAGGGCAAACAAACCATAAACCATCAAAGGCGAACTCAAAAATGCATTTATAAGCATCATGATTGATCCAAATGCTGCATTACTAACTTGATGTTTCGGTAATCAATAAGACAAACGTGCGATTGGTAGAAATCGTGTTTCTATTCCAAAAGAAAGGAATTCAGTATAGCTGTTTTAGATAATAATTTTGTTTGGGTAAGTTCATTGTTTATCGGGTACAAGTTTTATATTGACTTTCTGGAAACTTTGTATCAAATAAATTGGCAGCTATGTCTTTTTTGTCTGATATCTTATTTTTAGAGCTATAGCCAAAAAATGACAGCCAACGATGTTTGTTCCATGTGAAAGTTTATTTCAGATGATATATAATTAATTTTAAGTTTTTAAGATAGCATCATTATATTCTAGGACCTAAAATTTATAAATTTCTTTAGCACAGTTGATCAAGTTCATGTTTCAAAACGCCATAATTTGTCAGAGAATAGTTTTGTAAATTTAAATATCGAAAGATTTATTGAAGTATCAAATAATTTCCCTTAATAAACAGCGTTATGAACATTCAATTTATTTTTCCTGTTTGTTAAAATTAACCAATTATTGGATGGCATTTATTAAAAATCCATACTTAAAAACGTGCAGTATTCTGACATCTGTGACGACAATAAGGTTTCATTTGGCGGCTCAGAAATTCTTGGTCCTTGTATTACTATTATTTGAAATGCTGTTTTCCCCATTCTCTTACACGATACAATAATAATCATGTTTAAAGAGGCTAATTTATTTTCCGTTTTAATTAAAAGCAAACACGCAGCAAAATATTTTTGCTGCTTTATTTATTTGCCTAAATGTTTTTACAACTCTATTAAACCTTTTTCAAAATTTGTTTTACGTTGATTCATTTTTTATCGGTTGAATAAATATTCATTTTGTTCTAAATGAATATATTGAAATGAATATGCTAAATTATACATTCTGAAAAAGTAAAATCATAAAAAGCTGTATAGTATCTCTTTTTTAAATGAAAAACAATGTGAATAAGTTGCAGGTTTCATTCTTGTTATAGTTCCAACCGTTAATACGTGCTTTTTATTATGCTATATTTGTATCTTTTCGAACGTTTTTATATTCGACGTTACTTGAAAAAAGGATGTAGAATCACTTGAAATTCTTTCTCATTACAAGTTTTCTCATAAGTTTCAATCATTAAATGGTGCAGAGGTAAATAGTAATTGGTTTCTACAATTATTTGCATTTTTCGTGCAGTAATTATTTAGCCCTTTCTAAGGCACTCCCCACCAAATTGATCAATTTTTAAGCGTAGAAGGCAAGCTATTTTAAAGTTCTCATCAAATTTTCCGACGAAACAAAATCCTATACCTTCCGATTTCTTATAACAAACCGTAAGAAAGTGTCTTGATTTTTTTTATTAATTATTAATTATTGAATTTAATTAACAAAAATTATTGTCGTCCAATGAGCTATATGAATTGCTTTTCTTAAATTAATCTCAATCCCAAAGTTATTTTATTATACCATTACTAGAAATAAACGGCCCTTGAAAGTGTTAAGATATTATAAGATATATCATTTGAAATATCTGAATATGGAGATTTATTAATCTTTTTCCCTAAAAACCATAAAAATTAATTTACAACTATTAATCAGCTTTGTTTTATCTTTTGAAGAAGAATATTAATTAAAAATATTTCTCTTAAACTACACTCATGACTTAAAGATAAGTATAATTCGTAAGATGTGAAAACTTGGAGTTAATAAGAATAAGTGCATTGTATTAAAATTTAAAGTAAGTACTTGGAAAATTTGATGAAATATGAGTATTTGTTGTAAATAATTTTTAATGCCGCATGTGCGAAACATGGTATGATTTTTCTTTTATAATTTGGAAGCCCGTTATATAGGGCACCTTATATAAAAATTATGGTTCATTACCGTTAAAATTCAGAAAGATATAAGCATTGCAAGAGCTAAATTACTAAGAGAAACAAAATAATGAGGGTTTTCACGGAAATGAATATTTTTTTAACTTGAATCTTCGAATAGTAATAGTCCAACTGCAATTTAAAATATGTATTTAATTTATAAGTATACACGAGTAATCAGGATATTCAACTTTCATAAATTCACTTACGCTGATCGAAGATTAAAGTTTAAAAAATATCAATTTGTGGAAAAACCCTCGTCATTTTTTTCTCTTCGAAAACAAAAACAATTCAGCTCTTGTAATGTTCACATCTTTCTGAATCTTAATGATACGGAACTGTAATTTTTGTATAAGTTGCCGTATATATCTGACTCCCAGGTTATTAAAAAATTACTATGTTTCGCACATGCACCGTTGAAGATTATTTACTACAAACACTTATATTTTCTCAAATATTCCAAATATTTACTTCAAATTTTAATATAATGCTTTGCTAGCATATTGCCACGTATTCTACAAGTTTCGTATAATTTGAAAACGCTGCATGCTATAAGCAAGAAACATGCGGAAAAATTTAGATTTTTTAAAGAAAACCTTTATATCTTCTCAAAAATGCTTGGTAATTTTACGAAAAGACAAGTATTCTTGAAAGCAAACAAAACCATTGATTAAATTCAATAATCGTTATCAGCTTTCTGTGAAGCGGGGTCAACTCAAATCGATTTTTTTTCTTTTTCTTTTTTTCTTCATCACTTTCTGGTAAGTCCCTAAACGCCCTCGTGACCAAATCTTCACTATAAAATGTTAGCTCCAGCTACTATATGTCCCAGGACTCACCACAACTGATTTCGAACCATTGTATTCATATTAACACCAAATTTTTCGCATCCTAAGAATTACGTTTAACTTTTGGACACCAGTGTATGTTTATATATTTTTAATGGCTTGGCACATAATATCAGCTGTTAATTTAGTCGGTTTAAATGTAATCTAAAAAGTTCAAACTATTAACACATTTTTATCCATTTAAACCCCGTTTATCCAATTTAATCCTGTTCTTCATTTCACGCACGGCAATTTTTTTCTACTATTGGAAAGAACATATTTCAGAGAATAATTTGACGTGTTTATTTCAACAAGTTCGGTTTAATTTATTGAAATCCCGCTTTGAAGCAAAGAGACGATGAGGGTTTTTCGGAGAGAGATTTAATAGTTTTTTTTATCGTAGGCAGGTGATGAGAGAGACACCTGAGCCATGTTTCCCCCTTTCTATAATACCAAGCCACACCAAGGCGATAGCATTTTATGCTCGTAGGCAAAGTTTAATGCGCAACAAACGTTCATAACTTAATTCATTAACTGATAATTAAGTTCTGAAAATATTAAAATGGTGTACTGTCATCCAGAACACTTGTACACTCTTCTACACTCTGATGTATAACTTTTCAAAAACTCGAAGGCATCAGGAAGTGAGAGAAAAATCGATTACAAAATTCCATCATTATAAATATGAAATAAGTCAAGTTAATAAAATATGTAACGCCATGGGAAGTATACTTCCAACCAAAGTCATCACCTTTTTAATGCAATTTTTAAGGTTGGCATAAGTTCTGACCAAATTTTTTAAAGAGAAGAGACCTAGATGTTCCTCTTTCTTATTTCAAACCATAGCGAAGTGTCTTGACTTCCTAATTAATTAATAAATTACGAAATTAATTATCAAAAAATTAATGTTATCCAATAAGAAGAGTTATTATTTTCTTTCATTAATCTCAATTCCAAAGTTATTTCATTATATCACTACTAGAAAAAATGGCCTTCTAAAGGGTTAAAATTAGCATCTGATTTGTCTTTTATAGCATGCGTAAGTTCACGCTCAAATTAAATTTCTGCAAGTGTAAGCTTTATTTTTTATCGCGTGATTCACAACCATTGAATGCAAACTAGTTTAATGTTTACGAACTCGGGTTTAACTTCTTTTCTGGAAGATAAACACGTTTTCTAAGTATTTTTTGCAGAATTGTGAAAGGATAAACATATAAGCTTAATAGTTAAGTAAACGGAAAATATTTGCTGTCTAGAACAGGAAAACGATTTCAAATTCCTATGAGGTTTGATGGGCAGAAAAGCGTGAATACTTTTTGGAAAAGTTTCGAAAATATATTTATTTATTCGCAGAATTGGCAAATATTTACAGATTTTGTGCTTTAAGATGAGGGGTATTTTGCATACTTTATCCACAAAACATTCTAGAACGCCTATTGCGGCAATAAGCATACCTCTCCTGATGCTTATTATAATTTAATGCATTCATGTTCATTACAACTGTTTTTCATTTACGATTTCTGAAGAAACTAGAATGATTCATGTAAGATTTTACAATCGAACTTATGAACAAGATAACCGATAATGGTAGAAAATGCCAAAACATTTGTCATGCAATTAAAAATGCATTAAAAGTTTCTTACTGTAATGATACAGTTTCTGCTATCCATCATCGTCAAAAAAAGTTTTAGGTTAACTTAGCTTTCTAATCATAGGTTTAAAGTATTACAATACATTATTCTTTTTGTAAAATCAAATGCAATATGTGTGTATTATTTAGCTTTAAAGGATTTTATTTTCATGTTCGTCCCAAGCGACCAGTGGCATCACGTTACTGTACATATGCATCAAGAGAGTTTTGTTTCATTCGGTTATCCGTCTCAGGCCTGGTCCGGACGGCGACGGTTAAGCGGAATTTTTCTGTTGTAGAATGAGCTTAACATAGACACTACTACCCAAAAGTATTGCAAGATTTGTAAAATGTTAAAAATTTGGATTTTTTAAATATAATAGTTCACAATCAGTTCTGGAGAATCGTGGGTAGTACAATCGTGGTAACTCACATTTTACAGTGAAGATTTTGTCATGAGAACTTTTAGGGGACCGTCCACAAGTTGATGAAAACGAAAATGATTTGGTATCACTTCGTTTCACAGAAAGCAGATAATGTTTTCAAACTTTCATCAATCGTTTTGTTTCTTATGAACATTGCTTAAATGTATTTTAATGAAAATATCATGAATATTCGGGAAGATTTAAAGGTTTCCTTAAAACATCCCAAATTTTTTGCAGGTTTTTTGCTCATAAGATGCAGAGTTCTCAGTCAAATGTTGCGAAACTTACAGAATACTCGACAATATGTCAGAGAAACAATTGTATTAAAATTTGAAGTAAATACTTTGAATATTTGAGGAAATATGAGTATTTGTATTAAATACATTTTAGCTGCGCATGCGCGAAATATAACGAAAGTTTTCTTTCATAACATCGAAGCAACTTATATAAAAATTCCAGTTGAATGCCATTAAGATTTAGAAAGTTATAGGCATTGCAACCAGCAGAATTTCTGTTGTTCTCTAAGAGTAAAAAATTGACGGGGGGTTTTCCACAAATCAGTATTTTTTAAACATAACAGCAATATTGAATTTTATGAAATTTGCATATCTTGAGTACCCAGCTGAACTTATAAATTAAATAGGTAATGTAATTAAAATTCTAATTCGAAGATTAATACTCAAAGATGTGCTTTTAAATATTCTTTTTTTGTTGTTGTTCAATATCTTTCATCTTCATTGCTGTCGCTTAAAATATTCTCACTGCATACGGTTCCAGCTAAACTATTAATTGACGCAGATCATGACTCTTAAACTTTATTTTTAATGCTGGTGGGAAAGCATGTGTATGACGAATGACCTCTGGAATTTTGAGAAAGGGTAAATTGCAGCCCTAGAATAAAGAAGGTATGATTTTTCCTAAGGTATGATCTTTTCATATTTGCAGTGAATAAAAATTTATTAATGGGAGACACAATTGTACAAATTTTAGAAATCTAGTTTCTTAGGAAGTGAGTGGAAAGTCAATTACAACATTTCATCTCAGAAACATAAACTTAAAAACGTGAAAAATGTTACATTAAATGAAAATATATAAATTGATACCAAAGAAGAACAGTAAATTTGGTTTTTTGTGTTGCTATGAAACGAATATAAGAAGAATTGAAGTAAACAACGAACTATATATTTTTCAGCAAACAGCAATCTATATATTTTTGATATATTTTACATAGAAACGATACAGTACCGGAAAATAAAATTACCTTCCGAATATTGAAGCGATGTCGTTGATTCAGAACTCCTACGCAATAATTTTTTGAAATGTTTACAATTTCATATGAACGAAATAGTGGAATTCATGGTTAATTCACAGATTCATATACATGTTCAAAACAAATAGAGTTTAATTTCGTATATGAATGTATTTTCATTCCGCATTGGTGCATTTCGATGCGTCTATCCAATGTATTTATTTAGTAAATGGTTGCATCTAAATTAAAGAAAAGAATTGAAACAAACAGTTTCCAGCTTGTATAAGAAGTTACAAATGAAAACAAAAGAAGATAACGTAAATGAAATTCTCCATTACAGGATATTCCATTGCTACATGCTGTTTCAGTTTTTGAAACATTTTAATAACATGCATTATCTATCATCATTAAAAGAACAATACCACATAATTGGCCGTGGAAATTCGATTACGTCTATCAGATGAACATTCTATGACGCGTTGTTCATCAGTCCTGCGGCCGGGGTTCGGGATGATGATGCTACACAGCTTCAGAAACGAACCGCTGGCTAATGAAACGCCATCTGTCATTGTTGAGATCGGGATCAATGTTGTTTCTATAAACTGTGGGTTAGATATAATGGAAGCCTTCATAATATCCGTATCGACTTTTACCTCAAATGTTTAAGTAGCATTTATTTGTCAGAAGGGATATAAATACTTTTATTATCATAGCGTTGTAGTTATAATGGTTGGGTAACAGCAATAGTATGGTAAGTATTGTGATTCTTGATACTAGCTAGCTTTCTTTGTGCAGAGCAATTATGAACACACATATGTAATTTATCAGCTGCAATAAACTGGTTGAAATCTCAAGAAAGTTATAATTTATTTATATATTTCCCTAATTAATGTATCTAACTTTTTTAATATTTTGTTTGATTTAGTTAGAGATAGATATAAAATCTTCAAAAGATGTAATCGACAAAAAATCTGACCTCGAGATTTCGGTGATTTTCTTACATTTTAATCTAGGACAATCTGTCCTTAGACTGAAACAATCATTTTTGGAATTACATCTTCCCGTTTTTCGTTCTCTTCTTCTATGAACATGCTAATTCAAAAATTATAAAAAATATATTATTATATATAATATATTTTTTATAGACAAGCTGGAGGGATAATACTTAATATATAGTCTTTGCACTGATATTGTAGATCTCTATTAAATGTTGATCCAGATACCTCAACAGGAAGACTTTTAGGTAGATTCCTTAAAGGAAGTCTACCTATTGCAATGGTTCTCATGACACGACTTCCGACAAATTTCTGCAGTTCTTCACCGATCCTGACCCTAGAATCCAAAGCCACCCTTCGTTAAAAAGTTTATATATATAATATTGGTTAAATATTTCAAATAATCAAAACATGTGTTATATTTTCAATATATACATACATTAATCTAAAAATTAAAATAAAGTAACCTTATCAATAATCTTACAAATGAAATACAAAAGATAGTTTGATTACATACTATTACTACTATGAAAAAGACAACTCAGAATTGGAATTCCAACAATCAAATGCTAATCGGTCTTGAGAACCAATATTTGTCCATATATATATATATATATAAATATTTTCGAAACAATCAAAACTCAAGTAACAATTTCAATATTAATACTTATTAAACTAATAATTAATATAATATATATATATATATATATATATATATATATACCGCTTTTGCCCAAGTTATCTTGTGAACACGATAACTAGAGTAATTTTGATCAGATTTTAATCGGCGAGGGATATGTTGAAAGAACAGTGAAAATCTCGGCTGAGTTCGTAGAGGACTATCCAGCTCAAAGGGGGTGAAAATGGTGTGGGGGTAAAAATTTAATTTCCCCATAATTCCCTTACGGTTTAAGATAGAAAGAAAATTCAAATTAGGCAAATTATTGCCTCATTTTAACAAACAAATTTTGTATTGAAACTTTTTTGATAGCTACAATTCCTTATAAGCTATGAGCTAAAAAGGCATTTTCAATGCCCTCCCCCAAATTATCATTTCCCCATTGCTCTGTTACGAATAAAGATAGAAAGAAAATTCAATTAGGCGAATTATCACCTTATCATAACGAACAACTTTTATAGTAAAAGTTTTATGACAGCTAGAATTATTTGAAGTTTTATGACAGCTAGAATTATTTGAAGTCATGAGCTGAAAAGCGATATTGAATCCCCCCCCCCCAATTTATCTAACCCCATAGCTCCGTTACGATTGAAGAACGAGTGAAAATTTCAATTAAGGGAATTATTACATCATTACAAACTACTTTTATATTGAAAGTCTTTTAACAGCAAGAATTACTTAGAAGTTATTAGCTGAAAGGTGATCCCCCTCTCCCCCCTCCTAGGGGGTGCGTTTTAACCTATGCATGTGATACTTTGTAAAATCTCCCATCAGCCGTATTTACTTCCACTTTTTACATAGTATACAAGCTGATATACCCAGCTTTGATCCGGAATGAAATGCTTTCACGTCTAATATTTTTTATGCAAAAACTACTATTGTATAAAAATAATAATACACAAATTCCTTTTCTGATCTTCTGTTTTTAATTAAAATTAGAATATCAATTGAAGCAGACAATTTTTAAAAACAGCCGATAGCTAATTTTCTCTAAAAATTATTACTTGTTATATAGTTATTTCCAATTTTATTAACATTTTCTAAAGTAAAAGAAAGATTTTAATGAATATTTTGAAACAATTAAATTTAATTGTTAATTTAATTATTCATTAATTTAAAGCACCAAAATAAATCAAATCAATAGTTGGTCCTGATTTAAATTGTTAATCGTCACTTTTAAAATTTTCTTTTAGAATTTGTCCAGAATTCTGTTAATGTATTCTGGCAACAGTTCTTCGTATTATTCTGGTTTTTCAAAACTAAAGAATATTAATTCTGTTTAAAAGTAATATTGAAAAAATTATTAAAACGAAATGACCATTAGTATGGAAATGAAATTTTTGTCACTGAAAGGATAATTTTCAGAAATTTTATATGGTGTAAAAATTGTTTCGTGAGATAACATTTTCCAAAGATATCGCGGAAAAACGCATATGTTAATTTTTAATTAATTGAAATGTTGACTAACTCTTGGGCTTTGAAAAGTTGAGAGTGACCATTCTCTTCTCTTAACTAAAGTATGCAAAATTTGGTTAAAATCAGTCCAGTGGTTTAGGAGGAGATGTAGAACATGCATACACAGCCACAATGACTTTTATTTATATAAAAATAAATCCAAACTATTGCTGACAAATACTATGAGCCATAACGAAGGTTCGTCACAAGTAATTAAATATTTAATTTAATAGTCAATTTGATAATTCGTTAATTTGACAAGTTACTTTAATTTGATATTTAATTAAACATGGCGGTACCAAGATTTGTTTAATAAATTTAATATGAAATAGCCAAAAAATATATTTAAATAAGAGTTCCTTTTTTCTTATTGATATTGAAAAATAGCTCATTAACTTTAAAATTGTTTTGGAGTTTTCTACCTGACTATTTTCTTTTAACTGTCGATGGAGATTGAAATTCACTGTTCAAAATGGATGCATTCATATCCTATGCTTTAAACACACGTATTTAATTTTCCACTCACAAAGTTTAATAATTTTTATTCTCTTATGCGTTAAGAATTTAGTGACCATTATCTCTGTAACCAGGGAGTTCTCTAAATGAGCCCATTCTAGTAGTGTTTAAATGTTTCATGTCATGTGAATTTAGCATATGACAAAGTAATGTTCGCACAATTATATGGTAACCTAGATTAAATAAAATAATTTTAAAATCTTGAGTTGTTCTTCCTTCGTGTCCATTGTGAATTTCATGGTAGTATTTCAGATAGGCTGGCTTAATGTTATCTAGGGGGTATTTACACTACTGGGATATTTATTTCTTTGATTCCTTCCTGTTGAATGATTATGTGATGGGATATAAAAAAAATTGAGAAAGTCACTGACTAATAAATCTAGCACAACCTTTTGAGTAGAATGTATATGAAGCTAATGTATCAAATACAAAAGCTCCTCCGATCTGGCCGAAGCCGTACGGAATTTTGTAAACGTAGTCCACTCAGCACAAATACAGTCAACTCTTTCTCCAGTACCACTGAAGTGTTCGTATATGTCTGAGTTTTCACCGCCATTCCATAACAAATAAAACAATTATAATTTTTAATAAAACTTAATTGAAAACTTAAATTAATTATAATAATAATAAAACAATTATAATTGTCTACTTTTGAGTAGAATTATAAAACCTTGATATAGTAAAAAATTAACTTCTCATGAAAACAGGATCACGACGTAAATATTGCAATGTGTGAAAACTATAAAGTCAATCTCTATATTGTTCAATAACATTAACGTAAAAGAATCTACCTTTGCTTTCTAGCTTGCCGAAAGAGATATTTTTTCTCTTCATATGAATAACTGAAAAACGTAACAAGGTATATGGATGAAATCTGGTTTATTGTTTTATCTCTAGAGGGGACATGGTGGCCTAGTGATAAGATCCCGGCTTCGGGCCGGAGGGTTCCTAATTCGAAATCTAATTCCTCTGAAGATTCGGCCTGGTGCACGCTACATATGAAGTAGTGGGTCAAACGTCCTCCCTCAGTTATGGTGAGCAAGATTAAAAAGGGAGTGCTAGCGCAGGTGTCGTCTTCGTGATCTGACATCAGTACAAACATACGAGGTTCGTCCTCGTGTTGCTTCCAAATGGGACAGCAATATAACTAAGCTAACTTTCTAAGCAGAATGCAGTTGTATATCAAGTTTTCAAGAAAATCTGTCCTTCGGTTGACTACCTGTTGGTCTGTTTATTCGTTTCTATTTATGGATGCGATGACTAGATAACGTAGCGAGTTAGATGAATTAAACTCAGTATTTGATCTTAACACCTTAATTGTAGGTGCGTGTCGTATGTTGGCTTCTATCTAGTAAAGTGTAGAAGTCAACAATGAATACTCAGTTCTTTTAAAAATCTTAGGAAACTTAACATAAACGCCCCGTATTGTGCAAAAATGTGCTAAGTTATGTGAAGAACACTTCTCTTGTTTATTGTAGGTTATTAAAAACCAAATGTATAATCTATCATCATAAAGTCTAATTTGTTAAATATATGAAGATCGTCGTTTGATAACTGTGCAATTTACGTTAAAACAGTTACATTATATAAAACCGCTATCTGATACACCCGGCATTGCTCGGGATAAAAATATTTCCAAGTCGAAGTACTTACAACACTTTAAACTTAATTAAACAGTTTTTCGCAGAAGAGTCTTTTTTTTATTTGTGTTCATCCACTCCCGTATTGTCCGACATCCTCGGCCAGCAGTAGAACTCCTCATCTTTTTCTCTCCCTAGTTTGAGATACGTGGACACGAATCTAGCCGTCGTTGGTACGCATTTTTCCTTACCCATCATTGATTAATATGGCAACAACAGAAGCTCTTTCACATCTTGGTTTTACTACCATCATCCAGAGTAAAATTCTCTTCTTTTTAGTGTTTGCGTGACTGATCAGAAAACACTTACACACTCAGTTAGTATCTTTTAAAAATTTGTGAAGTTAAATGAGCATCGCATAGAGAGAGTAATTAACGTCATCGGATTGCCTTGCAAACATACTAAAACTAAGTTTCGTTATTTAATTATTTATCTTAAGAACTGATTAATTCTGAAAGTTGAAAATAGCACAGATGCCCTAAAAATGTTCTCCAGAATATCTTGTGCAAATTTCATGTTGCTACCCTTCACAGTTTCTTGTTATCGACACAGAGGCAGACGCTTGCATTTTCTGTTTTATATTAGAGGTAAGACCCCTCTCTCTTTTTGTGTAAAACTTTTCAAAATAATATTACAAAATAATGAAGAAAAAATTTTAATCGAAACTTCTAGTTTAGGTTTTTCAATCATGTTTCAAGTTTTCTTCTTCATAGTCATTAAATTTTTAATGCCTATTTAAGTGCCTGTTTTGATTGCTGAGAACCTTAATCATACATTATGCAATTTTTTAAAAGGTATTCTCTTTCCTTGCTTCTATTCTGACCTAATTTAAAGAATTGCATTAAAAGGCTCTCAAATTCTGTTTTATTCCACGATTATTATACCTCCTCATCTTAGATTGTGGAATTGTTCCTCAATCTACGATGAAAAAGCATTTATATTCAAAATTTTTTTAATATCGCTGAAAATTGTGCATTGATCGTATTAATTACGTATTTTAAATTTTTTTCATGTCTGCTTTACTAACGATTAAGGAAAGATCACAGATTAAATCGTTACTTACTAAAAGGTTTGTTTATTCTATAAACATATTAGCTGTAGGCATAATTCTATTTATATATTCAGTACGTCAATAAACTTCCGAAAATCATACTCGAACGCAATTGAATTAAAGTATATACTTTAATATATCTTTCTTTTGTTTGACTGTTTAATTTTTCCATTCGTGAAAGGAAATTTTGGTATACAAAAATAAAATTCGTTTGCAGTGTTGTTGATGTTATTTACAGAGTACTTTAAAAGACATTGCATTTATTGTAAGGCACAGCTTAAAGCAAAACTTTATTTTAAACATTCTCGTATTTCTAAAAGCGCTCTTTGTTTTCAAATTAAAAATAGTAAATGCTATTCGATAGTATTTCAAAACTAAATCCTCATACATTGATAAAGAAAAAACTGATTAGCAATAAATTACTCGTGTTAATTAATATTTCACAAGAAGATGTTTTTTTTTCAATTTATGGAGAACAACTATTGAAATAGTGAGAGTAATTGGGAGAGACAAAGAGTTGTAGTTAAATATAGAACTGAAAGATCTATCACCTGAATTCATTTCTTTTTTTTAACTTAGAGTACTTGTTTGTTTTAGAATAAACTGTTAATTAGTGAGAATCTCCAGTAACCGATCTCTTGACTAGTCGAAGTTTTGTTTAGATTTTATAGTTAGTTCTGGCGTTTAAAGATAAGTGACATAAATTTGAAAGGCGCATTCTGTATGTGTATGCGCCGTACACCATTTTGGATAGGTAAAAGCCGGTGAGGATTAAATAAAGAAAATACACCCCAGATGTGTATCATTGTTTATCTATCTGGATATCATATTCCAAGAAATGAAAGTATTTTTCATATTTAATTGTATAATTTTACAATTTTAAAACGAAAACATCATCGATTTAAATGTAAAAGATTTTTAAAAAGCGATGATTTTAATACATAAGGAATGAGTGTCCTCAACAATGTTTGAAGAAAAGATGTTTCTCGGTTAGAAATATTGCAGAAAATTTATTCTTCATAAAGCATATCTATTTGTGATGCATTAAGGTTAAAGTGCATTTACTTAAGTTTCATTTTCATCCGTGAATTATCCGAAAAAACTGCGAAATTCTTTTTGAAAAATTAAGAAACTAATCTCTTTCGCATGCTACTATTCAAAGTAAAATGTTGCTGAAAGCAGGAACATACATAATACTGAAATTTGTTCTGAATCATATTAAATCTGTTCTTTGTTGCTGAACGTGGATGATGAAATATAATAACTTTCATCTTTAAAACCGACGTGACTCTGAAAAGTTTCAAAAACATTTTAAACCTTTTAGAGGCACAAACAATTTATTTTATTTCGTAAGAACAATGTGAATATGTATATAAATCCACAATAAAAAATTAGATGTAGTGCTGACATCCTTTGCCGTTATTAGACGCCAGAAACGCCCTTGTAAAAGAAGTTTCAACGAGACGCCCCCCCCCCCCTTGAAAGGGTACACATGTTTTTTTATGATACAAGTTAATATTTCTTTTCTTTCTTTCATATTTTATATACTCTATATACTCTAACTGATGCATTAAAAAGAAAATATCGTATAGGGAATACCATGACCATAAAAAATTCTTAGATTGCATTTAGTTTTTTAGTAAATTGGACGAGTTGAAAAAATCGAACCAAGATAACTTCTAGATGGGAAGTGAGAAAGACGTCTCAAATCATCAAACATCTCGAATCAAAGTTGATGATCAAACTTCTTCTGGTCTTCGACGATGGCGAATCATCCGTGAAAACTGTCATGCCAAGGTTAGCAGGAGTTCCTTCTAAATACAGTAAAACCTGTTTAAAACGATATTGTAGGAACTTAGAAAATATATTGTCATAGACAGGTTATCATTACAGACAGTTTGAGGATGTGCGCATCCAATGTTTATGCGCGTGTTAATGTATTTATAAACTAGCATATTTTATTACGCTTATTGATTCGTCTTACAAATAAATAGCTGATATAAAATTGTATTTTATAAATAGTAAAAAATATATAATTCTATATATTAAAATAAAATTTTATATTTAAGCTTTTTTAAAAGAACTTCGAAATGAAAATTTGAGTTTAAAACTTAATCAGCATCGTCATTTACGTTACCTTTGGATTGTTTTCGTTTGTTATCATCTTTACTTTTTTCCCACAGCATCTGCAAAGGTTTTTTTTTCAAAATTAACTGCCGTCGAAAAATTCCATATATTTTAGTCAATGCTCTACGCCACGCCATCCACGATTCGAGGTGTTAACACGTCAAAAGCGAATTCCAAGGAAAACGTGGCGAGTCTGCTACAACGGGCTGCGGTTTCCAGCCTCCTTCCTCTCCCTTCGATCCTCATGTTATCTGACATTTTTTACCATACGATGCCGTTTCCCAAGAAAAAAAAACCAGGATTGTTTTGGACCAGCTTTCTAAAGAGGAAAATTATCGTTATAGACAAATGAATCTAAAAAGTGATTATCGTTGTAGATAGGTAGACAGGTACATTGACTAAACAGGAATTTCGCCGAAACTAAAGAAAATATCGTTATAGGCAGGTTTATCGTTATAGGCAAGTTTATAGATAGTATCACTATACACAGGTTCCACTGTATACCAGTGTCTATACCGTGTGTATTTGATAATTTTGCTCACTATCAACACTTGTTGTTTACGCAATTCGAAGGCTGGCATATTATCCTAGTCACTTAATTTTCAACCGCACTTCATATCATAGAATGTTATTAACATATATTTTAATCGTGTTTTCAGCAAGTCTTATCATGCTCAAAATAAAATAAAAATCGGCTGGTGTTGGGAAGCAAAAACACCACGTTTTTACAATAATTGTACTGCGAATGATTCTAAGGAGTACTATCAATCTGTAATTCCATTAAAAGAACCGCCGCTGGTTGTGAAATTTAGAGTTTTTTTCTTCAACTCTTCTAAAACTCTGAAAATGATTTAGTTTTCATATTTTTTTTTATTTAAGTAACTATAATAATTTCATTTCTTCCGCAGGTCTCATTGCGTCTTTTGAGGGATAAGCAGAAAACCTCGCTCCCCCCCCCCCAAATCATCCGGGCCATTTGAATGATAGTCGCCACGACAGCAACACGGAAACTGAGAGTGGAGACCTGACGGCTATCACAAACCTCTGTCTAAGCCTTCAACGAGGAGGTAAGTCCCGAACATCGGAATGGAGGTAACTCTAACCCTCAATATTAATGTGGCACACTAGGGAAACGAGAATTCGCTTACTTATCCGACAGCTTCTCATGCACGTACTTGTTCCCGGGTGATAGAGTGCTTTATGATAACTAAAGCACCATGTAATCCTAGGACGTGTGAAAACAATTTGATTATCGAGTAGGAAAAGAATAGGGATTTGAATCTACTCACACCTCTTTAAACTCTAGAGGAGTCCCTTTTTATAAGAAGTTTTATGCATGTAGAAACGATGAAGAAACCTATATTCTGGAAAAATACCTAGAGATCTCTTTTCTTGTTTGAACACGAAGTGGATGCGAATGGAATCCCTCATAGGAGAGAAATATTTCTGTTTTGCTTTCTTTTCTATATGCTTTTTAAATCTATTCAAGTATTTGTTTGAATATTTTAAACATTCTTCGACTTTTTCAAAGACGAAAAGTTTCCCCACAATTTAAAATGGAATAAAAGAATGTATGCATAAAAAATTGCAATAGGTCAAATATACGTTTATTTTTATTCTTAGTAACAGAATATAGTCGCTAGAAAAAATATAAATGAATATTAGATAACTTTACAAAATTAGGACTCCAACAATTATCTCCAGAATAAATGTTACATTAATCTTTTCTGATGTCAATAAATTATCATTTCTCTAAACTCATCCTGTTTAAAACATATGCCGAAATAATCACATATAAACCGCCTTAAGCGCCATTTCTGTTTTACTGTAATAATTTTTAAAGCTCCAGGAGATAGTTAGCTAGTACAAACTTTTGGGTAAAATTTGGTTGCATATTTAGTGAAACATTTGAAAATTTAGAAAATTATTATCAAAAAAGAGAATAATTACTTGATGCTTTGAATTTTAATCCCTTATGATCAAGATTATTTCAAGTGTTAACAGCGATATAATTAATGAAAAGCAGTTCACAAAATCACTCTTTCCCATTTCCTTTCGTTAAATGGTATTTAGAAAATATTTTGAAGCTGTGTATGAAGTTGAAGCAGGAAGGAGCCAGAAGCCGAAGAAACCAGCGAAGCCTTCTGGGCAAAATATATTAGAAAGATTAAGTTCAATTCCCCCCCCCCTTCCTATTTACCAGTCTGCTAAGTTTTCACCAAAGGTCTGAATTTTTCAGAAAATGCAAGTTTTCATTTCGACATGGAAGACTTGATGGACTCTTCATTTTCGTTGAATGGTAATTTTAAATTTTTAAAATTTCTATTTTTCAATTGGATTCCTAATATTTACTAAGGTAAGAGAAATACATTTCCACCAACCTTCCTTACATTCCGTAATTTTTTACGTTCTCCCATGCACGATTCAAGAAGAAAGTATTCTAATAAAAAAAATTTTAAACTCGAAATTTTGATGAATCTTCATGTTTTAAACTTTTTTGAATCCAAAATAAGCACTTTTGCTTGTTGGTCTGTCTATGTGTGAACACGTTGATTCAAATATCAGAAGAGCTAGAAATGTGAAATTTAGTATGTGATCTTTAAACTACAACTATAGATTTCTGTCAAATTTTGGGACGAAATCCAGCTAAATGAAGTGCATGTGAATATTGTAATTCCAAAAAGCAAGGAGCCAGAAGGATGAAATTTGACGCTTGGTTTAATAACCAGCGTTACATCATATTTTAGACAATTTTCGACAAGTGTTTCATCGTCTATCGATCTCTCTATTCGTGTGCGTATGAACACCATAAATAAAAAATGCAACAAGTAATAGAGACGTCATTTTATATGTGTTCTTAACATCCAAATTGCAGATATGCATCAATTCTTTGACCCAATCGGTCCAATGAAAGATGGCAAAGTGTAAATTTCACCATAAGACGAACCTTGACACAAAACAGGCCATTTTGCAGAAGTTTTTGACAGAGCACTTTCGCTGGTTTCTGCAGCCTGCAATTTTAAAACTAATTTCCACGGGCGGATTCCGACTGGTTATCTTAATTTGTGAACACATTTCAGTTAACTTTTATAGATGATAAGCGGTATTTGAAATCCGAATCGTACTCCATTCCAAATCCTGTAATCAAAGAAGAGAATTTGAATCCCGAATGAAACAGTAGGCTGTAAATGAAAACATTGGGTAGGCAACAAATACCTTCATACAGAGCTAAAAAATGTCTCAAAATTGAATAAAAAAGTTAACATTATTTACGGAGTTTTCATCCTTCAGACTCTTCATATTTTATGGCTAACCTGGAGTTTAGGGCGCGAACTCACTTCGCTTCTCTTAAGCTCGCCAATTGTTTGTCGCCAAGAGAGAGAGAGTGCCAGAACATTTGTTTTGGATGCGAGTTGAAAATTCTTTCGGGGTCGTTTGCGCATGCGCCGACAGGGATTTATTTATCGGTTTACGGTGGATGCCCTTAATTTCGCCTCATTTCCACTTGTCCACTGTGTGCTCTCTTCGATTTGATTGGTCGGCGAACGAATTTGAATAATACTTCATTTGGAATTTTTTTTTCAATAACCGTTCGCTTCTGTTCTAAAGATTTTCGTTAATTTGCTGATTCTCTTTCTCTGCGTTGCAGATTATGGCTTCCAAATATCGAACAAGGAATTTTTTTTTGGAAACAATGTTTCCCCTGGTACGTTTCATCGTCTTCAGACGTCGTGTTTTTCCTGCGTTCGTGCTTTCCCTGTGTGTTTTGTTTCTCAATGAAAAAGCGAAGCTACGAGGGGCAAGCTTTACTGAAAGCAAAGCCTCTGAAGATTTTTAAGTTAAATAAATTTGCCCGATACACACTTGCAAGCTCAGTCTCTCGTTTTGAGATGCCGTAGGCCTCGAATGCGCAGGATACCTATAAAAAACTCACTGCGCATTCTGAACGGTGTTTGGCGAATGCAAATGAAATTGCGCAAAAAAAAAAAAAAAAAAAAAAATTGGCGAGAAAATATAACCTAAACTCCAGGTTTACCCATTTTATTTAATTGTATTCCTCAAGACATGCACAAACGGTTCATCAGAAATTCTGGTTGATTTTTTAAAATAATGAATACAATACATACCTCATCCTAGTTACCTATTATATTCTATAACAATTATGATATCAAACAACAGTTCACGACTGCACAACATCCTCTCATACGTGTAAAAATAAAGTAACAAATCAATAATTGTTATTTATATAAAAAAACAGTTTAAAGACTGAATTAAAGAATTGACAGAATGCAGATCAATGTAGTTTCCAAAATCTTAGAGATTAAATAAGTTCACTAGCCAAATATCTATCTTAAAAATTCACTAAAGGATAAAAAATCATATAACTTCAGTTTTGAATAGAGAAAATCAATCAAAATGACTATCTTTACTGGAAAATAACCTGAAATTTTCAAATTGACATGAATCAATATCTTGTAATTACCATCAGCATTTTTCCATTAACTGAAACAGCGAACTCCAAATACGTATATTAATACAGCCTCAAACCTTGGTCATGATTTTTTCTTTGCTAGAAGTTAAAAATAAAAAGATGCAACTGTAGCATGCCCTGAAACGATTTTATCTGAGGATCTTTAAAATTGCCTGAGAAATATCTGTGGGTTTTCTTTCAGCTTACTTTTTTCCGTTTTCTTCTTTCTTTGTGTGAATTTTGTATTTTTTTCTTCTATTGCGACTGAAAATAATACAAAGGATTTTCCGTTTCTTTTTTTCTGTTTTTATTTATTTTTTTTCCTGCAGTTCCAGCGATACTGAATATTCAAGAGATTTTTATTTTTACTAAGCAAATAAAAATGTGAGAGGAAAACGATTTTGTTTCTTGACTTTTCATTTCGAAATCAATACACCGCAGAGAAAAGTTTATTTTTCTAAAAATTTAATGTTATGTGTGTTTTTAAAACTTTAGAAGGTTTAATGAAATTGAAGAAATTTATTCCCAGATCTATATGTCTATCTGAGGCATAAAATACAATTTTTCAATCATTTATCGTGTGTCCCAACTTGGGCGTTACAGGGGGGCAATATGTTTGTCAAAGGGTGCAATTCGAAAATGGACTCGCCCAGAGTTTTAAAACAACCGTCTACTGTGATTTAGCAAGTATATATAAATTGTCAGATCGAAACGGCACATTTCTCTTTAGAATCTACTCGCTGAATTATTTCCAAAAATATGTAAAAAAAAGTTTTTAATCCTGAAACCTTTCCAAAAAAAAGATGAAATTACAAAAAATTATTTCGTACCTAAATTTCTCTTCTACCTTACATGTTTTGAAAGTTAACTTATTGTTTTTCTCAACAATTTCCGAGTGGTTTCTTCATAAATCCTATCATTTAAGTTTGTTCAGTAAACAATTAAATTTTTAAATGTTAAAAATTATGTATATGTTGCATGGGGGGCATAAGAATTTTAAGAAGGCACAAAAAATGTTTGGAAACACTGATCTAAAGTAATTCCATCAATCTTCGAAGCATTTTACAAACAAGCGAATTTAATCTAGTTTATAAATATTATACCTAATTTTGAAATATATTTTTGAAGGCAAGCAGAGTAACACATGCAGATAGAAAATGTTACATGTCACTAACACGATGAATGTAATTTTTTCTAAGTTAGAAAATCAGTAAATCTTGGTGTAAACAAAATTGCAAAATTAGACAATTTTATTTGCTATAGCCTTTATTCCAACTTTTATTAAATTTATTTTCCATTTTAAGTAATTGCCTTTTGTAATTTGAGATGCATTTTTAATCAAGTATCGAAATCATACTTTATTTATTTTTATATTAATTATCATTTGACGCTTAAAAAACCGCGAATAACATTACAAATGTAACGCTATATACTGAATTGCGTACTCAAGAATCCTAATTTCTCATTATAGATGATATTTTGTGTCGTTAAAAGCATAAAGGAATAAATTTATAAAATAATTGAACACTGAAAATAAACTATGATTTTTTTTCTTTTTAAACAGGTACTATTTTTCAGTATTTATAAAGCCGTTATTTTTTCAAGAAAATTATTGAGGTATACAGCATATTTTCTTGAATTTAATAATATCAGTACCATTCATCTTGCAAGTACCGTAAGCTGTATCTCTACTAATAATAAAGGAGAACGTGTGTATATATGTGTGTGTGTCTTTTATCAAATCGCATAAAACTTCCTAATTAGTGAATCCTCAATATATATTTTATTGAATAACTGCAAAAAATGTTCATTGTTATGTACCGTTTTCTTTCATCGGGAACTGTACCAAGATCTACTGCGCGTCACAACTCTTAGACAATTTCTAGGCTTGCAACTCTACACCTAATTTGAATATCTCTAAAGAAATTCCAATTTATAAAGGAATTTATGCATGCAAACACGATGAAAGAAATGTATTTTCTAGGAAAGTACCCAGAGAACTCATTTCATGTGTGAACACAAAATGGATACCAGTGGAATTTCTCATTTTATGTTTTCTTTCGGATCCACTTTTAAAATCTTCTCAAGAATTCCTTTATCACAGAATATTTTAATTATATTCTTATTTGTTTTCAAAGATGAGAATTTTCTCCAGCAATTTAAAATGTAATAAAAGAATGTGTGCATATAAAATTGCAGTACGTCTGGCATATATTTTTAATAATAAATATTATTTTAAATTCTCGAGCAATTTATGCGTGCATGAGAAATATTAGCTTTCATCAGTGTGTTGCCATTCACACCAGTAGTTTTCCGTACAGAAGTTGCTGGATAGGTTCCATTTTAGCTGAGAAGTGTTCCAATATATTACGCAATAAAACATATAATAGTTTATCATTTAACAGTTGGGATAAACTGATAAAGTTTTTAATTCTTTTTTTTTAATGCGCATCTATTTATTTTGGCTAAACTTTAGAACACGGTACAGCAGCATTGAAATGTACTCCCTTGATGCTCCATAGAAATTCACCATGTGTGCCTTCAATTAATTTATGTAAGCAAAAGATTAAAGACACAGGAAATGTTATAAAACACTTGGCAGGAAATCAAGTACAGACCTGACATCCTTCTTGCTACTAAAGGAGCTGACGTACAGCTGTACTGAATGTAACGTAAAAAAAGAACTGTTAGATTTCTTCATTCTTTTGCCGCAAACTGCATTTCATTTCAACTTTTTCGAATATTTTTTTTATTCATCTTTAGATTAATACAGGTCTGTCTCGAATACCCCTTATTTTTGTTACTTTTACATTTGCAGTGCATCCCTAAAATTCCGCAATTAGTATTCAAAAGGATTGAGTTAAAACTTTTTAATGTCTGACTCTTTTATAATTTCTTTCTGATCAAAGGAAATTGGAAATGTTGCTATAAACATTGTTCCTGCACTGGAGCGTGGTATTATAATTAATTATTACATTTTCCATGAGTATCCTTTCTTGATATCCAGCACAGCGATTATTATATACTAAGGTTGGTAAACAATTAAAGGAAAAAATTAAACCTTTATCAACACTTCACAATTGCTAAAACTAGTGCCTTTCGTTATAATTAAAATCGCCCCGAAGTTAGTTTTTTTATATAAAGTTTTTTCTAAGACTTTAGTCTTCGAAAGACGTCCTAGGATACCTAGAGAGAAATCCTATATTGATCCTATTCCCACGCCCTTCACATCCTATTGTAATTTACGCATCTCCGCTTTCGAATGAGTTATCTCTCTGGCAATTCGCTGGCGGCATGCATAGACCCTAAACTTGATACGAGGTATACCAATACATTCCCTTTAACTGAAACCATTTAATTGAACACCTTATGCGAATTCAGTGGTCACTAGATTGGTATTAAATTGAAATCTACATGTCTTGCTGTCTTTTGAATAATAGTCATATCTGATCAATGGCTTCTATACAAAATGTATTCAGTAATTAAACTAAGGATTAATTTTTAACACATTGCTTAAAAACAATAGTTACGAAACTTTTTTGTAGCGGACGATTTTTGCAACAAGCAATATACAGAAAGACTGATAGCGTGAAGTTAATAAAAACATGGAATGTTTTCGAAAATGTTAAAGTTTCACTTAGTAATAAATTGAAAAATCCAATTTACTTTCACTTAGTCGCATGAGGACTGTAATAATATTCACAATCTTGCTATTTTGTTGCACTCGATTATATAAAGGGAAAGAATAGTTACAAAAGATGTGTTTCAACCTAGTATTGAAATATTTATTCAAATTGGAGAAATATTGCATTTACATAATATTGATATCACGGAAAATCTAATTTTTGGAATTTTAACGTGGTGTAGAAGATCATTTTGTGCTACATGTTCTGAAGTTATTAAGGAAAAACGTTGAAATTTTAACTAAATTTTAATTAATTAAAAATTTAATAAAAATTTTGGAAAATCCTTTCATAGGCATAGGCATCTACTACCCAAGAAGTAACTCAGTGCCAAATGTTGTAGCTCTCGATCCACTGGTCTGCCCTGTAGAGTGTTGCTCATGTCACATGTCGCCATTTACGGACAAAAGGTCATCCTCTAAACATTATCATGTTAATATTCCTTGCAGAACTCTATAATATGCAACAGTAACTTATATTTCTTTAAGTAAATGCTTTGTCGTTCACTACATAAAAACATCTGGCAATGATTTCTTCATGGCCAATGGCATTTCGTAGACGATGACCCAGCAGACAGAACCCGAGACTGTCAAATAATCGCTTCAGCAAACCAAAGAGAGGCCGAGATAATCGCTAGTTCTGAAAAAGACAGTGGAGTCATCACAAGAAGCCTCATAATGAGGAATGGAAGGGTTTTCTCGCCTTCCTTTGTTTGTTCTGAGAGAAGAAAAAAAATATCCTTTGATTCCGTTTGTTCCTCACAGGCTTCTGATATACCATACATTCGAACACCATAACAGATTCCGTTGTTGATTCATTCTAGATTCGAAATTAGAATTTCTTAGAATATTGAAATTATTCTTCTTTTGAAATGAAAGCTATTGAAATAGAATAAGTCACTTCTTATCTTCAACTAGATTTTATAATTAAAAACTAATTTTTAAGTGTCCTTGTAAAGTTGGATTAAAATACTGCTTTTAAATTTTTAAATGCTTTTAATTAACTTGACTTTATTGATGTTTTTAAAGATAGAATTTTGAAATCGATTATTCACGCACTTCCTGCAGTGCTCGAGTTTTTGCATTTTTGTGCAATTGTATGTTCTCGATGACAATGCAATATTTTAATATTTTCGCATCTTAATTATCAGTTAAACGATTAATTTAGTTAGATTGTCAGTTTGAACAAGTGGCGCCAGCTTATAGTGATTTTGAAAAAGATATATTGCAAGATCCTATAATATTTATAAGAATAAACCATAAATTAAAATTAAAATATTTTCTACTTATAATATTCTAATAATTACTACTACCTCACACTAATAAAAGTGCGTTTTCATAGTTATTAGTTTATACACGCACTTTTAAACTCTATTTTCATTAAATTTACTAAGATGCAACTTACGCTTGGTACAAAATATAAACTTTATTTTATTTCATCCGGTTTTTCTTTGGATTTATTTTTGAATCTAAAATTGAAATTCTCGGCGAAAAGGCATTCATAATACAAATCGGGAATTTCGTAAAATAATTCGAAGCTTTTATTTTCATTTACCAGATAATGGGATGCTCACGTACCTAAATACGTATTCTATAGCTCGTTTGTATGAAATTAAGCTTGGAAGGGTATTTGCAGCCAAAGTGTAATAACTATAAATAATTTTGGCGCTTATCGTTCAGATTAGTAAACTACATTAAGTAGAATCGTTTATGGCCTAATAAAATTCCAAGACCCATTCTTAAACACAGATACATGTTATGCAATACCTTTTAATGACAGATATTGATTACAAAAGTTTAAGAGAATAGTCTGTATTAGCAAAAAATAGCAACAATAGAAATACTTTTAAATACCCCATTTTCTTAGTGTATAAGAAGTTGAAACTGTTTGTTTTTTCAAAAATATGGACATCAATACAAAATCCAAAAAGCGTCAGGCGCATATAGAAATATTCTAAGCAAATCAGAATTTGAATCGCATTTTTAAGAATTTTTAAATTTTTAATGAATGCTTGAGAATTTTCTTCCCTAGTACATTTCAATGTAACTTAATTTCAGCCTCTCAATGTTTTCAGACCCTCAAGCGTTTAGGAATTACTTTTGATATCTATATTTTTGATAAAAAGAATTACTTTTTAGTACACTTTAAAAGCACAAAAGTAGTATTTCTAAAAAAGAAGAAAATACACTTTTTAGTACACTAATAAAATAGCGTTTTTAAATCTATTTTTTTATTTTATCATTTTATACATTTTAGTCTTTCATTTTTTAATTAATTATTGTAAAAATTATAGACCCTTTCAAAATAAATTTTTCTCAAATTTACTACCAGATGGAGAAACTCGCATGGAATCAAAATTTAACTCAAATAAATTTTTAAACTGATAATTTAGTCCTGAAAACAGTAAAATATTGTACAGCCATAGGAAACACACAACTCTACAAACTTTCTGTACTCCAAAACACCAAGAAGTAACTGAAAAATTGGTTGCAAAATTCCACCTTTGTAAAAATGAAACAAATCAAGTTTAATAAAAGGTTGCAACAAAAGCAAGAGAAATGCTTTAGAAATAGCTATAGGGAGATCTTTAAAAATAAAAATGGAAATTTCCTTAGACTGAATTTTCATTCCTAAGCATGTTTCCGAATTCCATTTCTGCTAATATCTTAGGATTGCAGAAACAATTTTCTGGCGTGCTTTATGTATTTCCTATACTTAGTTTCTTTTATATAACAACAACCAAGTACTGATAATGTTTTATATATTGTTTAACTATCAGTCAGCTAAGCTGAAAGAGCAATTTGTCAGACCAAATTGTGTATGAAAAATTTACAGGTGCATAATGTTATAAAATTCTATTTAAAACATCATATAAGAAGAAACACTGAGATTTTGAAATTCTCAGCTTTTGAAACGTATATTACAGCAAATATATTAAAATACTTGAATTTTGAATTATCAATCATCATCAGAATCATGTTTTTAAAATTACTTACTATTCAGAATTTTTATTCCGGATCTATCATTCCTTCGATTCTTAATAAATTATTAAAATAGAATTCTTCATCTTTTCAAGTTATTTGAGTATTTTCTGTGAAGTCTTAGGTAAGACATCATGAAATGATGTTGAAAGTCGTTCTCTTTGTAAATGTTTTCCTTAAAAAGCATATTTCCAAGTATATTATTTCTTTTAATTACTATATTCTTTAAATTTAGGTGCATTTGGTGTTGTTTTTGCATTTCTTTGTTTATTTCTCTAATTAATTGTTTGTTCTTTGAACAATTTAGACTTTTGAAATATTTTTTTATGTTGCTTACATGCATGATATTCGCGGATATTGGATTTAAAACTCTAATTATTTTTTTAATATCTAGAAAACAAAACGGACTTAGGTTTTGCGTCGAAATATATCTGGGCTTACATCGAATCAAATATGTAATTCATTTCCTAAGTTTACAAAGATAATTTTGAAATCCCATGTTTTTTAGCACTCCAAACTGCTGAACAGACCATCTGTATTTTTCATGCAGACCTTTTGACTAAAGTTTCTCTCATATTTGTTTGTATGTGCGCATGAGACGTATTTTTCCCGTTTCTACTGTTCAGTTGAAAAGCAGATATTTCATGATTGTGTTTATAAATATTTAAACTGCTAAGGTTAATATATTGTTAGGAGTTCAGCGGTTTGAATTAACATAATAAAGATCTAATTATTCATCTTAAAAGGTATTTTTTAAGATTTTAAAGCTATTAGGATGAACACTTAGAATGTTAAATCACAAATAAAAATTATTATATTACGAAAATTCGACTAAATGCCAAGTAGTACAGCTTATCCTCATTCGATCTGATTCCTCAGAGTTGAAAATTCTGTTGTCAAAATAATTGATGACTTTCAGGTTTCAATTATGCATTTTCGATGCAAAACACGCATATGTTGAGCATTTTATTGTCAAATATTATAAAAAGAACTTTACAAATAAATCATGCTTAGCCAAGACCTGGAGTTAAGGAAAATATATATTGTCAGCGTAAATACGCAGAAAAAAGAAACAAATATTTATCTTTTTATCGTATAGCAAAATATAATAGCATATGATATTTTTATGCAAATGAATGAATATATTAATGTGAAAATAATCATGTTCAATGAAAAAGGGTTATCGTCTTCAATAAAGATACAAATGCAAAATTATAGTATTACTAGTAATTAAAAATTGCTATTGCGATAACCTTTAATTTATTTATCTTTTTAATTACAACAGCAGAAGAAAATTTTAATTGGTTTTATCCTCTGAAATCATTACCAAGCAATTGATAAATAATTTACTTAGTACCGAAAATGACCTGAATGCTTGTAATAAAATAAGCAGTTTTAGTTCATTTATTTTGCCAGCATTGTTAAAAAATCGTCCGGTGAGTGTGCGGTGAAAACAGTTCAACAAGAAGGATAATGGAGAACGACGCTTTATTCACGAATGTGCAACAAGTTAGCAACACAAGGAATAGTCCAGTCAACGAAGGAAAAATAGAAAAAAAAATGGTGTAGTTTTGAAATTTGGCACAGTTATGGGGAAAGTGCTCTAAACGACGTACTAAAAGTCCGATGGGGACTGGGGGGGGGGGTTAAAGGGTGGACGTTTTCATTTTTTCTTAAATATCTCGGAAAACTATAAGTTCTAGCGAAAAACTCTTAATTACAAAATTAAACTACATGAAATTTACTACAAAAAAGTCCTATATTTTTTGTGACGTCAATAGTTAAGAAGATACAGGAGGATTTTTAAAGAGCATATTTCTAAAATTCCTTATTGTAATGGTAAAATCAATTAAAAGTGTTGAATCAATAACCCTCAGAAAACCTCATGTCTATATAATAATTATACAAGGGTAGTATTGTATGTGTAGAGAGTAGCGGTGGTGTCAGAGCGGGGGGCGACAAACATATTTGATGAACAGTCATGCTCCCTGACTCCCTCAAATCCATTCCCCTCCACAAGATCTTCAGTCTTTTGGTTCTGTTAAGGCCCCAAATGAGTGCATTTAGATTAAATTTATCTAAAAATCTGTACTGAGTTCATCTTAAAAGCTCGCAACCAGTAGGTCACAGTTCAACAGAAACATTTTCTTGCCAATGGAAGGAATAAGACCAGGCTTATTCAATTACTAACACAGAAAATGGCTGCTAAAGGAATTGAAACGAGAGTCGCTACAAGAGATGCTGATACTTATATTGTGAGATGTGGTTTAGATAAAATAACTTCTCATCCCACTTGCTGCTATTACAAGGCAAGGCGTAGATATAGTCGTGTTACTGATTGCTTTCGCACCACCTGAAAGTAACATTTATTTTATGAAGCCTGGCAAGGGAAAAGTTGAAGCTAAATTATTTTCTACGAGAAAGCTCACAAAAGAACTTTCTTTTAGTCAAACCATCCTCCTTCTCCATGCATTCAGTGGCTGCGACATAACATCAGCTATTTATAGAAAAAACAAAGCACTATAGTTACTTTGTTCAAAAATAAACTGATCTAGATGGAAAACATTGCTGACATCTTTTATAACATCAACACCAGATGCTCTCTCACAAGCCGGTGAGAAGATGTTCGTAGCCATATACAAAGCCCCTGCTGATGATTCATAATTCGACTAACCGTAGATATGCAGCATTTCTCAAATCATCAACCAAGATCAAAGCTGATCTCTCCTCAATTCATCCAACCAAAGAAGTGGCGGAGTAACGCTCGTTTAGCAAAGTATTTCAATTTGTAGCACCTGACATGGTACCTATACTAATGGTGCCCCTCTAGAAGAAGAGGAGGAGTTCGAACTTGATCAAATAGTAGGAAAATATGAGGAAGTTTGATTACGAACAAGTAATTTTCAATCACTTATTGTAATTATGCACTTTTCATACCGCTACATATTCTAAACTATTCATCATAAGAAAAATATATAGGATTATTTTTGTAGGAAATGCAATGTAGTTTGATTTTTTAGTCAAGGTTTTTCGATAAAACCCATAGATTTAGAGATATTTAAGAAAAACTGAGAAATCCCCCTTTAAACACCCTGTCCTCACCGGCGTGGACTTTTAATATGTCGTTTAGGACAGTACCCTCAACAACTGTGCCAAATTACAAAACTACACAATTTTTTTCTAATCATTGATTTTGGCCTTCATTGACTGGACTCCAAACAACAAATCACTAATAATAACACTTATAGCACGAACAATAGCGCTCAGAGTCTAGTAGCTGACCTACTCGCAGTGCGATCAAGACTCCAAAGAGATTCATTCCAGCGTTGGGCTCCTGCGGTATTTACAGATCTTCCGAAAGGGCGTGTTGTCACATGGAATCATCTAGTACATTCTGAATATTTCCGCTCCTAATACAGGTATCGAGAAAATTATCGCATTTTCGGGAACCTTCGATTTGTCGCCAAGTTGCCAAATGTTATCAAGTTTGTAGCCAAGGTCAGGAGTTTAGGCCTGACCTCTGACGGCATTCCATACTCCCCCCCCCCCTATAAAACTCGCTTTTCAATCATAAGACTAACAAGGTAGGAAAGCGACATTACATTTCTGCAACAATATTGGCTTGATTTTTATTCAAGAACAAACGATATGCTTTTTTTATTTTTAAATAAAAAATAGCATTAGACTAGCCATAAAATAGTATCAATAACTTTCACGATTAATTCAATATACATGTAACTTAATTCTCTGACACCAAAAGTAGAGCAACTAAATTATTCAAAGTATTCAAATAAAGTTTCATCTTATTAGCGTTCGCTTTGATCTTGTTAATTCGCAAATTGACAAAGCTTTGTGCCAAGAACTCACTTAAATTAGCCATGTTGTAAAAAAATAATGATTTCACACAAAGAGATTTTTATACAAATTGGATAAGAATCTGCGAGTTCTAAATTGAATGATGTACTTCAGCAAACAATTCAAAATTTATCTAACAAAAAAAAAACTTCAAAGTTTATCAGGGGAAAAAAGACACTTGGGTTTTTAAAAAATTAAAACAATTTTCTCCCAAACTGTTCACTCAAATTTATTTCTCGTGTCATTCTTATGTTTGTACCTCAATACAAACTTCAAAAAACAACCGCCGTATGAAGTTTCAAATTACAAAGCAAATATGGGATTTAAGTTTTTATCTTCAATGTTCACATAAATTTTATGCTTTAATGGAAATCATAGTTTTTCAAAGCTGAAATCGAGATGAATAGAAAAAAGGAACAAAACTAAACAACTTCAAAGAGAATTCTTATTGTTTGAGCTCCAAATATATTGAAGGTTTTCTTAGAACCCGCTTGAGGTAGAATGTAAAGAAATTAATGTTAACTCAACAGAAATATTAGAAAATCAAATATTACCTCTGAGAAACTTCTTTCAAGACATTTCCTCAATTTTAATTGATGTGTAAAAGATTTTTATTTTCTGATTGGACACAATTAAGTGATTAAAATCAATAAAAATATATCTTAATGTTGAATCATAAGCGAAGATTCCATTTTTTCTAATATATTAATTTTGCAATTTCAAGAAATGATTCATTGTCCTACTTGATTTTTTAAAAATAATTTAAATCTCACAACCTCAGAAAATGAGTACACACAGTTGAATACACAGTTGAAAACTAAGGTCTAATTTCAATCATTGCGTCAATAAAGTAATTCTCGCACAAAGATATTTCATTTTGACAAACCAGATTTTTCAAAGCTTAACCCTTAGTTGGAGGGGCCGGCGTATAGAGAATGAGTTATTTCTTGCTGTGAATTTTCAACTATTCCTCCCTGAGCTCTCTCCCTCCCTCTCTCTAACCGAACAGAAACATCCCTCGAGTACAATGCGTCGAACCGATTCGTTCAATCTAACTTCCAATATAAACAATTTTTTTTCGCTCGGTCACGTCGGTGGAAACTTGTGCGCTGCCATCAGATTCGAAGACAAAGACAAGACGGGCATACGCAGAAAAACTAATAAGTTAGCTTGAGTGAGAAGATTTTTCGACTCTTTCAATGAAAATTGCCAAAACGTTTATACATTTGGTGACCAACTCACGATACACGAAAAATTGGAGCCCTTTCGTGGGAAATGCTCATTTTTTCGACATATACCGATTTTTTTTTTCTTTTTCTATTTTATTTGTCATTCTTTTTCTCCATTTCTCTCTATTAAGGTTCCTGAACAGATTAAAGTGATAAATTAATAAAAATCTGTATGAATATGAAGCGCAGGGTGAAAAAATCTTCCTGTCGTACTGTATCCGCCGCCGCTGCCAAATTGGGACAAACGAGCCCTTCTAACTAAGGGCATCTTTTGTCTTATTTTCTCCTTTTGCTTGCGAGCCAAATTTCAGTTGCTATTCAAATGCTTTGATCAAATCGATATTATAAACAATATTATTCTATTGTTCTTTGCCCATCCTCAAAATTGCATTGGATTAAGTATGAATATTTGGAAATAACAAACATTTTCCGCTTATTATATTTTCGGTCAGAAAAATGTGATTACTTTACTTTTTGACTTACTTTTTTGATGTTGTTCCTCTGACATCGTTTGGTAATTAGCTGACCCTGGAATTATTACATCATGCATGCTTGCTAGGCATTAAACAGCATGATGATACGGAAAGAAAATTGAGCAGTTTTCTTTGAATAGTTTCATAAATCATTTTGGTTGGGGACATGCGGATGAATGTAATTTCCGAAGTTTAAATAATTAATCTTAGCCTTCTCTTAAAACTGATTTTAAATCTTTGTAGGTGAAATAGTAACTACTAAAAAGTTCTTAGAAAGTTAGAAAAGGGATGCATGAGTGGTTAAAATTTGGTTTCGTCTGCTTACAAAAAAGAAGTTAAGAGAACTACTGTCAAAAATAGGTGTTAGCAAATTCATAGTAACTTATAATATTTTTCAAATGGATCTTGTATTTATTTCAGGACATACCAAAACAATAAATCATTTAACTTTAAATATCTTTTTAATTTTAAAAATACATATTTTGTTGCTTAATGCTTTATATGGCGAGATATTAGTTTTAAATTTTTTAAGGGTAACGAGTGATTTAAAAAAATTACAACAAGTGATTCTCAAAGTGAAGATAATAGATCGTGCATAGAACCATATTAAAAAGTGGTAAAAATGAAATGAACAATGCACGAACGATTCCTGATTATGAGATACAGTACCGGTCAAAAAAGTGTCAAGTTCATGTTTTCTGAACATATTTTCTTTCAGTGTTGTCAGCAACTATTTTAAATTTCTGAGTCGAATTTAAGTGACAATTCCGCGTTTTTGGAAGTACCGTAAACCTAATTACAAGTAACTAGTGTAATAATTAACAAAGTTTTGAAAAATTTGAAATTTCATCACATTTGGAGTGATGTCTTTTTTATCTGCCAGTTTTATTTTAGGACATTTCTATATAAGCGTTGTGCTTAATTAAACTTCCTCTATTCTTGCTGATAATGGGTTTTCGTCGTGGCATCGGTAATTTGACCATTCAGCAACAGGAAGCCATAGTTAATGGACGCGCTCAAGGGCGGACTCTTCTCGAACTTGGGAAAAATTCAATACATCAGAGTAGAATATCGAAGTTCTTGAAGAGATGGATTGATCAGGGAGGAGTGACGAAGTTTTTTAAGTCCGTACGTCCTCGTTCTACATCTCGTCTTTTCAGCAGGAACGTCTTACGTCTTTCACGTGTCAATACCCGCCTGACGGCTGTAGACACTGCATGCAAGCTTTGTGACCCCCCAAACCCAAAACCCTCTGTTCGTACTATCAGGCGTAGGCTTCAAGCAGCTGGACTGAATGGAAGACGCCCCGTCAGGAAACCGACCAAGGCGCTTGTGGAATGGGCGAAGGAGGACAAGTATTGGACCAAGACAGAGTGGGAAGATGTCCTTTGGAGTGATGAAAGCAAGTACATGTTGTTTGGTACGGATGGGATACAGTGGATTCATCATCCCCAAGACACTCGTTTCAACCCCAAATACCAGACTTCATCAATGAAGCATGGGGGTGGAAATGTCATGGTTCGGTGATGCGTCTCTCGCCTTGACATGTGTCCTCTGAGGCGGATTCAGAGAATCATGGATACGTTCCAGTATGAATACATCCTTGAGAACACTATGCGTCCGTATGTACACAATTTTCTTGGTCGTGGCTTCATTTTCCAATAGAATAATGATCTGAAGCACCGATCCAAGCACATCCAGAACTGGTTCTCCCGACGTCATGACACTCCTTGACTGGCCAAGCCAATTCCCAGACCTTAAAATTATCGAGATGGTATGGACCGACCTGGAGCGTCGTCTTGCAAAAAGAAATGCAAGGAATGCTGATGAAAAATTCTCCTAACTTGAGGAAGAATGGAAGAAGATCCCTCTCTCCTCCATCCAAACTCTTCTCGACTCTATGCCTTATAGGCGCCAAGCTGTTATTGATGCCAACGGGTTTGCCACCAAGTATTTATATGTAATTGTTCATATTTTCTTCGATCCTGGGAATTTTGTATACTTTCAACAAACTTCAACTTGTTGTTAAATTTTGCTTATTTTGAATAAAATAATAAATTTGTTAATTTCAATTCCTTTTTCGCTGTTTGAATTATCATTGGTTTATGCACCAAACAAATACCTAAAAATACATATTGTGTGACAATTTCAGCCAAAAAGGTTCACTTTTGGGTGAGTTAGAGCCAAAAAACATGAACTTGAAACTTTTTTGGCCGGTACTGTACAAGAGCAAAACTTGGATATTTTTAATGCTTATAATATTCGTGCAAAGCTAGTTTAAAAGTTGAGGAACATATCCCACTATGCAGCAATAATGACGGACAATAATTGAGAACCTTTTGTAGCACTTTCAACAAAATAGAAAGATAAAAAATGAAACCTGGGTAAATGCTGATGTGGACGCATACAAGACTGTCAATTTAAGCGAACACACTAAGTGACGAATTTCATTAATCACCAAGTAGCTGATCAGAAAGACTTTAATAATATTTAAACGTTCATAAAATAAGTATATGGGAACGAAAACAGATAAAATTCCAATTAAAATTTCTTCTAAAACATCTTTCTAGGGTGTTTTTGAAACATTTTATAAAGTGGTTTAATTCCAATGCAAGTAATGCTTAATTAGTTGTGAAATTTTTTGACAGTCTCGATCAAAGGCCTCAAATAAAAAATGTTGTCTGTTTATATCAATGAGTTATTAACATGCTAAAATAGGATTTTAATTCGGTATGCACAGTGTTCCCACTAAAATCCCTTAAACCTTCTCCTCCTTTATTTCAGAATAACTGCATAGTCATTAAAGTGGTGTCTAGGCACAGTAAAGTGGATGTGCGCCACGCCATGAGATCGCTTACAGCGCCACCTTGCAGCAAACTGTGGAATCAGCAATCCTATCTCGCAAATGGAACGATGTAAGAAAAAAAGTCAATTACGAAGTTGTAGGGTCTTACCATTTTGTACAAAAAGACACCTTAAGAACTTTAATACTAAGAATATAACACTTAAAAATATCATTTGTTTCTTTGCGATTTCCGAAACTGTGACGTCACAAAACATGAAAAAAAGGAGAAAATGTTATATTTCGACAAAACAGCCCTAATGGTCTTTTTCCTGTGTGGAAACCTCAAGCAACAGGTGTATACGGCCTCTCCACCAACACTGTAAGATCTTCGACAACGTGTCATTATTGCTTGTGCATTGATGCCGACTGATTTGCTAAGAATTGTGCTGAGTGAAATTCAAGCAAGGTTCCAAATATGCATTGCAGTTGACGGAGATTAGTTTGAACACCAAAAATAAAGGTAACTCTTGAAAGTTAATTGTTTTATTTTTATCTTTCTACCACTTTTCGTCATATAACAGTGTTGGAAATCGCGATCAATTAAATGGTGTTTTAAGTGTTCTGTCCTTATCATTGGTGCCCAAAAGGTGTCTTTATGTACAAAATCAACGTTTCCCTACGATTTTGTAATTGATATTTTTCCCTAAATCGTTTCATTTTCGAGATAGAAACGCTAGTTCTGCAGTTCCCCGCCAGGTCGCACTCATGACGTATCGCATAGCCGCTTTAGACCCTAGATACCACTTTTATGACTACAGCTGCAGCCGTGCTGAAATTACGGAGGTGTAAGGGACTTCAGTGGGCACCCTGTATAGATCTAACAAAACAGAGCTTATGCCTATAGATGGCAGGTGAACAACAGCATATTGCACATCTACATAATTTTATTACGCAGTTATCTCAAGTAATTTCAATAAAGTTAACTCGGCTAATAAGATTAAATTTTTCTTCATATTATTATGAGAAGATTCCAAGAAATGTTTTCTTGTAGAAATGGAAGCTTATTGATTGGCAAATACCGAATGCTATTCGAATTTTCCAATAAACTCAAACTTTAACTTCCGATAATCTTAATTAACAAAAATACTACATTATTTACTGCATTTCTTGTGACATTAATCAATGAAGCAAAGAGGAAAATATTAACAATAGTTTTTCTACTTCAAATCAAGAGATATTGTATTGTTATCATTGTTCATTAATTTTGTTTGGATAAGTTTATTATTTATCGGTGACAAGTTTTATCTTGACTTTTTGGAAACATTGGATCAAATAAATTGACAACAAAACTCTTCTCAAAAGGACAGTTTCAACACTATATCATAAAGAAATAAAATGGCGAGAAAATATACTGCACTAAATTCCATTATCTGGTTGCCGTTTTCAAAAGGAAGACGATGCATTTAATATAATCAAGAGGCTTTAAGCTCTAAAATTTATTTAGAAATAGAATTCTAATGTATTTTTTTAAAATTTTAATGTCAACATTTCTCAGAAAATGGTTTGAAATTTAAAATGATGAACAAAAATTTATTTAGCAATTAAGTAGTTTTAATATCTCTTCTTTAAGAACATCAGGATATTAAATTTATTTTTCCTGTTTGCTAAATAAAAATGAACAAGATCGAAAGCTAAAGAAAAAATAAGTGTTTTAAAAAATATGAAATATATAGTAAATGAGGGTGATACAAAAAGTTCCATAAAATTTTTATCATTCCATTTATACTGAATCCTTAAATAACTATTCGAAACGCATTTTTCAGAAAATGTTGTTCATTATTTTAGTGCCTCAATTATTTTCCATTTTTAATGAAAGGCAGATTCATAATAAAAGAAATTTTTTGTCGCATCATTTGTTTACGTACGGTTTGTTATAAGTCCATTAATATTTTTTCATTATTTCTTTAACTTTAATTCAATATTTCATCAGCTTACTTAATGATCATTTTTTTATTTAAAAAATCCAATAAACAACTACACATCATTTTTGTTCAAACTGCGAAAAAAAATAGGAATCATTATAAGTTGCATTGTTGTTGCAGCTCCAATAGTTAATCTGTATTTTTTCATGATACACAATGAAAACACACGTATTCTTTCTAGTAAATTGGAGATGCTTTTATACTTGGCATTGCTTAGAAAACAAAGGAAAAACACTCGAAATTCTTTTTCATTACAATGATTTAATTTCAACATTAGATTCTAAAGAGAAAAAATGGTGATTATTTTTCTCAATTACTTGAATCTTCTCTAAAGTATTAATTTTAGATATGATCAGAACAAATCTTTGCACGAACTTTATTTCAACGAATGTTTAATTAATTGTTTCACATAAAAAAATTGTTAAAAACTTAGCAATCCTCAAAAACTAGACGCTGAATTATTTTTATTTTACAGTTTAATGAAAAAAATAAGTTCTCTTATACTATTTTCACACCATTTCATTAGTTTGGGATTTATTTTCTGCTGCGTAGTTAGGTTAGGGTTTAAATACATCACCTAGAAAAATTTAAGTAGTTCTGTAACGGATATAATTATCCGCCAGATGGCGCTGCCTCCCTCACTGTACTCGATGACTCTGACAGTGTGAAATAAGACGCGCGATGTTCGGTAGTGTTGCACTGGCAAAATGTTTTCTTTTTCTTTGAACCATGTAAAT
Source organism: Araneus ventricosus (assembly GCA_013235015.1). Taxonomy (NCBI): domain Eukaryota; kingdom Metazoa; phylum Arthropoda; class Arachnida; order Araneae; family Araneidae; genus Araneus; species Araneus ventricosus. The sequence goes on along the minus strand of BGPR01000026.1, from coordinate 1,570,257 downwards.
AACTGTAAATAATCATGTAGCCTTCATTGAATAATTAGTTATCGTTCATGGAGCCCTCTTCATTTCGTCCTGAAATATTTTTCTTTGGAATATTGTGACGACCAACTCAAGTAACCCATTCTAATGGAGTAGAGTTACGATTCTTATTTTTAAACATCGTTTATAAGTTTAATTCTATCTTTTATTTAATGCCAGATATTATTTTACAAGAATTTTATTTTAAATATTTCTAAATATACATATGAATTTATTTCAATTTTTGTCTAAACTTGAAACTTAAAACGGTATTTTCTAATTTTTAAGTTTTTCTTTAGATAATGTTACACTAACTATAAATTTCTGATTATGTACACAAAACTAAAGACAATATTTGTATATTTGTGAGACAATAATGATTGATTGCTTAACAATAATAAATTCTTTAATTCTTGCTAAACTTGGAGAAAAAAGAAAGATATTGAGAATTTGATATATTATTTTTATGTCGAGTCGTAAAGGAATTTCTAGGTTTTTCCATGGACATTTTAGAAAATATTAAAGATTTTCTAACCTGCAATCCGAAATGAAGTGGAAGCTGATAAAAAAATATTACATTAGCCTTGCCATGAATTCTGAAGTTGTTGGTTTAGTTCTAAAATTGGCTGAAGATAGTTTATTAGTAACATATTAAATGTTTGTTTTAGTTTCTTTAGAACGAAATATTTTTGCCATTCTGCTTTATCTATCTCGTTAAATTTTGTAAGTAGGGGAAAATAGGGATACTTGACCATGCGTGATTTTCTTAGATTGTGAGGAAATTGGTAATTTGTGTGTGCCATTTTTATTTGTTCTTTGGTCATATGGTCTGTTGGAGGGCATTTTTATACCAATCTGAAAAGCCATCTTAATGGAGTGTAGCTAAATATGTTTTGGGAGGTACAAAAGTAAATTTTCACTTTTTAATTCCCCAGTAGATTAGAAGTGTACTATTGAAGATATGATTAATTAAAATATTTCTGAGTTTTAAGCATACTTCTAGCTATAATTTGATATAAGATATTATGCAGTATCTTAATTTTAAGTGGTTTAATTTCCAGATTATTTAGAAAAAGTCAACTTAGGGATACTTGATCCTAAAACGTTAGGGATGCTTGATCCTATCAGAAGCTATTGCAGCTTCGATGTCGTAGCCGACCGAAGCACCTTTTGTGGTTGGGATCAGTTTTCTGGTGCGTGGAGTTTGTCGGCAATATGGCAACTCAACTATAGAGATTAAAGATTTAAAAATAGTTTAAGTATTTATTTAATAAATAAAATTTCTTTTTAATGTGATAATTTCAAATAATGCAAATAATTATTTTTTAAGAATTTTAAAAACAATTAAAATTCATTTATTCCATTTTTTCCTCGCTTGCGAAAAAAAGGCGATTTTTATTCAGTTATTATTTTAATAAAAATCTTTTGCTCGAACTACTTGTTATCGTTTGGTTTCTTTAACATTTCTTAAAGAGTTCGTCTCTGCTGGTTTGAATTTGCTCGTAGAATATATGTTTCTTCTTTTGCTTTTGTTTGCATTGAAATCGTAAGATAACCGAGTAAGTCTAATTACCTATACCAATTTCTTTATTTGTACAACATTTTTAACCTTTCTTTTCATTTTGGTGGTGTTATATTCTATTCTAATTTTACCCAAACTGGCAATTCTTCAATACACTATTGACGTTGTTAGGTTCCCAGTTCCATTGCTATGATTTTTATCATTTAATTCATTCAATATTTTATTTGTTTAGTTAATTTTGAGCTAATTTAATTTATTTTAATAACTAGATTTAAATTAATGAATAGACTAATTTAATTTAGTGACTAGAATTATGTTAATAACAATTGCGTTTTATAAATGCCATATCATTTTATTTTTAATATTAATTTCGTTCAAAGTTTTGATAATTAAGACTTTTAATTCAGTAGTTTTAACCTAATAAGAGGAAATTCGCGTATATCCAAATTATCGAAATAATTTAATAACTCTTTGTAAGTAGGGTAAAGTATTCCTAGCTTAGGGCCAAATATCCCTAAGGTTGGGGATTTTAAATTGGAAATACATATGGTAACGTATGACATAAATACATTTGTCATTCTTAAATTCATATCCTTTTATTATGCTTACTATCAAAATTTTCGAGAAATATAAGAAAAAGTGAAAGTAGAGACAAGTATCCCTAGTTCTCCCTAAATATTTTTCTTTAATTTCATTCTTTTTTGTAACATTTAGTTTTCATTAATATATATTCTATTCTTTAATATATATTATATGTCTTGCTTATATGTTCAAATCACTGAATGTACGAAACATTTTGTTGAGTGGCATATACATTTAATCAATTATAAAAGGTCAAGTTATCAAATACATATGGGAACGTTTTTAGTGCTCTCATCTTTTGACTACTGTGTGAAATAAATTTTAAAAAATCATGTGTATAGGCATTTTCAATTAATTTTGCTTTTATCCGTCAACAAGCAACCAAAAATTATATAAATAAAATTTTATAAATTTATTCTAAAGCAAAACACCCTGAAAATCAACACAATTGGAAATAAGACAACAACACTAAAATGCATTGGAATTGTCTTTTATAGTTGAAATTTCAGAAGGCAGCAGAATTATTCCTGCAATATTTTTCAAATTAACTTGCAAAAGAATAAATGATAACGGTAGATAATGGCAAGATTCTTTTTATTCTTCAAGAGCTATTATAAGATTTAACTAAGGATGAAACAAGATCGACACTAATGGAATCTGTAGTTGATTTAATAAAATTAAATGTCACTTTTGAAGGAAACCTTACGGATCAGATCAATTCTTTAGATTCCTTATTCAGAAAACGCTTCACTTAATACGGTTTACGTGTGAAACTCAATTTGTCAATTCGGATTTTTTCTATTGAAATGGTATCGGTTAAAAAAATCCTTTAAAATTGCTAAGGATGGAATTAAAAAATTGCATATAAACTTTCCGTCTAAAAATGGAAGACTGAGAAAAGGCCATCGTGTTCTGAATAATAATAATTCGATTCAGAGGGGAGAAAAATTGAAGAACGTCTTTTTTTACTGTAAATTAAAAAACGCAAATGAAGTTATTTTAAAAAGTATAGGTATTCTATTTAGGTACAATCGAATAAATTTGCTAGAAAAACTCAATGCATGATTTTTTCATTTTCAAACCTCGGATTCATTTAATTATTTTCATTTACTTTAAAGAAGATTTGATATTTTTTTCTAAAGTTTCTAAATATTTTATTGAACCTATTTAATTGGTCAATAACTTGGATAAGAATATTATTTTTAATTACAATTCTGGAGATAAGATATATTTCAGGCATGAAAACGACATTAAGTGTTACATTTAAGTCTGTAGCAATCTTCACTTGAGATTCTGATTTTCAATGATTCCCCCTATCTTTAAAATTCATTTTAAACTATTTGCTTCTGAATTTTACCAAGTCTTGCAAATAAACTAACGGCTATATTCCAGATATAAGAGAGAACGAAGCGCAGAAATTAATGCTGGACCCTCAACTAGTGTTGTGGTACCATTTAGACCCATATGATATTTAACTCTCTACCCTCTGAGAAAAAAATGTACCACAGTCTTCTTATTATCAGCGCCTTTCGGACGGAAGAGTCACGAGGTCTGGCCAAATTCCTGGCCTTGTTCTAGTCTCTCGCTCATTTATTTTATTGGTCTGAATTTGCGGTATCAGAATTCAACCACAATATCGCTTGCGTAACTCCTTTTCCAAACGAGTTTTTATTGCAACTTAAAGCTGTAATAAAACTTAAAGTTGTAATAAAGAATGTTTCTTATTATTTTTATTATAACATGGTATTTATAAATAAACAGTACTAAACAGCAGAATGAAGGCTATAGTTTTTTCCAAGAGCTTTATTCCAATTCTGTTATTCAAAAATGATCAAAAGCCAGGAACTTAGTATATCTAAAAGGGTAGATTAAACATGGTACTAAATATTAAAGGAGTAGCTTACACAAATTTGCAACCTATTGAAAAAAGAATTCCAAACACTCATAAAAAATGAACTTCTCTGAGTTATTCTAAAGTAAAATCTTAAATTTTAAAACGAGATCAACCAATTAAAGTAAGTGTTATAATGCCATTAAGTTTCTTAGTTTCAGCTTTAAATAAAATCATAAAAATTTATTTCAATTATCAAAAAATATAGTTTTCATCGTCTTTGTCTTAGACCTGTGGCCAAATGTAGAGCAAGATACAGAATCCTGCTACGTCGTCTTGAAAATTTTAAAAAACTTCTTGAAAAATATTAAACAAGGAACCAGTATCAATCGATACTTTTAATTCGCAGTCCTTCTAAAGCAGCAGATGTAGGACACAGGGACTTTTGCGCATCTGGACTACTGAAAGTAGCAACGAACAATCATAAACCTAAAACATGAACTAATGAAAGTTGTGGTAAAAACTAACTATATTAGTTTTAATATATATATATATTGATAGCTAAGAACAAGAGCACATAAACAGAATAGTTGAAGATCAGGAATTTTGTACAAGTCCTAATTAACTATTAGGAAAATATTTCAAAAATGTGCGAAGAGTGCGATTAGTGGGTTTAATTATCCAAACTTTAAATCTTTTTTTTCCTTCATGTGTCATCTCTCACTTACATTCAGATTATTTACAGGAATTTACTCATATAACACTGCTTAATCCTTTTTCATCCGACATTATTTCCATGATTTTTTTTCTCTCACTTTTTTTGTTTCGTTTGTTTACGGCAAATTTCTTCTCGTCTTGGAGTTTGCGAGTCTTAAGCTGTCACTACTGAAGTGTGATTTTGTGGCTCAGCAACCCCCTCATTTAATTGCAAGTAATTCTTCTTAAGAATACACACATAAAAAGAAATTTTTGTCCTTTCTTTGAGGGTCGATTCTTTTCGACGGTGTAAGAGGATAAGATCAAAAAGTTTCCTTTAATTCCTTATTCTGTTTTTTGCTACAGGAGGAGCTCCATCACTTCTAGGCTTTAAAGTTTTTCTCATTAAATATTTTTAACATTTATTTGTTGTTTATTACACCTGGATTATATCTTGCTGAAATACTCATGAGTGTATTAGAGATCACTTTTGAATAAAAATTATTTACGTCACGAAGGTTAAAAAATATTTATAGTACCGTATGAAGACATGACCAATACACTATGCTCTGACTCATATTTGAAGCACTGTCCTTTTTTCACATTTTTTTGTAATTTTGAATATTTTAATATTTAATTAATAAAACTATTTACTTACTACATTTTTGGCAAAAGTAGGAATTTTTGTAAATAAAGTTTCATCGTATTATTCATGTTTTAAAGTTAAATTTAAATAAAAATTAGTTAGTAAAATTAGTTATTTTTCTTGAATTTCTGACCATCTTCTGAAACGATTTACGAAATATTTAAAGAGAAAAAAAGCGCAGTGTACCTTAAAAAAATTCAAAAGAATGTCATTCATATAAAATCGTTTTTCGACATATGGCTTAACAAAGTATTCACATATAAAATGTACAAAATAGGTATAGAAAATACGTATACAAATTATGGAGTTATTAAATATATGAAGTTTTATTAAACGTTTCTGTAAAATTGATAGAGAATATCTCAAATTATCTAGAATATGCTCTAATTTTAAAATACCCGCATGATTTTTCCCGTCATTCTGCAGATCTTTCCACTGCAGTTTGCCATCTTGAGTTGTCATAAATTAATTATCAATATAAACTCAATTTTTATCTGACAATGTCAGCAATATTCATTTTCCTTCAGCATATTGTTTAAATAAACTGATTCCTAACATTGTTGACGCATTTTTTACTTTATAATTAAAATAATCATCTTTTATGATTTGTTTTAAATAAATTACTTCCAAACATTATTAATACAATTTCCTAACTTATTAATTACTAGCCGCCTTCGCCGACCAGCTTGTTCGCCGGGAACATGATTTCAATTGAATTTCAGACTGTGGTAGATATTTAACTCATGTTCTTTTAATGAAACCTGCACCTGTTCTTTTACCTGATGGAATCAAATACCGGACCATGTCATTCAGTCATTCACTACCCACTCCGAACCAGCCTGCCAAATTTGGCTTAACGCTTTACATGTCCCGGAGGGGAAGGGTTTTTTATTATGTTCAAAGAAAATTGCATACTACACCGAAACACTGGATACATAGAAATAAATTCAAAAATTTAATATAAAAAGCAAAATCAATGTTGCCACAACTCAATCAGCCGAAAACGGCCGGGAGAAGATACACAAAATGTCAGGGTGCAGAAACAGCAGTAAAGAAAAAGAAACAATAGTTAAAAAAAGGGAATTTAAATCCAAGCACATGAAACACATACACACAAACAACACACCATAAAAACACAAGGTAAATTAACCTAAAATCAGCAAAAGTGATTAAAACGACATAGTTAAAAAGAACTAAATAGAAAATCTACTAGAGTTAAGTTTAAGGCTAAAAGTTTAAAAGAGTTTACATTGAAAACAGACGATCACAGATAGCTTCACTAATTTTAAAACAAGAAATCAGCTTGTCGCATTTAATTTTACAAGACAATATGTTTTCGAGCCACAGTGGCTTAGCATTCTCTGTGGGTCTCCCAAGGTGAAACTCATTTGTATAGCGACACTCAAATACATAATGATCGGGGTCACCGCATTCACAATAAGGGGAAGATAGTAGCTTAAATCTTCTGAGAGAGCACGGGAAAGGTCCATGTCCCGTAAGAAAGTATAAGATATATTTATAAGAAATTAACATTTTTTCATCCACACGAGGCACGTAAGCCCTGACCCGGGTCCCTGATGCAGATTTGTATTGGGTGTAACGATCATTCCAACTCTCCAATAAAATTCTTTTAAACTGTAATTTCAGATATGAATATGGAAGGGAGATTCTTTAATTCTCCATTAGTGGTTGCCAGCTTGGCGAATTGATAGGCGAGCTCATTTCCTGGGATCCCAGCGTGATCTTTCACCCAGGTCAGCCCAACCAGCCTCTCTGCCAAGCGAAACTTATTTTTAATTGAATTAACAAAATTTGATTTCGTCCTATGGCTCTTGAGGGCATTGATGGAGGATTTGCTATCGGTGAAGATATTAATTTTAGTATTATTCTCAACTGCCCAGTCAGCCGCCACTCCAAGAGCGGCCAACTCTGCTTGGAAAACAGTATTATTTGGATCTAGTTTATGACTAATTCTTTTCGGCTGAATTTCTTTGTTGAGGATACACACGGAGAATCCAACACCGCCAGCGATCTTGGACCCGTCCGTGTACACTGTACACCTCAAAAATATTACCGCCAAGTCTCTCCGGTAGATTTAAAGCCCTAACATCCAGGGGGATATCGGAAAGCAACAAATAGTGATACAATTTATTCAATTCAATTGTTCCAGCGAGTCCTCTTGAGCGACAGGACCAAATTTTAAACTTGAGGTACTCATCATTGGCCTTAAGATGTAAGGGAGGGATGCCGGACAGGACATTAAGCGCCTGTGTGGCAGTTGTTCTATAGGGTCTCAGAAGTTCTAAAAGAAAACTCTTTGAAAGGTGTGAAGACGTTTAATTTGTTCGACAGTAAGGGCTCCACCCCAAACTCCAGCTCCATAGAGTAAAGCCGGTTCAATAACACTAAAATACCAAAATTTTACTAAGTGTTTGTATATGTTCCAGTTTGCCTTCATGAACCTATTAAAATTGATTGTCAGTTTGTAAATCTTTTTATGAAGGGACAATATATGATTGGAGCAAGTCAATCTGCAATCCAGCAGAATTTCCAGGTATTTCAGAGAGTTCCCTATCTTAACACTTTTCCCATTGATTTTAAAATTGGGATTTCTATTAAAAATACTCTGTCCACGTCTCTGTCTGTAGTGCACATTAGATCTGTAAGCGAGACCCTGACACTTGTCGACCGACAGGTCAAGTTAATTCTCTCAATTTATTGACAATAGCGCCCAGCGCCTTATTTGCATTATTCTCCAATTTTTTCCCGACTCTGGCGGCCGAAACAACAGCAAGGTCATCAGCAAAGGCCTGTAAAAACAAGGTGTCCCTTTTCAAACTAAAAGTTGATTCATGTAAAGCTTTCAGAAATTGCGTGATATAAAGGAACCTTGTGGACAGCCTTTCGAACAAATTCGTTTGATTTCCATAACATCATCCTTAAAAATAACACACCTGTCCAGCAGGTAGTAATGAATAAAATTTTTGTAAAAAGGTCATCTATCACACCGGGTACCCCTGCATACGTGATCCCCCTGGACGGGCGTAATACGTAATAACATGAGAGTGATAACATGCCCTACTATATATTTTATACACAACTTCTAAACTTTCTACGCATACCCTTTTCTTGTTTTCGTATTCATAAGTAAAAATCTTGGACATTGCATCGAAGGAAAAATCAGGTATCAGTGTTTATAAATAATCAGTATGTAAAATATGAAATAAGTATTTGTGATAAATTAAAAACTAATATCGCGATTATTATCGAATTCCCATAGGCGTTTTATAGAACGGTTATGCATCTCTCTATTAACTTACGAAAGTTGAAACGTCAAAAATATTCTCCGGAAAAATGAAAGGTATTATTAAGAATAAAAAATGTATATAATTTATTCCAGTCAGTTAATGCAGCCTGTCTATTACGAGAATAAACTCAAGCATAAAAATTTATTTCATGGCTGTCGTACAAAATAATCGAAATAATTTATATAAAGTAAAAGTTTGTGCGCTCTCTCAACTCTCTGTTGAAAGAAAATGAGCTCTTATAAATAAACGAAAGCAGAATGAATTTAATTAATCGTTAACTTTAAAACCAATGCAAGTAAAATTTAGGTAAGCAAGGAGCTCAAAATAGCAAAGAAGAGCTGTTTTTTTAGAATGTTTACATTGAAAGGATAGCATAATGGATAAAACTTACCTTTTTGGATATGATAGTAGCGTAATTTCTTATAAACAGCCCTGCATTAATTGTTAGAGTGTTTGCACTTTCATATCAACAAGAAAGTAATAACCAGGCTTAGTGATTGCTTTTTTTTTCTTTAAACAATGAAGGAATTTATTTCATTCATTTATGCATTTCAATAAAAATAATAAAAATTCAATAAAAATATTTTAAAGAAGCGCGTTTTTATTAATGCACTAAAAATGTAAGAAAAAATTAATCAAAAATCGTAAAAGCCTGAGGCAGTGATGTAAACACCTGAAGTCAGCTGGAATTTTACACACATTCATAACATATTTTATTTTTTATTGAATGTTTCAGATTTGTCGTTCTTCTTTCATTTATTATGGCTCAATTTCCTTATCGTATTGTTTTCACCGCCTCAGGCTTCTACACATCTTGCTCTCATCTCCAGTTTTTTGACAAAAAAATTATTTTCTACATTTTAGTATAGTATTAGAAGTGTTCCATTTAAAAAATATTTTTTTATTATTTTCTACTTGTTAATCTTCAATATACAGCCCAACGCCGTTATAACGATCCCTCAGTGGACGGACCCAGAAGTTAGTTATATGCCATTTTTCAAGTATTGGCTACACAAAATTTGCTATAATCCTTAAACACATCTTTTTGTTGAACAAATTAATTACACTGAATTACAATTATTTATGGGCTGTAATGAATTGAAATAAATATTTGATTTTAGAAAATTAAAGAGTGAAATTAATTGTATTTACATTTCGCAACTTCTTGGTATCGTTCAAATTTTTCTCGTAGGCTGAGATTACCACGCTACGATTTTTTCAAATGACTCCAACTATAAATTAATCAATAGAAAACTCTCTGCAAATAGCAGATTGACTGTTTTCTATTCTCTCAATAATTTTTACTTTATTCTAGATGAAAAAAGCTTTCCGTTTACTAACACTACCCACTTTACATCTACGCGATGTCAAAAATTCAAACGATATTTAGGAAATGGAACGAAAGAAATCGAAAGAATGCGTTGTGACTTATAGACACAACGCATGTCAGACAGAAGGGAACAGATGTGCACTTCCTCTGAGCAAAAAAGGAAGGCGATTGAGTGATAGACCTTCCTTAGTCGACCCGAAGATTAGCACGCTCGGTGTTGGACTGAAAATGGCTATCCCAGTCGCTGTTAATACGGTTTTCCCCTGAGGTAGGAATACCTGGGTGAGCTAATTAAGTGCGGATTGTGTGGCCCAGCTGATGGATTATATACCCTTGGAATGAGAGGAGCAGATGATTCTGAGGAACAGAGCTTGCAGAAAGGTAAAGTGAGAAATTTAGTTCGCTATATCCGAATTTCTTGCTTTTAAAGTTCGTTGCAAGCATTTAAAAATACATTAGTTGCATAGGAATTCGGTTGGGACCATTTGAAATGTTCGTTCTAACCGATGTTCGTTCTATCCTAGGTTTGTCATACCTATGTTTGACTGTATTTCATAGTCCATTATTATTATTATTATTATAGAACATTGCGATCAATATTTTTAGAATTGACTCTCAGTTGGCATACTGAATCAAGACTAATAAAAGTAATTGAAAATTTGGTTCTGAAAACATTGTATAATAACCGGAAACACAAAAATGTACAAATTTTCAGAGCTCGTGAGAAAGAGCGAAAAATAGACTGCAAAATTCAGCCTTTACAAACATGAGACAAGTCGATTTAAATAAAAGGAGTAATAATTGAAATTAATAATTTACAAATTATATAAAAAATGAAAATAAATGGCATGCAATATAAAGAATTTTAAAAACTACTCTTTCTATTTATATATATAAAATACAAATACCGTGATTCACTCACTTATCACGAAATCTCCCAAACCATGAAAAACTTCAAATTCTTCAGCGAGTTCAAATTCGGAAGGTGCTTGCTCACTAAGAAAGGATTTTTCGAAATTTTAATTAGAATTTTAATTAATTAAAAATTACCTTAAATTTTGACGTTTTACCGCAATTAATATTATTGCACAGAATATTATTGCACAAAAATTATTTTAACATCATCTTAACGTTTAAAAAATTAGCTTTTCAATGACACCAATTTTAGTTCCGTGCGACGTTTTGTTAAATTTTAATTAACTTTTAAAAATGTTTCCAAATAGCGGAGGCGGAGCAACAGCATTACTCACGGTTCCTCAAGGTCCAGTTCTATTTATAGCTCTGTAAAGGGAGGTGAGGTTTTGTGAAGGGTTACGATCCAGGGAGAAATGCCGCCTATTCGTAGGTCACACCAATGGCGGCGAGGAGGGTCAGTCGCCTCTACTTTTTTAAGGAAAGATTAAATTTTTATTTCATTTTAGCTGCCTGAAACTAAGAATTACAAAAAGGCAATAATGTTTGCGAAAACTAACTAATTTTTAAATTAAATTTCTAAATTTTATTCTTTACCCCCTATACTCCCGGGTTTTTTAGATGTCAATAAATTTTTTGCCGCCTCACTTTTTCCACCCAATCTGGAACCCACTGGTTCACACGGGGCGTCCAGTATGTTCGCCTTTCGCGACCCTATTCAGCGTTAATCATCTTACCGATGAGTGCGAGATGAATTGAGTGAGAGTTATTTGAAATGCATTTTTTAAGTTTCGTTAGCTTTTATTCATCATATAGAATTGTATCACTGGCATTCTTAAATTACTGCTTTATATATTCTATCTGTGAAATACAAAATAATATTCACTTTTTTTTATTCATCTTTCCTGGGTTGCCGCGGGTGAAACCGCGACGGGGAATGCTGTAATTAATATAAAATACAAAAATAAAAACTAATTTAAACTGGCAAACCATCTAGTCGCTGAAGGCGGCTAGTAATTGCATATAATTTGCTGTACAAAAGTTTATATAATTAAAAGATAACTTCAGTAAAAAAAAAATTTCTAGATATAAAATTTCCAAAAGCATTATTTGTTACTAGACCATTACGAATTTAATATTTAATTGGATGCGGAAATGCTGTTACGTTTATCAGATGTGCCTTCTGTGACACGTCGTTTGTCACCCGCACTGCCTGATTTTCAAATAATGATTCTAAACAACTTCAGAGTTGAACCTCGCGTTAAATGAAATAACATTTGTGACATTGTTGAAAGCCAAAGCTTCCGGGAACTGTGCTAATTAAGGGCAGCATCGACTTCCATCTCAAATGGTTAAATATCATCTGCATGCGGTGAGGAAGTTAATCCTAAATATTGCACTACCAGTATCGTAATGGTATATCATAATGATGTCTGGGTAGGAGTATGGGCAACAGGCGATGAGGCTGATGGCTGAGCTCCAATCCGTGACTTTCGACAAAATGTGCGCAAAGTATGTGACGCAATTTGGAGAGGAAGGAATATTGAATAAAATCGCCAAAAATAAATAAATAAAATAATAAAAAATTAAACAGTTAATTTATAAAAAAATATATAAGCAGAAAAATGAATAGAAGCATAAATAATACATTTTTTTATTAATTTTATTATTTTTCCTACAGACTGATTCATCCACATTAGGATATGTTTAATAAATTTTAGGATGGAAAATTCTGCGCATGTTAAAATTTAGACAGTTTAATCTAGTTAATCCTTTTTATAAGATTAACTGTTCCCTGATATGTAAAAATCTAGATAATCCGGGTATTTCACCCGGATTCAAGACAAATCCGGGACACGTTTTCAATCCAGGACGAAGTGTAGAAATTCGTGACTAATGAATAATCATGATCGTCGAGTCACTTTATTGATGACACTAACTTGAAAAAATTTCAGTTGAGAAGACATTATATCATGCACAAATGTTTATTCGTTTTCACGCTCCAAATAATTCTTTAATTTGTTTTCATATTCTGTGATCTGACTAGCCATTCATTCTGAAGCAATTGTGCAATCGGGAAACAACTCCAAAATACGCTTTTATCGAAATAGCTCTTTTCGCATAACATTAAATAAACAATTTTGATTCAGCATTTTTTTTCTAAGTTAATTATTGAATTATAAGTATCCTATTGTGTAATGCATTGAAGTTAGTTCAATTTTACTCAATAAACTACAAACTCATATGATTGAAATGTATATAATTTGAAATAGAGAACTCGAAAATCGCGGTTGTTTCCATTTGAAAAACTGTGCTCAAATGTGTTTTTCTCAACAATTATTGTAAAGTGACAGTATATCATCACAAAGTTCAATATATCTTATTAATACAGTTGAGTATTTTATTAGGTTCAAGTTGCTAATCTGTAGCTAACTATAATCAATTGTTTTTGTTTTGTTATTTCTAATTTGTTTGAACTTTTCCGAAAATATTCCAAAGAGGTATAAGAGAGAATAGTATGAATGAACCTGCTTGATTGAAAAGCACTTTTAAATTTCCTAAATCTTTCTCGCTACTTTTACTTTCCTGAAATATTTTACTGAAACATAATAATTCCTTATATATGTTTCAGTGTGTGATTTCATCGCTGCAAGGCGCTAATCATGAATTCTATCATTTGAAATAATACTATTTTCCATTCCATTCTATTTTCTCATTTAAATAAATTTAATAATGAATAAATAAAATTAATAATGAAAATATAATTGCGGAACTTTATAGCAATAAAACGGTACATCGATATGTAATTCATATATAAATTGACTTCAGACGCTTCATTTCAATATCACTAACGTTTTTTTTTTAAAACAAACTGATTTCAAAACTTGAACTCTTTTATGTGTGCTCTACTCTAAGGAAGGTGCGTGGAGCGATGTTTTAATTTTGAATACATTCCGAACATTCTTGATAAGTGTTTTTCTTTTAATTTCTTTGTATTTCATCTAATTGAAATTCAATTAGATGAAATGATGATCCAATTCAAGTTACAATTGAATTCGTTTCGTCTCGCTCAGCAATTAAACCCTCTGAGCGGCGCAAACGTCTTTTTACGTTTATCATGTTCAGTTCAAAAGCAGATAGCTCGAATTTATATGTATATTTTCTTAAACAATCATGGATAAAGTATTCTTAAGATTTCAGAGATATAATTAAATATAAAAAAGATCGATTCATTTACTTTCAAAGCTAAGTTTTCTAACTTCTAGCTAAAAGTTCAAAATAATTGGGCGCTCAGAGGGTTAAGCAATTATTTGGGTTGATATTTTAAATTAATGAGCATAATAAACACGCATAACCCTAGACACCTACTCTACGATATTCGATAATATTCACTATATTCAACAATACTCTAGAAACGCAATTTCTATCGCACAATAATTTGCACTATCTGGAGCATTGGAATTGAGAATCACAAGCTAAACTCTCCTTCATGTAAAAATAACGCTTTGCAGCATTCTTAATTTAAGAAAATTGCAAACACAAATATGGATCTCTACAGTTTCCGAAAGCTTCAACATTAAAAAGCTTCTGTTATAACATATCAATCTTCCAAACTAACTAAAAGATTAAGAGCACTTTAGCTACAGGCTGGGAAATTTCTAAATCATATCTTTATTTGAAACAATTTCCGCTTACAATAAACTTAAATCGATATCTTTCGATTACCATGAGCATTTTCCTATAAACTGGAACAGCCAGATATTTTTCAAATATGCATATCCATACATGGCCTAACCTTCGCTCATTATTATCTTTCAGTAAAGAATCACAAAAAAGATACAACTGCAGCATGCCCCGGAACGGTTTTATCTGAAACCCTTTAAAATTTCTTGAGAAACGTCTTTTTGTTTTCGTTTCGTTCTTTTCTCCCCTAAATTCCGAGACTTGTTTCTTCCATTTCGATTGAAAATGAGACAGAATATTTCTTCGTTCAGCGCTTTTTTTCCATTTGTTCCCCTCCAGAAAACTGATCCAGCGATACTGAATATTCGCGACACTTTCATTCTTGATAGTCAAATAAAAAGTAAAAAGGAAAGATAAAGAAGCGATTTTGTCTACTGTTGACTTTTTATTTCCAAATCAATATACGACACACTGAAGAAGTTTCTTTTGCAACGAAGAATAATTTAAATTTTGCATTATGTCAGTGCTGTTTTTAAAAAGTTTTAATAATTTGAATCCTCTGGCTTCTTAAAAGTGCTTTACAACAGTGAAAAACTTTATCCTCTGTCTATACATATAATCTTAGTACTTAAACATAGCTGAATGAATAATAAAATAATTATGAATTATTTTATTTAAATTTTCTTGTAATAAATTTTTTTAAGGCCTTTCACAATTAAATGAACCATTAGAACAGTTAATAAAGAAATAATTTTTTTAAAGAACTAACCAAATGGCACACGCATAATATGTTTGTTAAATTATAGAAACAATATGAAGGAAAATTACCATTACAGTTTAGATAATTACTTAATTTGAATGAAGCATGTCAGTAAAATTATGTGATTCTACTTCTGCTAACATCTACTTAAATTTTCCTTTCAAATTATTGTTTTAATAAGCTATGCTTGATGTTTTGACCGTGAATTATTTTTCATAAATTTTCATTGAGAATAAAAATACATAGTTAAAATATCTTCTCCATTATTTAGCTCAAATAAATTTAAAATATCTTATTCTTTAATTAACATTTAAGTCTGAAATTTAAAAAATTAACAAAATCGTTACGGATATATTGCTATAATTGAAACTGCAGAGGATCACAATTTTCTTCCTGCGGTTGACCCTCTCTGAGTTAATTTGTAATTTTATTTGATATGAAATGGAATGCAATTTTTACTATTTGGAATGTAAATTTAAAACAGCTGGAAAGAGAAAATTCAACAAATGCCTTTTTCCTTTCAGTCTACTTTCAACCTTGAACTATTCTCCTGCATTAAAATAAGATTTATCTTTACAAGAACTAGAATGCAGTATTCTGAATAGTTTTCATTAATTAAATTCTACCTTGAAACAAAATTATTGTCGTCAGATATTCTGAGTCACCTGACATCGAATGCTTCCCAAGTCCCTACTATCAGATAAAATAATCGCAATCTGTTTGAAATGTTTTGCTACGTTTCAATAAATGCAGCGAGAATGTGCTGTGAAATTATTTACAAAAGACTTTGTTATATTATCTATGGAATAATAACATGTTGCGCAAAAATGTCTTAAAAGTAATCGAAAATGCTCTACGGTAAGATATTATACGGAAATAAACTCCATATTTAATATATCAGTATATTCGAAGCTCAGCAAAAGCCTACTCCTGAAAATGTCATCTGATTTATATATTCTCCAATAACTTCCTGAAGGTCATTCGGGAACTAAAGAAGTCAATTTCTTATCGTAAGCATTTTTGCAAAATGACCTAGCATGAACCTTGCACAACAAGAAGCAGTTTTCCAATTCAAATTAAACTCCACCACGATTCATTCGGGAAAATGGAAAGTCTTTGCCTCGTCTCATTTTAAAAGCGGAAAACATTTCAGCTTGTAAGTTAGCGTTTTTGTTCGTTGACTTTCTTCAGAGGTATACATTCTAACTGTTTCAGTAGAAATAAAAACTCTAGACATTTCTCGGGTATTTAGGATTTTTCAAATACTTTAAAAACTCAATGAACTCTGAGATTTATTAGTATACCATATTTATAAGTTTATTTACTTCCGAAAGTTTATCGATTAAATGAAATCATTTTAAAAAACGAAGCATATGAAGCCAATTAGAAGAAGGAAACGTGAATCAATAGTTGAGTTTCTGTTGGTTTTCCTGACTGAGGCGGGATTCTTTTAGCATAAAAGAAAACACAATAGTGCCTTCTTTGCACACGCTGAATTTCTCAGCATATTAAGAGATTTTGCTCACAATCTGAAGTTTTTGTTTAACTAATTCAAAATTTGGTTGCGTTTTATTAATAATCTTATCGTAAATTTTGGAAACTATGTAACTTTCAAATTAAGGTTTTAGAATGCGATCAACAAATATCTGAAAATGTGTTTGCATGCTGTTACTGACTTATCGTGAAGAATAGTCTGCAATTTTTAGGAAAACTCTCGGATATACTTGGGAAAGTCAGTAAGTAGGTTACAAAAGCCAATAAAAAATGGGAAGCCAAGACATTTACTCGAAAAACATCCCTATTAGAACAAAATATTCTACGATATCTCCACAATGTTGCAAGAATATTCTGAATACCTGACAACATCGTAAAGATATTGTATGAATAATATAGGGCATCCTGTACTAATAGGATACACAATCGCCGTTTACATTGATGCATTTATCCCATCTCTCTACCGGTTTTCCAATACATGCTGTATAATAATCTTTGGATAGCTGTCTCAGCCATTTATATACCTTTCGTTCAGCGTTTGCATTGGTAGCGAGCGCTTGCTAAGTGGCCCAAACAAGTGATAACTCTTGCATAGACAGACCGACGACAGTCGGTTTGTCTACCTATGAATAATTAAACTCAAAAATGTAATGTGCTTGACAAAGAGAATTTGGTATGTTCTCTTTATACCAAAGTTGAAGATCTGCGTCGAATTTCGAACTCAATCCGTCCATGGTTGACTGTCTGTCGGGCTGTTTATTACACAGATAGACAAGATTCTGATGTACTTTGGGGCTTTGGGAAGTATAAAACGTGGAGGTTCGCCCAAATTTCGAAGTTGAGTTTTGTGACTCTCTTTGTATTCCCTGTACGAGAAGGCAAGAAAAAAGAAACATTTTCCAATATACTTAGATAGTGCTGTATATCTGCAGCTCCGATACACGAGACGTTGCTGGTATACATAAAGTGAAACTGTGAGCCAAATCACAAAGTTTTCCAAATGCGTCAGTCCTCAATAAATTTTGAGTTAAAAAAAAACCGAAATATATTTTAATCATTGCTTGCTTTATGAGAGTTATAGTATCATGTGACCTTAGTACGTACAAAAAATATTTCGTTCGGCTTAAAAAAATTGTTGGAATTGACAGAACTGAATTCTTATTCCAGTTTTGTAAACTCGAGAGAAGCTCCAATTTATAACGGATTTTATGCATACAGCAACGATGAAAGAAATCTATTTTATGGAAAAAAACATCCTGAGATCTCATTCCATGTTTGAACACAAAATGGAAGCGAGTGGAATTCCTCGTATGAAAGAAATATTTCTCGTTTCATGCTTTCTTTCGTTTCCGCTTTTTAAATCCCTCCAAGTATTTTGCTTAAAAAAATATTTAAAAATTCTTATACGTATTCATAGGCGACAGATTTTTCTTCTATTTAAAGCAAAATAAAAGAAAACTTGCATTTAAAAGTACAGCAGTTCAAATATATACTCTTATTCTGAAACACATGGTACAAATATCAGTAAAATTCAAATATAGACTGTAACTATATAGAGGAGACTGGGTCAAGACAAAGAATGATTTATTTTAAGTTCATACTATTTTTACTTCACCATTATGCGCATATTACTAGCGATCCGCACTGTTAGAATGTAAGAAATCGCGCAGAGAAATCACTGCCGCCATTTCATTGCTTGTTGAATGGTGTTCGTGTATTTTATCTCACGTGTTGTAATTTTCAAAATCTTCAACGGATGATCTCGCGGACTGAAACCTAAGATATTTGGTTGTTCTTTGTTATGCATGACTACCTTAGACAATACTCTTTTCACAATCTCTATTTATTCACATCTTATTCTTGTTAACTAGCTGCTCCCGCGCAGAGAATCTGCGCTCCGTTATAAGCACACCATGTGTTTTCGGCCAGATTAGAGCATTCTGGATTCTAATTCTTCATATTCTTCTCTCCAAATATACAGCGCGCGTCAACCATCGTCAAGAAAGAAATTGAGCCAAGCTGGCGATTCAGCTCTCCTAGAAAATTCGCCAAGAAGTAGAAAAAAGTGCCAAGTGGTGTGAGTGTAACGGAAAAGTACCTTATATACGATGTTCACCTCAATTTGTGAATTTAGCACTCTGACTTAAACTATTTTGACATTGATCTGAACCTTCTTTGAGTCGCCTAAACCCATCTGCCTCATTTCGAACCGATCTCTTTTAAATAATATCATCCAGTTTCCCTATATTGTAAGAAATATTGTGAACTCGACGTCGTAAAATCGTTTTTTTCGAGGAAAGGTTGTTTTACACCAGAACGAATATACTAGCAGCGTATGCCTATGAAGTTATGCCTAAACAAACAGTTAAATTTGTCTGTTTCAGAGATGAATATCAAAACGAATGCAAACATTTTTAATCAAGTATGAAAACAAATAAATTTTTCAAATTCTCAGATGAAAAACGTACTTTTGATAAGTGAATGACATCTGAAAGTGGAAGTTTGGTTTGTTGCTTGTTCATATATATAATTCTATATTCCGTATAATTCGGAAATTATGCAAACCGTTTGCATTCTCTAAGCAAATAATGGAAATTCGTAATTCACATACAAATTTAAGTTGTCTATTTAAGGCTAAGGATATTTTGAAGATAACCAAAACTATATCATTCGGCTGTGAACTAAAGATTTAATCCTTTCAAGTGTTTTCATAAAAGACCTTAAAAATATAAGGTACAATGCACTTCTATGGTAAACATTTCACAAAAAATTTTAGGCCCAGAAAAAGACATAAATATAAAGGTAGTGAAAAAAATGCCGGTACACTTGTAAGAGCTAAAAGTGTTGAAAAGTATTCTAAATATAAAACTATATTAATCACCTTATATAATATGCTATCACATCATATCCATATACCCATACAACCCATAATATGCTTAGAAGTACTATTTTTGAAACGCTTCTTCTGGAATAGGAAAAGGCCGAACTAAAATGTTTTTTTCTTCGAATTCGCCTAAACATGTAGTTAGTTATATGTAATATAGCGTTTCAAAATTACTCAAGAGTGTGATGAAATTGCCAAACTTTAAAACAAGGACTTGCACCAAAATAAAGAAAATTAAAATATAACCACTCATAAGAGAGACTGTATTTTTTCTAGTAATTCTCGTTGTTTGCATTTAGTATGTTATCATAAAGTTACAACATATGGTATTGTAATGTTATAATCAGACGTATCGGATCACAAACTAATAGTGTTGCGAAAGAATATTCTCACGAACTGAAATGCACTCCACTGAATGAAAATCACGTTCTTACTTTCATGTTTAAAAGTACTGAATGATACGAGAGCTGTATTGGAGCGGGTGTCTTAATTTTAAACAGAAGTAAGATTGCAGCGACGACGCATGAGCTGCACCCCATCCTCCAAATCTTCCTGTTTGACTCTCTCCATTCGCTTAAAAATGCATCACGCTCAATTATACGGTAGTTCTTTGAAATCGGGTTTGGAACCC
This sequence comes from Araneus ventricosus, assembly GCA_013235015.1. Lineage (NCBI taxonomy): Eukaryota > Metazoa > Arthropoda > Arachnida > Araneae > Araneidae > Araneus > Araneus ventricosus. The sequence continues at coordinate 1,549,962 of BGPR01000026.1, read as the reverse complement.
ATGATCTTCTGATACCGAACTCGAGACTTTATCACCATAGCATCGCAGACCTTTACATTTTTTTGGGAATGGCAATAAGTTTTGACATTAGAATTACGTTTAAAATTATTTTATTAGTATTTGCTAACACACAGTAATAATAAAACAACAAAATTTATGAAACACTAAATAAAATTGTGAAATAATGAAAGGGACTGTTGTAGATTGGTAATCCTAATGGGAAACTGTCACTGATTGTATTACGAACTTTTGTTTGGCACAGCATAGTCGAAACAGGTTTTTGTGCATTTCATGTTAGTGGCACTATCTTCCCATTCTTATTCCTCTTGTAAAATATGCATTTGATTTCAACATTAAAATGACGCAGCACATTTTATGGCCAGCGGCACGTTAGCTGGATTAAAACGTGCTGAAAAAAAAATGAAAACATAGCAACCGTAAACATTCAGCTTAATGGATATATTTCTTAATGTAAGCAAAGCAATATCTCGGAGAGCTTGGTTTACAGATTTCACAAAAATTTTAATGAAATAAAATATGAAAGCAAAATATATTAGGATATTATCTCAGATTACAATAATGAAAGAGAAAGATGCAGTTAAATATTTGTTTAAACAATGATAACGGTTTGAATTGCGTTGTAACAATGAAAAGAATTGTTGTTAATTATGCCAAAAATATTTTTAAAAATTTATTAAAATTAGAGAAAAAAACTGTACGACAACTGAATTTATATCATTGAAAGATAATTTCTAAAATTTGTTGAAGGTGCAAAATTAATGTTTGTGCTGTAATATTTTCCGAAGTTATTAAGAAAAAACGCCAAAATTTCGCTTAGCTTTTAATTAATTAAAATTCTAATTAAAATTTCAAAAAAGGGCTCCTCGGTGCACATTCCCACCCTTCAAAATATGTTTGTGCCAAATTTCGTAGCTCTAGGTCCAGCGGTCTGCCCTGTAGAGCGCCGATACACACACTAACAGACACGCGGTCGCACACACATTCTACTTTATTATTAGTAGAGATTATGTAAAATGAGAAATAGTTTTTCGAAGAATTATTCAAGGCTGCAAATTTGAAATTTTTCTTCAATCTAAGTAATATAATTACGGATGCGATTTTAATCGTTGAAATAAAAATAATGACTACCAATAGCATGGTATTTTTGTCTTTACCGCTAACATTGCATGTTTTTTAATTTTTCAGAAACAATGATAAACTGTCTTATTAAAGCTAGTATGTATATTCTGAGATAAACTGAACAACAATTTTTTTTAAAAGCTGAAATGCTTTAATTATAAAAATGTTTCACAGAAGGAAAATGAGTTTATAGATTCTCTCTTGAAGATTCAAATTAATTTTTTGAAATCAAGCTTACTGTATTACATCGAAAAGCTTGAAAAATCATATTTTCTTTCGTTATTGCTTAAGGATTCTTATATTTAGAAAGTTTTAAGATAAGGTAAACTCTGAAATAAATTTAAAATTCCAAAGGAGTTATGTACATCAAAACTCATCTGCTAGTGCAATTTCCTTTAAGAAAGGGACGAACTTTAACATGTCTTAAAATTCCTGACTTGTAGTGTGAGCCGTTATTGATAATTCTTTATCACTTTTGCATTCCTTTCAAATTTTAGCAATATCTAATACGCATTCCTTTAAGAAAGAAAATCTATAATTAATAAGTCACAAACTTTCGAAATCGAGAGAAATCCAATTGCAGAGAGGAAATGAGAAATCAATGTATTATTTGCCGGAGCAAACAAAGTCAGCAATCCTTCTTCCCTGAAAGAATTTCTATTTCATTTAGAAAACTCAATAATTTTTGACAGTAAATTAAATAGCTCAGAGCTATCTGAATATCTATAGGTGCATAGTGCTAAATGCATGACTGCGTTTTTAAGGGACTGATTCGATTAAACCTTAGCAATCATTTACGGTATATAAATTCTTTTCTTTCCTTTTGCAAAATTGAAAATAACTTTTTGGTTTTCAGTACAAAAATATTGGAAGTGATGGAAATTATAAACTGTCAAAATTTATAACAAATTTTACATTCAAAATATCTTTATACTTCTTCTTTCGTTTCTATTGCAAAAGACTACATTTCTATTGTAAAGGACTCATTCTTTTGAATGTATTCTGAATATATTTCTTTTACAATATTAGCTACAACAATTTCCTTATAATATTTGGATCAATTTTTAGATACATATAAAGATTTTGCTCTCTTGATACTACTATGAAATTCAGAGTTTTCAAATCTCTGTGTCTAATGCAAAATTCATAAAATTAATCAATAGTTCAAGCAAAAAAAACAACTCCATAAGAGTAAGCCAACTCAGAAAACGGAAGGATAGCCTGCTTCAATTAGTATAATTTTAAATACGTTTTCACGCCGACTCCGCAGAAAGTTTTCTTTTTCGTCCCAGATGTCTAAGCGCAAAATGTGATCACATCATCGAAAGATTCAAAACGTTTTATACTGTTTTACCAGATTACTTTACTAAATAGTCAGTTTCAAAAATTTATTTCATTTTCTTTATGCAAAACTACCGTATTTCTCTCAATTGCGTAAAATGTCAATTTATAAAGATCACACTTAAAAAAATATTCCTTAAAGTTATATTGAGTTGAGTAACAATTCATGAGCGTTTTCAAATTTAATTTTTAAATTAAAGCTCAGCTTTATTTTTAAAAAGTTTTCTCTGACCGTTTGACGAAGATATTGGATCAGTCCTCTTCCATATTTTTAGCGCGACAAATTGAAGGTTGGCAAAACATTGACGCATTGTTTCTTCTCCATACACGTCACAAAACTCACTGGTCCCTTCGGCGATGCAAATGGTGTCGAAAATACTCTGTTGTGTACATTTGACATTCCATTTTAAAGATCTGTAAATACACAAAAATCAAAATACATTATCTTGTAGATCCTTCAGTTGTTTTTCAAAAAATATAAATTTTGTAAATGCGTTTTATTTCTCGTGTATTTTTAAACAGAAAAAAACACTCATAAATTATTACTCAACCCAATAATAAATCCTAAAGAATGTACAATATATCAAAAAATATAATCTTTTATGTTTAGCTCATAGTTTTGCAAAAACCGGAATTCATGCAGGATCTTTCGATATTGCAAAGAAATCCAATATATATGCCCTAGCCAGACTGTTTTAATACAAAAAATGATGTTTTCAATAAATCTTTATCTTTCAGAACCCATAGCGACCATCTGTTCAAACCCATTTCTATGATGATACGATGTGAATTAAATGATAGGTAGGAAATAGTTTCAACAGGTGTACTACAGAATGAAAATTGGCGCATTTTCTTTCTTTAGCTGAGTGAAATGACGCAATCTATATTTTGAAACATTTTCATTGTTCTCATCAGTCTTTGATTTAAAGGGAATTTTTAATCTACATAAGTTTTGCGTACTAAAAACAAAGCAAATCTCTAGACAGGAAAGCATATTTGAAATTGATATCATACAGTTTCAATTATGTATCCTTTAAAACCGCACGCAACTATAACATTAAGATTTAGGTTGATGCAAACATGTAAAAAGGGAAGAGCAATAACTGTTCAGAAAAATCCTTTTAATAATGTATTGTTTTTTGTCTAAATTATTATTGCATCCATTATTTTATATATTTCCTTTATAACTTTCAAATTCGTATGCATATTCAATACTTCCATTGTTAGTCATTAAAATCGAAGTTTAAAATCTCCCAGTTCCGTATACGAAAGAATTCAAACTACAATCAAGCGTTATTTCTAAAAACATACAGAAGTTATTTTTTGAATATCAAAAAAATTGCGTTGTATTTACCGATCTAATTATTATTCAGGTTTTCTTATGAAAGCGTTTGAAACACAACTATCTAATTATGACGAGTGAAAGGCCGCGGTGGCCTAGTGGTAAGGTCGCTTTGGAGACGGAGGAATGTTCCAGGTTCAAAACCCGATTCCACTGAAGATCCGTCGTCTGTTGGGCAGGCTGCATACTAAACTATACGTAGGAAGTTACACGTCCTCCCGTTGGTGTTGCGTGGAAGTTTGGAGAGGGGTGTGCCATCTCAGGCGTCGTCCTCGTCATCTGACCGAGGTTCAAAATCGCGAGGTCCGTCCCAAAATAGCCCACGTGTTGCTTCAAAACGGAACGTTAATCCAACCTAATAGATTTTAATTAGAACTTAAATTAATTAAAAATTACCTGAAATTTTAGCGTTTTCTTCCGGAATAACTTCGAAACCTATTATCGCACAAAAACCATTTTGACATCTTCTTAAAGATAAAAAAATAGCTTTTCAGTGACACCAATCTTATTTCCATGCGACATTTTGTTCAATTTTAAATAATATTCCAAAATATTTTAGAACATGAATTGCAACAATGTTTTTATTGTTGTAAATAAAATTCAAATAAATCTCATTGTTTCAGCAAATCACGCTCTATAGTAATTGTTACGGTTGTGATTGTATAAATTGTCTTCTTGGGAAATTAACTTCAAATAAGAATTTTCACTTTACTATTCATTGCTGAAATATTTTATAGCACCTGCTTCGAAGTAATATTTTTTTAAGACGTAGCAACAAATATTTGAATTCAGGATATCTTTCTGTGTGTGTGACGTAGACTCAAATGATTTTCACCCTTTCTTCAAGTCTTTAATCTCATGCTTTTCCGCCATTTTAAAATTATGAGGCATGAAAACGCTTTCCAACTTTTGTATATTGCATTATAAGTTATTTTTTTATTAAAATTTTGGTTGGCTTAAGAGTACAGTACTGCCTCCAAACTTGAATTTCCTCAAGTGGCTCTTCAAATTTGATATTAGATTTTGCGAAGTTCAGAACTTATGGTAGGAAGCCAGTTTAATGGTAGAGGAAAGAGTCGTGAAGTTGGTAACGGGGCATTATCTCGTCTATATATATGAAAGGTAAATACCATTACTCGCTCACTCACTCATCACGAAATCTCCCAAACCAATCCCCACCTAGAAACTTGAAATCGGCAGGGGGTTGCTTTTTAAGCAGTAGTTGCTCACTAAGAAAGAACCTTTCGAAATTATAATTAGGATTTTATTTAATTAAAAATTATCTTTAATTGTAACGTTTTTCCGCAATAACGTCGGAGCATATTATCGCACAAAATTCATTTTAACTTTATCTTAAAATTAAAAAAAATTAGCTTTTTAATGACACCAATTTAATTTCCCTGCAACGTTCTGTTTAATTTTAGTTAATTTTTAAAAATGTTTCCAAACACAACCAGACGGAACAACGGCGGTGTTCACGGTTCCTCAAGGTCACAGTTCCATTTATAGCACTAAAAGGACTGGAGAGGGTTGGTGATGGGTTATACGAACTAGGGAGAAATGGTGCCCAGTTATAATTCACATTAGTGACGGCGAGGAGGGTCACTCGCCCCCTTCTTTTTTAGGGAAAGATTAAATTTTTATTTCATTTTAGCTGCCTGAAACTAGGAATTACAAAAAAGCAATAGTGTTCGGGAAACTAACTAATTTTTTGTTAATTTTTTAAAATTTTATTGTCTACCTCTATACTCCCGGGTCCTTTAGATATCTATAAATGTCATTTGGGTGTCTTTTTTGCAGACTTACTTTTTCCACCCAATTTGGTACCCAATGGCTCACATGGGGCCATGGTCTGGCTTTCGCGACCATATTCGGGGTTAATCATTCTACCATTGAGTGATAGATGAATTGAGTGAGAGTTATTTGAAATGCAGTATTTAAGTTGCGTTAACTGTGATGCATCGTACAGAATTGTATCGCTGGCATTTTAAAATTTACGTCTTTATATAGTATTTTACTATCTGCCAAATACAATAAATAATCACTTTTTTGTTCATCTTTCCTGAGTTGTCACGGGTAAAACTGCGACAAGGCATACTATAATTAATGTAAAATACAAAAATAGAAACTAATTTAAACGTGTGAACCAGCTGGTCGCCGAAGGCGGCTAGTCTATATGTATGAAAAAGGAAAGTAAGTTTGTGAGTTCGTTTTTTGGTTCTTTATGCACGCCCACACCATTGGACTTAGACGACCAAATATAGCACAGTGATGAATTAGCTCAAGAGGGAGCTAACGCCTTAAAAATTATTTTAAAATTTGAATTAGATTTTTATTTATTTAATTATATTACGAAAATGAAGCTATTTTTAGACGTTCTTCGCCAATAACTTCTGAAATACTTGTGGTACGAAAATTATTTTTACATCACCTTAAAGAGCAAAACATTACCTTTTTAATGAGACCAATTTAATTGCTGTATTTTTTTCTCTAACTGTAATTAAGGCTTCAAAATTCATTTTATACGAAAATTGTAACAATGTTTTCTTTTGTTATAATTTTATTAAAAATTAAACAATAGAAAACATTAAAATCAAATTTGTTGCTTCTTCAAATCTTTTATTCACGTGTTTTCACCGTTGTTAATGTTAAGAAAATATTGCTTTTTTTGGGTCAACATAGATTTCTTACTTCCGCTATTATTTCATAGCATGCACTTAACTTCCGTTTCATTTCGTAGCTTTTAACATGCAGACAAACAAGACTAAGCGAAGTTTCCTTTAATTTTCACAAACATTTAAATAATCCTAATCGGTGTGAAGCTGCGCAGCGACCGGGGATTAAGTGAAGTACGGATGTCGCAGATGCCAGTTTTAGGGGCGCCACGGAGACAAAACATTACTGCATTTATGCCAGTTATTAAAGCAAATATGATTTGAGGGTGTAAAAATAATACCAAGCCCGAGGGCCATTTGCACTTGCTAAACAAATGACGACTGGGGTAAAAAAAAATCACATTCCTCGGGCGCCACTTACCCCCTGCGACACTGGTCATGTTAACAAAACGTTAATAAGTTTGAGTCACTTTTTAAAGTCAAATACAAAGAGGAGTCGAAAAATATCATGTCAAGAGCGCCGTTCACTCAAGATAAGATTTTTATGATAAAGTGGGATAGGAGAAAAGATTCATAGTATGTCCCGAACACCACTTACCTTCGGTACGCCACTGTCGGTATGTAAAGTCATTGAAGGTTAACCGACTCCAGTTCCTGCCGAAGGGACGGGGCCTAGGGAGAGAATGAAGGAATGACGCTTCCGGTCAGGCGCTCAAACACCAAAAAGAAGAGAATAGTAGCCATAAAAAGCATGATATGAAGTATTTCTGTTGTCTCTGTGGCAATGATGGGGATGGGAAGATGGAATTCCAGGGGTTGTCGGACTCGTGTGAAGTGGTTCAATGTACGGAGACAAAAAGAAGAGATTAGTTTAGCTGCTGGCCTAAGAGACACAGGAGAGGGCAAAAGAAAATCAACGAAAGATGTTACAGTGAAAAACTGTTTAATTAAGTTTAAAGTGTTATAAGTACTTATACTTGAAAATATATCTTATATTAATCTTGAAAATATATCTTATATTAATCTTGAAAATATATCTTATATATATATCTTGACACATAATCATTCAACAGGTAGAAGTCGTAAAGAAATAAACATCTCGGCAGTGCAAATATCTCCTAAATAACATTAATCCAGCCTATCTGAAAGAGTAACAAGAAATTGACTCTTAGCACGAATGGAAAGAGACTGTAGATTTAAAAATTAATTTATTTAATCTAGGTTGCAATATAATATATATTTGTCATATGGTAAAAACACATGACATGAAACACTTAAATACTACTAAAATGGGCTCATTTAGAGAACTCCCTGGGTACAGTGATAATAATCACTAAATTCTTAACATATAAGAGAATAAAAATTATTAAACATTGTGAGTGGCAAATTTAATATGTGTGTTTAAAGCATAGGATATGAAAGCAGCCAATTTGAACAATAAATTTAAATCTCCATCGACGGTTAAAACAAAATACTCAGGTAGAAAATCCCAAAACAATTTTCAAGTTAAGGAGATATTTTTCAATATCAAAAAGGATAAAGGGAACTCTTATTTTAAATGTCCAACTTTCCGGGTTATTTTATATTAAATATATTAAACAAATGTTGATGCCGCCATGTTTAGTTAAATATCAAATTAAAGTAATTTGTCAAATTAACTCATTATCAATTTAACTATTTGATTAATTGAAATTAACAATTTGATTGATTGAAATTCACTATTTTCTTAATTAAAAAGAAATATTTAGTTAATTGTGAGAAAATCTTCACTAAACCCTTTTTTATGGCTCATAGTATTTGTCAATAACCTTAATCTAATAATTATCTAATAATTATCTTAATTTAAATAAAAGCCAAAGTGTCTATGTGTGTATGTTCCACATATCCTCCTAAACCACTGAACTGATTTCAACCAAGCTTTGCACACTTTTTATTTAAGACAAGAGAAAGTTCATCTTCAACATTTCAAAGCCTAAAAGTTGCTTAAAATTTCAGTTAATTAACAATTAAGAGATTCGTTTTTCCGCGATATCTTTCGAAAATAGTATCTAACGAAACTATTTTTCATCATATTAAATTTTTTAAAATTAGCTCTCCAGTGACAAAAATTTCATTTCCATAAATTTGTTTCTCTCATTTTAATATTTTTTCAAAACTAATTTTATACTGAATTCGTAACAATATTCTTTATTGTTGAAGAACAAGAATAATACGAAGAACGGTTGCCAGAATGCAATAACAGAATACTGGAAGATTACTAACAGAAAATTTTAAAAGTAGACGATTAACAATTTATATCACGACCAACTATTAATTTGATTTATTTTCATACTTTAAAGTAATGAATAATTAAGTAGTTATTTTAATTGTTTCAAAATATTCATTAAAAACTTTTTTTATACTTTAGTAATTGTTAACAAAAGTACCTATATAAAAGATAATAATTTATGGAGAAAACGGGTGTTTTTAAAAATCGTTTGGTTCAATTGATATTCTCATTTTAATTAAAAACGGTTCAGATAAAAAGAATTTGTGTATGATAATTTTTATGCAATAGTAGTTCTTACATTAAAAATATTAGGTAGATTCCTTATAGGAAGTCTACCGATTGCAATGGTTCTCATGACATGACTTTCAGAAAATTTCTGCAGTTCTTCACCAATCATGACCCCTAGAACCCAAAACCACCCTTCGTTAAAAAGTTATATANATATATATATATATATATATATATATATATATATATATATATATATATATTTATAATTTCCCATGTTATCTTGTGAACACGATAACTGGAGTAATTTTGATTTAAATTTAACCAGCATGGTATATGTTGTAAGGATAGTGAAAATCTCTATCCAGTTCGTAGATGGGCTTTCCAGCTCAAAGGGGGTGGAAATGGTAGGGGATGGAAGTTTTCATTTTCCCATAATTCCTTTACAATTGAAAATAGAAAGAAAATTCAAATTATGTGAATTATTGCCTTATCATAAGGAACAATTCTTGCATTTAAACTTTTTCGATAGCTACAGTTGCTTAGAAGTTATGAGCTGAAAAGTGATTTTCCCACCCTTCCTCTCCTCCACCCCTAATTTAAAGTACCTTTCAACCTATGCAGGTTACCCCTTGTAGAAAAGCTCTCGTTATATGCAGTCTCTTCCACCCGCTTTCATTCTTGCTGCTGTAATCTTTATGAGAATAGAGGGCGAAATGTTCTTTTCCTTATTATTAGTAGAGACGTATATATATAAAGCTTTTGCCGATCTTATCTTGTGAACACGATAACTAGAGTAATTTTGATTAGATTTTAACAGGCGAGGGATATGTTGTAAGGTCGGTGAAAATATCGACCGAGTGTGTAGATGGGTTGGAAATGGTGGGTGACTGAAAATTTCATTTTCCCATAATTCCTTTACGATTGAAGATAGAATGAAAACTCAAAATAGGCGAATTATTGCCTCTTTATAATAAGCAACTTTTGTATTGAAACTTTTTTATAGCTACAATTTTTTAGAAGTTATGAGCTAAAATGCCTAAAGATAGGGGGGGGGGAATTCAATTCTGCGATTAAAGAAAGGAAAAAATTCAATTAGGGGAATTATCACATAATCATAACGAACAACTTTTATATTAAAAGGTTCTGACAGCTACAATTGCTTAGAAGTTATGAGCTGAAAGGCGATGTTCAATTCCCCCAAATTTATCTTTTCCCCATAGCTCCGTTACGATTCAAGATAGAAAGAAAATTTCAATTATTGGAATTATCACCTTATCATAACAAACTACTTTTATATTGAAAGTTTTTTGACAGCAAGAATTACTTAGAAATTATGAGTTCCCATCAGCCTCATTCACTTCCACTTTTTATACGGTAAACAAGTTGATATACCTGGCTTTGCTCAGGATTAAAATGTTTTCATGTTTAATATTTTAATGTAAAAACTACTATTGTATAAATATAATAATACCCTTAATTCTTTTCTGATCTGAAACGTTTTTAATTAAAATGAGAATATCAATTGAAACAGACGATTTTTAAAAACAGCCGTTTTCTGCATACATTATTATTTGTTATATAGGTACTTCAAATTTTGTTAACAATTACTAAAGCAAAAGAAAGGTTGAATGAATATTTTGAAACAAATAAATTAACTAGTTAATTATTCATTAATTTAAAGCATGAAAATAAATCAATAATTGGTCCTGATATAAATTGTTAATCGTCTACAGTTAAAATTTTCTTTTAGAATTCTTCTTTCTAGAAATAGTTCTTCGTATTATTGTTGTTCTTTAACAAGAATATTGTTACGAATTCAGTTTAAAATTAATTTTGAAAAAATATTAAAATGAGAGAAACAAATTTATGGAAATGAATGATATCGCGGAAAATAGCCTTGCTAATTTTTTAATTAAGTGAAATTTTAAGCAACTTTTAGGCTTTTAAAAGTCTTTTCTTAAATAAAAAGTTTGCTAAGTTTGATTGAAATCAGTCCAATGGTTATCAGAAGATGCGAACATGCATAAAGAGATAATTATAAGATAAAAATTGCTGGAAAGTAGTATGAGCCATAAAAAAGGTTTTGGTGAAGATTTTGTAACAATTAATTATTTAACTTTAATTAAGTAAACAGTTAATTTTAATTAATCAAACAGTTAATTTGACAGATTACTTTAATTTGATATTTAACTCAACATGGCGGGACCATGATTTGTTTAATAAAATCAATATAAAATAGCCAAAAACGATAGATATTTAAATAAGAGTTCCCTTTATCCTTTTCGATATTGAAAAATATCTCCTTAACTTTAAAATTGTTTTGGTATTTTCTACCTGAGTATTTTGTTTTAACCGTCGATGGAGATTTAAATTTATTGTTCAAATTGGCTGCTTTCTTATCCTATGCTTGAAACACACATATTAAATTTGCCACTCACAATGTTTAATAATTTTTATTCTCTTATATGTTAAGAAATTAGTGATTATTATCACTGTACCCAGGGAGTTCTCTAAATGAGCCCATTTTAGTAGTATTTAAGTGTTTCATGTGATGTATTTTTACCATATGACAAATATATATTATATTGCAACCTAGATTAAATAAATTAATTTTTAAATCTAGAGTCTTTCTTCATTCGTGTTAAGAGTCAATTCCTTGTTACTGTTTCAGATAGGCTGGCTTAAAGTTATCTAGGAGATATTTGCACTGCTGAGATGTTTATTTCTTTATGACTCCTACTTGTTGAATGATAATGCGTTGAGATATAAAAAAAATTGACCAATGTACTGACCGAAAAATATATCATAACTTTTTGGAATGAAAAATGGAATGATAAAACCTTGTTATATTAAAAAATTAAATGTCATGAAAACAGAATCACAGGATCACAATTAAGTCTTCGGCTATGTCTGTATTGATCAATATGTAATATTTCATTAACTTTTGTAACATTAACGTAAAGGAATCTACTCTTGCCTTCAAGCTTGCCGAAAAGAGATGTTAAACATGAAAGCATTTTAATCCGGATCTAGAACAAAGCAAGGTATATCAGCTTGTTTACCGTATAAAAAGTGGAAGTAAATGCGGCTGATGGGAGCCCATAACTTCTAAGTAATTCTTGCTGTCAAAAAACTTTCAGCTTAAAAGCAGTTTGTTATGATAAGGTGATAATTCCCCTAACTGAAATTTTCCTTCTATCTTCTATCTTAACGGAGCTTTAGGGAAACGTTAAATTAAGGGAGGGAATTGCGCATTGCTTTTAAGCTCATAACTTCTAAGCAATTGTAGCTATAAAAAAGTTTTAAAACAAAAGTTGTTTGTTATGATGAGGTAATAATTAGCCTAATTTGATTTTTCTTCCTATCGTAAGGGAATTATGGGAAAGTGAAATTTTCAGTCCCCCTCCACCCCCTTTGAGATGGATAACCCGTTTACGAACTCGGCCAATATTTTCAACGTCCATACAACATATCCCTCGATGGAAAAAACCTAATCAAAATTACTCTAGTTATAGTGTTCACAAGATAACATGGGCAAAAGCGTTATACGTATACATCTCTACAAATAATACTAAGAAAAAAAGAACATTTCGCCCTCTATTCTCATAAGGAATAGAGCTTCAAGAATGAAATTGGATGGAAGAGACTGCAAATGAAGAGAATTTGAATCTTCTTTCTTCAATTGTAAAGGAATTATGGGAAAATGAAAATTTCCGTCCCCACCATTTCCACACATTGAGGTGGAGAACCCATCTACGAACTCGACTGAGATTTTCACTATTCTTACAACATATCCCGCTCCGGTAAAAATGAAATAAAAACTACTCCAGTTATTGTGTTATCGTGTTCACAAGATAACATGAGAAAAACGTTATATATATATATACATATCCAACGAAACATTGAATATGGTGCGTAATGATTTTCGCATCAAATAATTTACGAATAGTGAGTGCCAGCCTAAAAGCATTGTCATTTTGAAATTGCGAATCACAGATGTTATTATTTCCTTAGCTTTCCAACACATGGCACTAAATCGATCTCATTAATGCATTAGTCAAGATGTGAGAAATCATTTTGGTGTTTATGAAGGCGTTTGAAATGGTATTTAGAGTGGAAACAAGAACCGCTTTGCGTACTCTAAACAACCGAGAAGTCTCACATAATCATAATATATCAGTCTCTACTAATAATAAAGCAGAACGTGTCTGTATGTGTGTTGGCGTTGTGCAGGTCAGACCGCTAGACCTAGAGCAACGAAATTTGGTACAAACATACTTTGGAGATTGGTAGCCGTCTCAGAGCCGTTTTTTAAAATTTTAATTAATTAAAAATTTAGATAAATGTTGGCGTTTTTCCTTAACTTCCGAACAGCACAAAAAATATTTTTACACCATCTGCAAATTTAAAAAAAAATATCTTCTCAATGATGCCAATTAAGTTGTACGAGTTTTTCTCTAATTTTAATAAACTTTTAAAATATTTTTGGCATAATTTACAACAATGCTTTTCATTGTTGTAACGCATTTCAAACCGTTTTCATTGTTTAAACAAATATTTAATTGCGTGTTTCTCTTCCATTGTTGAAAGCTTAGAAAATATCCTACTGGATTTTACTTTAATTATTTGATTAATTTTTCTGTGAACTCTGTAAAGAAATCCCTCAAGATAGTAAGTATATAATGAAATAATCCAGTAAACTGAAAGATTATTTTTGCTATGTTTTAATCCTTTTTATCAGCGTGTTTTAAGCCAATTAGCATGCTGCTGGACGTAAAATGTGCCGCGCCTATTTAATGTTGAAATCAAATTTCATGTAGAGAACGAAAAGAACAAGTTTAAGGCTACGAAAAGAACGCGGGTTAAATGTCTGTAGCAATTTGTGGTTTAAAACTACTTTGTTCAGGGAAACATGAATATAAAATTATGCACAACAGATTCAGTTGAAATTTTATTTCCGGCTATCAAGTTGGTCGCCGAAGGCGGCTATTTAATTAACATAGATGTGCGAATTAATTTTTATATTTATGAAATATTTTAAATTGTCTCTCGGTCATAAAACTGGATATGAAGATTAGAAGCTTTGTATGTTTCTGAACTCATACATAAAGAAAAACAACAGTTTTGTAAATAGAAATTATAATCCTAATATATTTACATTTTCCAGTATTATCGTTTATCGGCATTCAATTTATTTTTACAAAACTATATTAGGACGATTAAATGACTAAATGGAAATTATAAACTTTATCCAGCAATTGCAATTCTTACAATTAATGTCTTTTACATAGTGACAGACAGATTACTTTTTTTTGTGGTAATAGTTGAATAAACATCAAGTCTTCAGTCTTCTCTAGACACCCCACGAGTGAAGCGAGATATTGAACCCACGCCTGTCGCTCTTGATTACAGCGAACGCCCCCTCTGTCAGAGTCGAGTTATCTCTTCGGTGATCCGCTGGCTGCGTGGGTGGATCCCAAGCCGAGGACAGTGTTCATTTCTCTTCACAGAGGCCATTTAACCGAACACCTGGCTTCTATTAAGCGGTTACTAAATTTTGATCTACACGTCTTGGTTGCTGAAATGGTATAGTAGCCACTTCAAATCAATGACTACTGTAGAACAGCTCAAATATTATAGTATACACTGGCGTATTCAGTTACGCCTAGGTTTTCAATACATCATTCAAATATAATAATTTATAAATTATTTATAATAAATATGTTTCAATGACAAATACCTTAATGAATAATGGATTTAGATAATTTTCAATGTATGTATGCGGGTTTTCACACCCTATAACGACATGAATATAATATTTATTTATTTAACGTAGAAACTTAACGCTTGTGGTGGCTCAAAAGTCAACGTCGGCATCTGGTCGCGTTTCGAAATTAAGATGCCAGCCCCAAAATGGCCCTAATAACGATTTGAAACAAAACGTAAATATAATTCAACTGAAATCTGACATATTTCAAATCGATTTCCCCAAAACTTTTTAAGTCTAATTTAGTGTTACAGCATTTAAACACTAAACAAATTTTCTAGAATTATAAAAATAGTATCTTCTTCAGAAATGACAACGCGTGTGAGTATTTTTTTCGTGAAAGAGGATTTTCCACTTCCATTGCAAGCATATAATTCTTAACAAGCAATATAGATCCATACCTTTACAGAAATAACACTTAAAAAACATTGCCTTTCAAATACATTATTAAGGAAATTTGTTAACAATATGGTAACATAAATAGGTGACATGGGTGAAAAGAATTGAAAGGAAGTATTTAAATTCTACAAAATTTTTCCAAGTGCAACTACAGGATTCTATTAAAGAACTTTGATAATCAGATACTCGATTTTCGAATCATTAATTTACTTTTGTCCGAAACTTCTTGTGTATACATGTTAAGCATTAAAAACACTTACTAAATTGTTATATTTATTATAAGAGGAGCAAGAGAACGTAAATATATATCTTTATTTCTTTCCTTAGTGTTTACAAATAGTTCAAAATTCTTTGAGGACATATAAGTATATCTATTCCTGATAGAACTCTGTGATTCGCAAACAGCAACTTATAAATCTTTGGCATGTGACTTTTACTACAGAACACCCTCTAGCTTTAATTTCTAACTTCTTTGTGGTACATGACATTTTGCAAACGACAATCCACTTAAAAACCAGCAGACAAGAACCCAGACTCGGATACAATCGCTTGGCCAAACCAGAGAAAGACTTTAATATTCACTCGTTCCGCCAAAGGATAATGGAGTCATCATTAGAAGCCTCATAATGAGAAATGGAAGGGTTTTCCCGTCTTCCTTTGTTTGTTCTGAGAAAAGAATAAAAATATGCTTCGATCTCGTTTGTTCCTGGCGGGCATCTGAGATTCCATGCATTCGAACAATAAAAGATTCCGTCTAAGCTATTGATTAATTCTGGATTTGGAATTAGAATTTATTAGACTGTGATGATTTATTCGTCTATCGAAAAGAGCGTAAATGATGCGAACAACACTTTCGTTTTATTATTTTAATTATTATCAGTCATCAGACGTTTCAATGATGCACTTGCCTGTGCAACTCTAAGATTTTTAGAGTTAAAAATTTAACCTTTAGTATTTCTCTATTATTCGATAGAAATATTTTTATAAAGTTGGTCTTTTAAGTTTATATAAGACGCAGAAAAATATTTTTTGCAAATTTTATTTGGTTCTGCTGTAGTAATTTATCTTGGGGAAACCTAGAAAAGAATAAAAGCTGTCGAAATGAAATTCAGGTTTCAAATCTCTGTCGTCATACAGATTTATTTATAGCAAAGGATACCAGTTCGAAAATAAATACTTCTCAATCAAACATAGCCGATTTCATATATTCGATTTGCTTTAGGGGAAGGGAGGGTAAGTGTACGCACCTTGTGGCTTTTAACTTATAAAAAACTCAAATAAGTAAAATACAGAAATAAAAATTCCACACAATGTTCTTTAGTTAACTATGAATCAATAAATCTAGGTTACAGGATTTTGTTTCCAATCATTTAAATGAGTAAAATAAAATTTTAAAAAACGATGAAAATTGCGTACTCTCAGCCTACCTGGAGTGTAAAAGTACGCAGGTAGGATGGCTAAGAGTAGGCACCAGATCTGGTCTCACAATAGTTACATATAAATACTTAAGAGGCACCGCAATCCTCCTGTCACCGCTCTTTGCACAATGAATCCAGCTTTCACGACAGGAATTTCCATATCCTTAGGAAATAATTAAGGCAGCATCATCAGCAGAAAAAGCATAGTCTGAGCTAGTTGATGGTTGTTTGTTGTAATAACAAAAGTCAATGCTTTCTTTACGTTTCTTTTCTTTTTTTTTTCTTGTTTTAAAATTACCCTCTCACTACCCTTCCTTCATTTCTAAGAAAATTCTGTATTTTCTCTTTTTATCTGTTTCATTTTCTTCCAAAAAAGCTGTCGCGATTTCTGCCTTGAGCGCAAGTCTCCATTTTTTCTGGTTCATATTATTTTTTCCCCTTTTGCTTTGGAAACTGTAAAATTGCATTAATTTGGACATAAATTTTATTGCAATTAACCTTTTCTGTAATTCGCTTAAAAGAAGATAAAGGAAAGTAGGTCTATTAGCCTACAGCTTTCAATTTTGTCGCAGGGTGCAGTCGTTGATTCGGAATTCTCGAGCCCTTTTACTCCTACCAACCTCCAAGCTGGGGTTAACCTCTTCAGTTATTTCCAGATGAGAGTTTTCCTGTTATGAGGCGATATCTACTAATAAATGAGTTTCTAAAACAAATTATAGAACATCACGGTATACTACAAGTTTGCGAGAAACAGTGGAATAGGTTGAGGATAATATTTTGCACAATTAAAACTTAAAAAACAGAATCGTGTCAAGATGAAACTATTTCACAGTAAAAATATTACGTTTGTATTCCATTAAAATATTATAGGAGAGCTGTTCGTTTATATAAAATTGTGTATTACCTTTACAAGAAAAAAATGAAGTAAAAGTTGACTCTAGCTTAGGGAGTCTAAGAGTACACAATGAAAACATGCTGCGAACTGTTAGCCTCTTCGTTAGCCGTCGAATAAAACACGCTAGGTACCAGATCACCATAGATAGATAAGCTACAAATTGGTGTAAATTGATACTTGCTTTAATTTGAAATACGCATTTGAACATTTAGTGTAATTTAAATAATGAGAAACGCTTGCGTTTTATGATCGAAAAATTAAATAAAAGAGTAAGAAAAGTGAATTTTGCCTTGTAAATGGAAAAGATACTGCAGCAAACCATTAGTAAAACGTCGTATTTTAACACAGTAGCAACACCACTAAAGGGTCACAGAGGCGATTCTCTGCACTGTTGCCAACAAGTTAAAATTGCCCTGCGCATTCTTAGCCGCCTGCATAGTTTTATCCACTGTTCCCCTAATGCAAATATTTTGCTTTGAAAATACATATTTTTTCAAGTTCATCACCAATATCCATTTCATCTAGAATAATACATTTTCTGACTATACTATATATATAATATGTGCGATTTTATCCGACTCAGACAGAACGCCCACTGGGTTACCTTAAAAGGTTACTGGATCAGTTTAATGTCTAGGGGGATTTTAACGGGTTCATTCTACTAATATTAAATCGGTAAATAATGAGGAGACTTCAGTTAACACGAATATATTTATTTAAGGATAAAAGGGAGGACTTTACAGGGGGAAATTATATACAAAAGTAACGCGCACAAAAAAGATTAAAGATACATGATAATATATCAAAAAGAAGTTAGATCATTCGTGGAGACAGATGGCGTTATCAATTAAGTCAGTACATTATATCGTTCAGAGGGGTTTCGTTGTTTAAGAGAGAATAGAAAGGAATGGTTAACTTAGTTCGATCATGGCTGTAGCTGAAAAGTTAACTGCGTACTTGAAGTACGTCGCGTCCCAGCGCTGGATTCTTTATTTTGACGTGTCGTTTACGGTCTGCACCGTTTCTACGCGTGCACGAACTTTTTGTTAAGCACAAAAGTGGGCGTTAATCATAAAGTATCTTATGCTTGATTCGTTGTGCCATTTGTCCGTTATGCATTGGCTTATCTTGCACAATACTGATTTAAATAATTTCTGGCAGAATAATTCCTACAGACTTTGACCCCTCCTGCTATAGCTGCTCTACAGCTATACTATACTTTGTTGACCTTATTATATTCTCTTCTATACTTCATTTAAATATCATCAAGCTGGTATTAGCTTAATACCAGTTGAACTATGGTAATTGGAATTACTGATAATTATATTTATTAAACGAAAATAATACTGTTCTTAAAAAGAATAATGAAAAACATTTCAAATAGAAAGATGCATTCTCAACTTTCACAATACGGGACCTAAATAATATGTAAACAATACAAAATACTTTATTATGTATGAAATATTATCTAAACATTTTATCTTGAAAAATTATCTGGATACCTTTTATGATAAAGAATAATACGAATGTAAAATGTGAAGCGGATGTAAACAAATATAATATGAGAATAAAGAATAATAATTGATATTCAAATTTAATTGGTAGAAAAGTTTTTCATTAAATCGGCAGATGTAATAGTATTACGTTTGGTCCTTCGTGATGACCAACTCTTTCTGCTTCCTATCTATCTCTAGAGTTCACTTTGGTGACTTTATAGAGACCTAAGAATTTGGTTCTTAGTTTTAGTCCAACACCAAATTGAATTCTTTGTATGGCTACTAGATCGTCTTTCTTGTATTCGGAAGCTTTCTTCCTCCTCCACAGCTGATTATCATAACTGGATGTCGACTTAGAGCATCTACATGCTGCATTCGGTTTCCAGATTATGTTTTATTTCGTAATCAAATTCTTCCAATTGAAGAGCCCATCTGGAAATGCGTGTAATCAAATCCTTTTTATGCCTGGTTTTTTGAAACGCAGAACAATCTGTAACTATCTTGAAATGTTGACCCAAAAGGTATACTCGAAATTTCTTTAATGCTGTAATAATTGCGAGAACTCATAATTGTCGTATTTTGCTTCAGCAGGACTTTTTTTTCTTCGACATATAGTAAATTGGATGTAGATTTCCGTCTTTAGCTTCTTGTAACAATACTGCACCATAATCTTGTTTACTTGCGTCCATGTATAATTCTGTACTTCTTCGATATTTGTAAATACTTAAGACTAGGCCTTCAGACATTTTCTTCAATTTTTCAAACGCTTCTTTTTTGTTGTGTTCCAAAAACAAATGGATTTTCTTTTCTCGTAAAGTCACTTAATGGTTTCCCAATCTTTGATGCATTTGCGGAAATATCCAGTTAATCCCAAAAATCGTTGTACTTGCTTCACGTTTGTTGGTTCTGGAAATTTTCTAACTGCTAACGTCTTCGCGATTGACGGACTGATAGTTCCATTTTCGATTATGTGACCTAGAAATTCGACTTGTTGCATTAAAAACTGACATTTGTTGCACCTTATCTCTAAACCATATTTCTTCGCAGTTTCGAACACAATTTTAAATTTTTTCAAGCCTTCTATTTCACTTTTTGTGGGAACAATGAGGTCATCCATGTAGCTAACTACAATTCCTTTGAGAGTGAGATCTCTAAAAACGCTTGTTACGTAACGTTTGAAAACACCAGGACTTGTGCTTAATTCAAAGGGAACTTTGTTAAATTCGAATTGTCCATCTGGTACAATAAAAGAAGTGAATTTTCTGCAATCTTCATCAACATCGACGTGGAAAAATCCGTTGCTTAAATCTAATGCGGAATAAACTTTTGCTTCTTGTAAAGTATCTAAAACATGTTCGATAAGTGGTAAAGGAAATCTGTCTTTCACAAGCTTTTGATTTAATTTTCTGTAATCGATGCACATTCTTGACGTTCCATCTTTCTTTTTGACCATTACGATCGGGCTTGCGTATTCTGATAAGCTTGGGCGTATAATGCCTTCTTTGAGCCATTCTTCTATCTGTTTATTTACTTCTTATCTCTCGGTAAATGTTAATAGACGTGGTGATTAACAAACTGGTTCATCGTCTTTCAAAATAATTCTCATTGTGACGTCCGTAGTGTCTGTTTTTTCCGGCTTGTAATTTTCTATCATCTTCTTAAGCTCTTTTTTGACTTGAAGATCTGTTATATGATTCAATTCTACTTCTTAAATGTTCTCTGCCGATATTTACATTAGCAATGCTTGATTTTCATATTTGGCGAATTCTACTCCATTCTTTGTGAAATTGACTGATGCTTGCTTCAAAATATCTGAGCCTATCACGGCTTCAAATTTCAGAATGCCCACTGGTTTACCTTTAAGAGGTTACTGGATCGGTTTTATGTCTATGAGGGTTTTAACGGGTTCATTTTACTAATATTAAATCAGTAAATAATGAGGGGACTTCAGTTAAATCAAATATATTTATTTAAGGATTACAGGGAGAGCTTTACAGGGGGAAAATTATATACAAAAGTAATGCGCACATGATGATATATTAAAAAGAAGTTAGATGATGCGTGGAGATAGATGGCGGTATCAATTAAGTTAGTACATTATTGTTAAAGGGGTTTCGTTTGTTAAGAGAGAATAAAAAGGAATGGTTAGCTTACTTCGATCATGGCTACATCTGAAAAGTTAACTGCGTACTTGAAGTACGTCTTGTCTCAGCGCTAGATTCGTTATTTTGACGGGTCGTCTGCGGTCTGCACCGTTCCCACGCGTGCACTACCTTTTCTTTAAGTGCAAAAGACGGCGCTAATCGCAAAGTATGTTAGACTTGATTCTTGGTGTCATTTATCCATTATGCATTGATCTATCTTCTACGGTAATGATTTAAATAATAATTTCAGGCAGATTAATTCCTATATATATAATCTGAACATTCAGATCAAAATAAACAAAACATATCAGAAATGGTATGGAAAAACAAAAAATTTATGTTTCTATTACAACTATCGAAAAAGTCAAACCAAAAATTTGAAGTTTCCAACAATAAAATTAGTTGCTCAGCTTTGGATGAGCGAATTAGCCAGGTTTAATCGATTTTGCTGTACAAATCATCCATGTTACTAATTGTTAAAAAAAAACAGGGTAAACCCTAAAATGAAAGAAGTTAGAATGAAAATATCCATACGCTAACCATAATAATATATCAAAATTATATATATATATATATATATATATATATATATATTATATAAAATATACAATCAATATATTGCACAATTACATATTGTACTAAGATTAAAAAATACAGCATTCAATAAAACATCCATACTTTTTAACTAGGAATTATAATATCAATGTGTCTACCTATCCTCTACATGCATTCAGCATTTCGTTACAAAACGTCACACAGCTTGACAGGAGATTGCCAACGCTAAATTTGTAACTTTGAGTCAGCTTTCATTAAAAAATTATTTTAATTTTAAAAAATTAGTATGATAACTATCTTAAAAATCTGAAAATAAGTTAAATTATGTAATCAATTAAAATCTAATATTTTTATAAAACAAACGATTGAACTATTTAGAATCTATTATTGTTATAAGGAGTTTTTGAAAATCCTGGCTCCATATATATATACATTTTCTTCTTGATTAACATTCTAATATTCAATACAAGATCAAATTGTTGAGTTTTTAAAGGTCTCAACATCGAAAATCATATTTCCTAGCAAACAAGCTAAAAGATTTACATTTTGACTGCATTTTAGTTAGTGGATTATTTTGTTACAATTCGTTGGCTTAGAATAAAAATTAAGTTAGATACGAAGGTAATATTCAGGCTTAAAATTCCATAACTCTGGGTTAACGATTTTTGGATTTTTAAACAAATCTTTCAGATTTTGCATTCTAATAAATCACTTAAGTAAAATTAATCAACTCTAAATAATTTAAATAATAATTAAAAACCCTTAATGAAATCTTAATAGTTTAAATATTTATTCTATTTATAATCTTATGGAAATTATTATTATCGATAATGGCAGTCAATGTTCTTGTAATTAAATGGCTTCAAAATGTAATTTTAATCTTTCTGCTTAAAAATCGATTTTCCTAGAACATTCTTTTTAATACTATATTCAGAGTCGAATTATCAAATAAGCAAAGTAAGCAATTGCCTCTGAGCCCCGAAATTTTAGGGAGCCTCGAGATATTTTTGAGGTATTTTCAGAGTAATTAGATTTTGTGCTTGCATTTAACTAGCAAGGGCCAACAAAATCAAGAACTTTTTATATTTTGAAACAGTTTTCAGTATTTTGGAACAAAATTCCTAATTAATTACGCTTTACAGGCTTTATATTGCGCTGTTTATAATTCTTAAGTAATATATTGCTTTATAATTTAAAAAATCCTGTAATTTTGAGTGTTAAAATTATTATTAAATTCTAAGTATTAGATTGCGAAAGCAAGTTTTGTTATTTTAGATATCCGAATCAGATGTCTACTATTTTGTTTCAAATAATTTTTAAATTAAATTTTGAATTTTTTTCATACGCGATATATTGAAACCGACTCTCTTGAAAATGACCCACAGTTAAACATTTCAGTATTTCAGTTAGTCAAAATTTGCTACTAGAAACTGCTTAAATAGAGATTAATCTAAAATTAATTTTTTTAAAAATCCTGTTTTGGAAGTTGGGGAGGGGGAAAGGGGGACCCCTAAGACTTGCACTGCCTAAGGTCCCCTAACGGGCTTAATCCGGCCTTGACTATATTCATTTAATTCGCAACACCCCTTCTCTAAATCTTTATTTTCTTCAGTAAAACCATCTAAAACGGTTTAGATTTATGAAAGGTTTCTATAGGCAGGATGATGCTAACTTTAAACGCACAATCTGTTAAGTTAGTCAATCTTGACCGTTCTACTTCACGCAAATGGTGTGATGGCACTCACGTCATTCCATTTTTCCAGTCAATACATTCAGACAGGCCATTCACGACCACTGCACGCAACGCAAACCCATCCACTGCCAGTCACTCCGATCCAGCCCCGATTTCCACGGTGAGCCACGCACCTGAAGTCTCGCCCTCCCTTCATACACATGTATCTACTCCCGCCGGTATTGATTTATGGTCCGGCATACGAAATGGAATGATGGATATCGGGAGTGATTGGATATGTAACCTCCCGTTCCACACAGCTCCAATTCTGATCAGTTATTTACATTGGCGATACCTTTTGACGTGGAGTGGTCGTGAACGTCCAATCTTAGGCGGAGGTAGAAAATACAGAATCAAGTTTGGAAACTATGACCAGAAACGCCAACCAGATGAGCTAGAGGGTACTGTTATCCAGCGCTGTAGGTGGATTTTAACGATGGTCATTTTAAGTTAAGACCGCGGTCAGAGAACATGCAGCAGTTTGCGAATGCTTAGATGGTGGGCATGTTACGTAAGATTTTAGTAGTTAACGCAATGAAGGTCCGTGGTGCGATTGTATGCGGCCTTCGAAAGGGTTCACCAACCCAATCGCCACTGCTATGGAGTGTGTGTATAACTGAGTCTGTTAAGAATTTAGTTTAGTTTCTTGTAAAATTGGACACATGCGGTACACAGCGCAAATGTTAAGTATCCCGAAATAAAGAGTTTTTGCCTGCCTTCATTGTTGCATATTTGGGCATCCTACAGTTTATCTATACATTCCTATGTGATTTTGTATTTTCTACCTACCCTAACGATTTATATGGTGAATTTTGAATCACTAATCATTACTTGTTTTTATGAAACAACACCGATATCTTATTTAAACTTCCTTTTTTTTACCTTTGCATCTAAAGTGTAAAATGTTCTTCCTTTCTGCAGAAAGAAATAGTTCTGTACTTAGGGTCAGGTGGGGAAATTGGGAACAAGTAATGATTAGGAACGGTGAAAATAGATCACACTGGTGAGGCCCTAGCGAACTGCAAAGCAATGGATTTGTTTAACTCTTTAATCCCGAACCAACTTTTTTCTAGCCCCTTTAAAACCGTGCTTTTGGGGAGGATACGACATAAATTGAACTCTCCCAACCTGGGTGGTCCCCCTGCTATAACCTACCCTTAAGGCGCTCGGGAATGGGCTGTGGTTTCCAAGGTTAATTGGACCCCCTACCGCGCTATCTCCGAAGCTATCTCAGAACCTCACCTTCCCTCAAAAGAATCCAACCGGTTCAGACCGGCCTACGTCGCTGTTAAAGGGAAAATTTTAGATCGCCCGTGATCGCCTCGCTCGGTGTGAGAGGGTTAAGACACTCCAGTGGAATTAAAAAAACACTTTCCTACTTTTTTCAATGTTATTAGGTAACGCTTCTTACCTTTAACTGCAATCGCGTTCAGAAAAGTGAAATCAAAATTTCTTAAGTTTCATTCTTCGTTCTCTACGCCAGTTATATGCGAGATAAGTTGCTAGTTCGCATATTTCTTATATTTGTAAGAAATAATGCTTAGAGGAAACTTCAATTTTCGTTTTTGGATCTCATCTTTAGGAACAGGTTAGTGTTCTTAATTACGCCTGACAATTTTTACTGCGGGTTAATTGGGAACAGGCTTCAAATGTAACAAAAATCTATATTTTTATGTATTTGGAATAATTTATTATTTGATAGGAAGCAATTTATTATTTTAAATCTAAAAACGTGGTTGCATTCTGTACAGTCAGTAAAATTCACTGTTTTAAGTCAAATTAACAACTGACATTTTAAAACAATTCACTATGCGATCTACATACATATTACTTTTTTACGTATGAATGTTCTTTGTTAATAATGATATGAAACCGTTTCACTTCAAGTATGAAAGAAAAATAGAAATTGATGATGAGAAAGAAGAAAACGTGATACTGATGCAGGAATCTGAAGATTAGGATTTTGGCTCTTTTCAACAAAAAACGGAGGCTCTGGAGATGGAGGAAGTAATTTATCTGGAATCATCCATGTTTTATTTTTCAACATATATGTTTGTTTTGATAGTTACTGTTGGAGGTGCCAGAATGAAGGCACATTATTCGTACGTCTGAGGGATTCAAAAAGTTGACGGTGGTGAATTTGATATGACTGGTTTGAGGTCCACCAATTTGACTAAATCAATATTTGTTTCGGTGGTGAATGACCAGTTTATTTCCAAGAGTCAGTTAAAATCTATATATTATTCCCATGTCGTATCTTTGAAGTAGATTGTCGAAAAGAATTATTTTTTTCAGGTAGTGTAAATGGCAAAGAAAATTTAGTGGAATAGTGAATAAAACATTGGATTTCAAGTGGAAAATCTACTTTCTACCACTAAATTGAACTATTCGTTTCTTCTCATTTTTATGTGATTTTTAAGTCTTACCTATTTCCTTCTAGTGTGTCATATTATTCAATTTCTTTAAAGATTCATTTCCGAACTTTTTCCTTCAAGCTTTGAATTAGGATGATTATAAATTGCACCAAATTCCAGGTAGTAAATAGTTATAATAGTTTATATGCGATATTCCAAGAAGATATTTTTGCTCAAAAGCATTCAAAAAACAATTTTTTGTAAGAATTGGGAAAAGCTAGTTAAATGCAATTGGAGACAAGTTTTTAATCATTCAAAATTTATTCTCTTGAAATCATATCGTTACCAGAAGCCGATATACGTGTTCCCAATTACTATGTAATCTATGGAGTAATTAGGAACACTTCGGGGTAAAATAAGAACGCTCTTAAAAGTGAGATTGATTAATTAATAAAATATTTTCGAAAGGAGGCATGTTTAATGAACCCTGAAGAATATGTTTATGCACTCAAAAAAATATAGATATCTTCTCCATCGTATACTATTCTTTTAAAGAGAAAAATGACAGAGACTGCAGAATTCGACTACAATTACCCCAACTGATTCTGTATGAGTTCAAATACATATTTAAGTGCTAAATTTTTCTTCAATAGTTCCGAATAATATTTAAATGGATTCCATTGGCTAAATTAATCATCCCAGCACTTTATTCCACTTTATTATCAATGGATATAAAAACCGAATTTCCCGAAGAACACACTTAGCTGTTACATAAAATCAGTGGGAAAATAAGTGTTGTCGACGCAAATAAGAAAGTGAACAAATTATAAAGTCGTGGGGCATTTTTATGCAAATACGTTTAATTAATTACACGATGAACGTAAAAACTCGTGTTAGAAGAAAAACGGTTATTGTTCGCCATGAAGAAATTAATGGAAAATTCTAGCACTAGAAATAATTAAAAATTTCCAACGTGAGTGTATCTAATTTACTCAGCTTTTTTATTCGAACAGGACATAAATTTAAAATGTTTTAGTTTGGGAAAAGCATGGGCAAGTAATTATCAAAAAAATAAATCTATTCTAGAAAAATGGGCTGATTTCGCTTAATTTAATTAGCAGATTTCAACTAATTTATTTTCGTCTGATAATGGAGTTCGGTTAATTAAGTGGCAGATACATAATGGTTGTTAACATCAGCTGCTCGTGTTTTAAAATTAAATTAATAGTAACGAGCCCAAAATTAATGTGAAATAAAATACTATTAGCTTTCGACGCATATGCAAACAATTATTTGTTTTTATTTATTTTCTTAAAAAATAACTAGAAATCCTTTTCATGCCTGTTTATTCTTAACCAACCAAACATCTAACTGCTTCGAGTGAATATTTATTAATATCTTTCAGAGAATAATTTCTAAAAAGAATTAGTAGTTTAAACTATATGTCTAAGATTTTTTTCTTTAAAAAGAAAGGAAAGAAACTTTTTTCAGTTAAATTTTTTCTTAAAAATGAGTGTCATTAATATGCCATACCAAATGTTGGGTTTTATTACTATAACTTTCAAACTATTATGTATTATTTCACAATTTGTCAAAATAAATCATGCTGTCTTCTTATTAAAACTTTCGAGAACAATTTTGTTCAAATTTAAAAGTTCTGCTGTCACAAGGAATTTAATTTTCTTTTCCAGAAACGTGGCAGTCAAACGTGATTAATTAATTTTCTACGATTCCAACCCAAAAAAGTTCACCACGCATTGCAAAACTTAAAGGAAAAACATGAAAAAGAATATTGAAATTATATTTAATTTTCCCCTAAATACCTCGATGCATCAAATAATTTTTCTACCATGACTCATTTTAATTTTTTGGAATGATAAAAATTGAGTCCCATATTAAATGATAAACAGTTCTTATTCCTATTCAAGGAATGTCATCCATATTTTCAGATTTCTTTTAATTTGTCTATTTAGGTTGTCAGAGATAGAAAGTTTTCTTAACTGTTGCTCATTATAAATCCTTTGCAAACAAAATTAAGTAAACTTGAAGAAGAAGAAGAAAGTTTCTAACTTGTTTTCGTTTCGGCTTCCTTTTTGTGAATATGGAATCAATCACGTGACGTCACAGTCATATGACGGAAATAACCGCGCATATTGTTAATTATGTGACTAAATACTGCACTGACGAACCCAATGAGTGTGTGTAACGCCATGAGCATTTCAGAAAATACTTCACAACAGTTTCTTGAAATTATTTCCTTACTTAGCACCAGTAACAAACTGGATAAAAATATACTGGAGTTCTGGAAACAACGATATATTGCATGTGAAAGAAGCTCTCTTATCTGAGCCTGGTCTAATACTCGTATTTTGACTAACAATATAAGCAAATACTTTGATTGAAAAATTCTACTACGCTTTTCTAGCCAATAATGACCTAACTTAATATAAGAATCATACTTTTGGTATAAAAAGGTATTGAGGTTATCATTTTTAACTAATGCTTTCATATCAATAGTTCTTACGTTCTTAGATTCATTAATTTAGACCAGGTTGATCTAAAAGTAATTCAATCTACCAGCTGAACTTAAAATTGAGTGCATAAATTGATTCTGTTATGCGGAAGTTTACAATTGCTTTGATCTCGAGCTTTTTAGTTTCACTCCTTCTTTTTTTCATATAATTCACTTTTTTATTTTCATGCAAATCATGCTTTTCTTAATAACGTATCAACCATCTCATGATAAATGAACTTTGATTTCGTGGAAATACTGCAGAATCAGTTTGGATTATATTTTCAGTAGATCCAAATGTCGTCAGTGAATGCTATTGACAACTTCGGTTTACAGAGCTTCAAGAGGAAAGTTTTAGTCTTGACAATGAGGCTAGATATATGATTCTAAGGCAAGTTGATGATAGAAGGAGGATAATTGTCGTATCTGTAGGGAAAAGACAGAGAAGCTTTAATCATACACAGCCAATAGTAATGGAAAATTTATAATAAATTGGCTGAGGCCTTGTTCCATTGATTTATTCGTCCAACATGAACCTGAGGTTTGAAGCCTGCAGCACCTAATATTAGTTTGCCTTTCGCTGGTCACACAAAACAATTTACAGGCCTTTTTTAAGGCGGATTGTGTCTAGTGATGAAAAATGGATTTCGGAATGCTAAAATTATACGAAAAAGGCATCGGTTCAGCATGGTAAAGAAACCCATACCCACAACAAAACTAGAAATGTATCAAAATACTTTTTTCCTTATACGGTGGGATGCAGGAATCGGGGAGAATCTTTCAAATAAATGTTCGGTACATACAAAAAGCTCTAACGAAA
Source organism: Araneus ventricosus (assembly GCA_013235015.1). NCBI lineage: Eukaryota > Metazoa > Arthropoda > Arachnida > Araneae > Araneidae > Araneus > Araneus ventricosus. The sequence goes on along the minus strand of BGPR01000026.1, from coordinate 1,520,932 downwards.
CATGAAAGTTATTTGCATCGCTTATATACATGAGCCAATGGCGTCGAATTTTGTTTTGCAGTCCTAAATAATAGTCACTCAAACCCTTTTGTAATCTGGCTGTCCTGTCTTCGCTAACAAATTACAAAACTGGCGTTGTCATTACTACTCTGATTGCAAAGTTCTGTCTGAATAACTATTTTCTCCACAGAAGGTAAAGACTATTTTAAACTGTGAGAAAATAACCAAGACATTACTTCAGAACCCAATGGTCGTTAATTCGAAAAATTTAAAACAGATTTTAAATATGAAACTGCCTGTATTACTCAACTGCTTAGCCGTGCTGTGCAGATACAGCCCTCTCAGATTAGTTCTAATTTAGATCATTATAGCATTTTTGATAAAAATTTCCATAGTAATCAGGATTCTGAAAACATAATAAATGAGCATATGGATCAAAGTCGAAAATATTTTCAAAATATCATGAGCTATGTGCAAATGTCATATAAAATGATGGACAATTTGGTAATGATGAATTTCCTAAATCGGTTATTTTCTGTTTCCAAAAGAAATCATTCGCTTTAATCCTGAATAACTTTTCATTAACCTAATATTATAACAGTTAATATTGATAGAATCTATCTAAAGAACTAACAGATATTACTAACAGCAAATTAGTTATTTATCTATGCACTGCCTTTTTTTTCTTATTTCGAAATAAACGAAAAGTTTTCGATTGAATTCAAAATGAAAAAGAAGATCAGTCTAGTAACATAAAGTATCATCACTTCTTTTGATAGTTTTGGGGTATTCACCTTTATTATTTGATTTCAAAGTTCCTAAATAATTGCAAAAAGTATTGATTAAAAATTGAAGTTAATTCACCTTTTGATAATCATTTTTATCTTCGAAGTCATCTTAATTAGATAACACGTCGTCGTAAGAATAATGGTATTTCACAAACTGTAACTTTATAAACAATTTGCAAAACAATCTCGACGTAGATGCTAAATAAACTGTTTTAAAAAATTTGAGATTGTGTAGAAAAAACAAAAAACATTTAAGCATTTCTCACAGTAAGAAAGGCACTCCTGCTTTATGCAGATAAAAACAATATGCTCTCTTACAACAAACTGAAATTAGTTTTGTATTCTATTTTTGTCAATTTGTGTTTAAATCCCAGCGCAAACTTCAAAAGTAATCACCCCATACCATTTCAAATTGTAGACCCAACTTGAAATTCCAATTCTTATGAACACTATACAAATACATGTCATGCTATTATAGGAATGATAGTTTTTCAAAGTTTAAATCGTTTCAGATAAATATCAAAAGTAGAGAAGCTAAGCAATCTTAAAGAAAAAATTCCATTGTTTGATTTTAAATAATGTGGCACAGTTTTTTCAGAACCCGCATGAGATAAAACATAGGGAAATAAAAGTAAACTCCATAAGAATATTACGAAATGAAGCGATAACCCTGAATTTTTCTATCAAGCTATTCACTTTTTTTTACTCTATGTGTATAACAATTTTATTTTCATTGCGTATAAGCTTAAAATTTTAAAAGTAATAGAAATATACGTTGATTTTGGATTCTCAGCGAAGCTTTCTTTTCTTCTGCGCGACATTAAATGTTCCGACCAAAAATGTAACACTATTCAGTTTACATTTTTTATATCACTTATCTTACAAAATGTGAAGCATTCACAAATTTTAGTTTTTAAAATTTATTATGAATTATTTAAAAATTCATTAAAAATATATTTCTTATTGCATTGTTAATTGAAGAAAATACTTTTTGCTATAATGAAACTTATATTAAAACAAAATTTTATTTAATAAATTATTTTTATTAAAATTATAAGTTAAAGGTTATTTTTTAAATTATTTTTTACATTCCTTGGACTCATTTGTATTGATTTAAACAAATTTAAGTAGTTAAAAATAGAATCGTGCATTTTAGTATTAATTAAAATCTATAACTTTTTTGGCAAAATGTCAGTTTTGAAGTACCAAACTGTTAAATCAGGATTTTAGTCGATCCATCCAAAAATCAAATCCATCGAAAAAGAAATTTTCACTCAATGATAAATAATTTTGAGTAACCAGCTTTTCAAAAGAGGGGATTAAAAAGTTTTTTAAAAAAATTAATTGCAAAAAATATAAATTTCCAAAAGAACCGAAACCATGCAATTATACAATTGCATAATAAATGCATTAATAAATAATTAATCTTCTTTTCCCTTGAAATTCCTCGATTGGATCGTTAAATACCGCAGCAACATATTATTCTATTTAAGCTTGTGCTCAGGGTTGTCTATTTTTTTAATTTTTTTAAATCAATTTATTTGATATAAATCGGACTTTTTTTATTTAAATCAAGATTTTTTTATTTTAATGATTTTATAAAACTGTATATATATATTTAACATTTATATATTAGACAATGAGCCCTATAGTCATAGAAGTATATATATGCATAACAACATACCAATTATTAATCTATGCTTTCTTTTAAAAAGACATAAATTTAAAAAATTTAATTCATGTAACAACTATTTAAAAAATATTTGTGAATTAAATATAAAAAATGATATACTTTTAAAATATAAGACAATTTTATTAAGGAAAAAAGGAACAATATGATAAAAATTACATTTCTTGACTATAGATATATTATTGTATGTTAGAATATTGGAGAATTTTACACTCAGCTGTTCATTTCTTTCATTACAAACACAAATTTTGAATCTTTCTCTACTCCTAATCTATTTCACCCAAAACATTAAATAAAAAAATTTTTAGATTAAATTTTTAAATTCAGGCTTCGAGGTGCATTGTGTCACCTGTGTGCCAAATTTCATGACTGTAAGTGCGATAGATTTGTCTGGACATCGCGCGCACGCACACACACATACATTGCCTTTTCTAAGTATAGATCATAGTTTAAATTTCACTATGTAGATGTCTGTATTTCTTTTGGAACATTTATATGCACTACTTAATTATCTTACATTTGAACATTATTGCAATATAAAAACTTTGTTGTCCCCAATATTATTTAGTTTTCTTCAATATTAAAATGAAACTCACTGCATTTTACTATGTTCTTTCTTTGTGAACATGATCCTTTCCCAATATTTATTTTATTTCATAAAAAAGCAGCATCTCGTACTTTGCATTTTATTCTGTTGCTCATTAGAGATTTATTTAAAATTTCATTTGCTTGTGTTCTCAAAAATGAAGATATGGAAGTACTCTAGTTACATCAGTTCAATGAAATATTTTTTTATGTTCTATATATTCTTTCCTTAAATATACTTTTAAAAATATTTTAAAATCACTATTTAAAGATACTTGAACAATTTTATTTCATTCAAGGAGATTAACTTGATATTTAAAATAAAGTGATTTAAATCACCGCAACCCTTCTTGTGCTTTATTGAAATCCCATGTGAGCAAATATGATTTCTTTGGAATGCAACAAAAAAGTAATGCTTATTGCGTTTCCAGCCAATGAAATGTGTTTACCATATCTCCTGTACTTTAACCCATTTATTATTTACTCTAATTTGGCGTTTCTCCAACGCATTACTTAGGGTTAATATCATCTAAGAATTATTTCATAATACGTGCTTGCTAGACCCCTGTTTACGGAAGGGAAATCTTCAATATGGAGTTTCTTCTTAGGGAGTGGGAAACTTCAAAACTAGAGCTATAGAAATCAGATAGTGACAAGATTGAAATTTCCAAAATTTGATGATAAACCATGGATTTGTGCTCATTTTTACGAAGATCAGCATAGTTATCCAGACGAAAATGGTGTAAAAAAAATCAACTTTCACTCAATGAGAAATAATTTTGAGTTCACAGCTTTTCAAAAGAGAAGATTAAAAAGTTTTTAAAAACTAATTGCAAGAAATATAAATTTCCAAAAGAACCGAAACCATGCAATTATGGAATTGAATAATTAATGCATTAATAAATAATTATTCTGTTTTCCCTTGAAATTCCTCGATTGGATCGTTAAATACTGCAGCATGAAAGCTTTGACGATAATCCAAAATCAACGGATATTTTTATTAATTTTAAAATTTTAAGCTTCTAAAAATTTATTTATCAATACAGTTCTTGAAATGTAAATCCTTCATCTCAAATGTTAAACATTTTTGTATTACTTTTCTTCCTGCTGAAGCAGTGACTGCAAGGAACTTCTTACAGAATATTCAGAAAAGGAATGAGAGTTTATAAAATACAATAATAAGGGAAATTTTACAATAGAGTTTACATTATTCACACAGCAGAGTAATGAGTGACACAGGATTTTTTTGTTGCACATTTATTTGTAACAAAAAAAAATTGTGTGTTACTATCGAGTGTTACACAGCGGTGGCGACCCAGTTTACGGAAGGGAAATCTTCAAGGTGGAGTTTCTTCTTAGGGAGTGGGAAACTTCAAAACTAGAGCTATACGAATCAGATCGTGACAAGATTGAAATTTTCAAAATTTGATGAAAAACCCTAGATTTGTACCCATTTTTACGATCTTCACTGAATATTCGAGGACGAAAGATGTCGATCAATTTTAATGCTATTTCTTGTCTTTATATTTTGACCTAATCGTTAATTGTTAAATTTCTGCTGCAGAGAGCGATTTGGAAAAAAAACTTAGTCTTTTGGCCTATTCTATTTTCATCCAGCTGATAAACAGAAATTCCTGAATCTCCAGTTCATTCATATTATTATTCTAACTAAAGAAACTAAATAACGAGTAAAGAGAACTCTGACTCCAAATTATTCACGACAAGAACAATAGAGTTAAAATTCTGAATATGCGGAGAAGCTTGTAGTACGAATTAAAATAACTCTTGTGAACTCGACGTCGTAAACTCATTTTCTTTTTCGAGGAAAGGTTGTTTTACACCAGAACGAATAGCAAGATATGCCTATGAAGTTATACCTAACAAGGCTACCGGTTTCGTCCTCTTAACCTCTTTTCTGCGCCACGTACTTTAACGTTTTATATATAGAGATATTTCTGTAGACTTCAAAAGACTTTCTTTAAGGGTTTAGAAGATGAATTCTTGCCTCATTTCCTAAAATTGGAATTTAAAGTAAAAGTAAAAAGAAATGAAGAAAGGACAATGATACTATTTTTTTTTTCATAGCTGTTGACGAAGTCCTTCTGAAAAATTTAAACCAGAGATTTTTCTGTCCGAAAAATTTCTCTATATTGCTATATTTCTTAGATACATAGAAGAAAAGCAGTCTTTGAAAAAATTTCTCATTTTGGGACGTTTAAAAAAAGTATGGTAGTACAGTGAAACCTCTTCGAACGGCCACCCCTGCATAGCTGTCACTCCTCTTAACGGCCAATTTTTCGTGGCACGGATTTTTTGGCCCATGGACCTAATGTTAGAATATCCCCTAGCAACGTCCACCAAACCCCTCTGAACGGCCGCCGGGTGGGTTCGCCCATCCCATTTGACAAACGCATTGGTTAAAGATTTACTTTTTAAACTGAAAAACGTACTTAAAAAAATGGTTTTTTCCGAGAAAGGTAAAAACTTAAAACAGTCACAAATTGTATCCTTTTTTCAAAAAATGTAAAAAATTATTAAATAAAGAACTATTTTCTCTTTAGATAAGTCTTAAACTTCATTTTAAATAAGAAATATGTTTCAGACTTGTTTATATTATGTATTATAGCAATTATCTTGTAATTGTAACGAAAACCATTCAGAGCGGCCAATTTTTCTCGGAACGGAAGGGTGGCCACTCAGAGAGGTTTCACTGTACTAGTATTAACAAACAAATTTCTAGAATCTTTTGTATTATGGTTCTAATCAGAACTTTGGTGTGAAGTAGATTTGTAGATTATCATAACAATGGAATTTAAATTCGTCTGGCCTTTTTCAAGATAATACCATCAAATTTTAAATTCAGAAAGTAAAACACGTTCGTAAAAGCTAAGAGATTCTATAGGGTCAAATGCATTTCATCTCATATAATGATTTTAACTCAAAAGCCTATATAAAATATTTATTTTCATATGTCAAATTTAACGGACCTGCTGCACGTTAATCCTCCAGCTGCGCATGTCAAGATATGTGTAGCTTGGATGTGAGTCTATTTTAGGGTACGACACACGGGTCGGTTATGGCGAATTCGGCTCAGAGCTGAAAAAGTGCCGTTGGTGTTCACGCGGAGCGTTTAGCGCATTGTCGCTGAAAGGTGTCGCTGCGTATTCGGTATTTCGGCGGTAAACCGAACCGATCACTGAGAGAGAGACATGGTTAAAAAAAGGAAGCGTTATTATTGGAAGAGGAGGTTCACGCATTGTTTTTGTTAAACAATTACAGAAGAAAAAGCGGAATAGGAGATTTTGGACATCCAACTTTAATTTAGTTATGCAACTCATTGAACTTTGAAACGAATAGGTTTTTACTGCCATTTTTTGGTAGGATTGACATTCATTACAACAACGAAAATTATTTTTATTATGAAACTCTATAACATTCATCAAATAGCCTAAACACATAAATTACTGATAATTTAAATTTTTAAACACACTTAATTCTAATTGTTCTATTTCTAAACTGCTCACATATAAAAATCTAAAAAGCATAAATTTAATCAGCTATTGAAATGAAAATCGCCTATCAGTAATTAAAAAACTCCTTCAATTTGTGATAGTTTTAAATTCCATACAAAATTTTTAAAAATATTGCATGAAAATATCCCAGCATTATGCACTCACCCTTTTCTACTAAAATTCTACTGATAAGCATGATAAACATTTTAAGTAGCAAAATAAAAACACACTTTTCGGTCCACACATACAATAGAAAATAAATTATAAACACTCAACTACAGCAATGAAAATTATTGCCGTTTACCTAGGTCGAAAGCCACTTGTAAAAAATATTACGTCTGAACACTGTAACTTGTTTCTATAGTACCGCGCGACGATTTGCCGCCAAAATTGGAGCGTCCCCATTGGCAGAGTAGGGTACGCGCGCGGCGAAAACTGGTTACAAAACTTTTTCGCGCCAGTGTGAACAGCGCCATTAAAGAACACGGGGTCATGTGTCGCCTCACAGAGGCAGCTTTCGCCGTAACCGAGACATGCGTCCGTGCTGTGTACCTCAGTTTATGCCTGGTAGTATGTTTACCTTTTACTATTATAGCGGTGTATGTAAATACTAAGTAGCTTCTTTTGGAAACTCTATGGACATATTTGCAAACATTGCATTTAAATAGAGAATTAAAAAACTCTGTAATTGGCGGGGAGGGAAGTCGTCCTACCGGAATGGTATGAAATTTTGCAGGGAGAGATGCAGTCTCAAGTAATAATCCATAACTATAACCTTAATATACGTATACTATATAACTATAACCTTAATATACGTATACTATATAACTATAACCTTAA